>JAWPHD010000333.1:0-504474 GCA_037043455.1 Cyrtodaria siliqua
CATCAAAGTTCACTGGAAAACAGTTTTGAAAGCTAAAATATATGAATACCAGGCAATGCAAATGTCTGCAAGGCTGTGTTTACTTATGAAAGAAGAACACGTTGTTAATAAATACAAAAAATCCGTGGATTTACATGTCTCGCCTAACGGGGGCTGGACTTAAATGATGCTTAAATGAAAGTTTGTAAACATTTTAGTAACTAACAACAATCGAGTTTGCAGTTTTTTGAGATGACATTTAAGCGCATTTGTTTAAAAACAAAATGCCATTCTATTAAAAACAAGGGGCCCACGAGGGCCTGTGGATGCTCTACTAGCTAAAACTGCTCTTATATCAAGGGTTGTCGACATAAAATTCCCATCAGTAGTTTTTTTAAAACATTGCAAAAACAACTGGGATAGGATGGCCTTAGATCGCTCACCTGGTAATCATGGGCAATAAGTCTGCTGTGTCTAGTCTGGCATGGGAATTTTTTAATTTGTCCCACTTTCTTCTATGAATGAAATTTCATTAAATTGAGTAGGGGTGGTGGGGGTGGGGGTGGGGGGTGGGGAGGGGGTATATTAACATTCTAAACAAATACGGTAAAGATCAGATAAAAAATGAAGTAACTACAGATTTAACAAAGGAAAATACAATATAGCATTTTTAAACAAATGAAGGGCCATAACTGTCGTTACTAAGTAGATCTAGCTGATCTAGTAGTTCTAGCTGATCTAGTAGATCTAGCTGCCATGCTACCATGCGTTGCACAACTAGACATCATACTGAGGCTTCCTGCCAAATTTTGTAGAAATCCAACAAGCCGTTTAGGAGGAGTAGCGTCGACAAGAAATTTAAAGTAAAAATGTCAAAGTGCCATAACTCCGTCATAAATCAGCTAACTGGAACAAAAGCGAGATATGCACAACTAGACAACTTACCGATGCTTCCTGCCAAGTTTCGTCGAAATCCAACGAGGCGTTTAGGAGGAGTAGCGCCGACAAGAAATTAAAAAACAAAATATTTCAAGGGGCCGTTCCTCCATCAAAAATCAACGAACCGGAAAAAAATGCTATAGGCACAGCAATGATTCCTGCTAACACGGCGTTAACACCAAAAAAAGAAATATAGAAAAATATATAATGAAATAAGAAAATTAAAAAAAAAGATAAATAAAAAAAAAATCAATAAAAATAAAGCACATAAAAAAATATAAAAAAGAAAAATATATCTATTAAAAAAATAATAGTAATAAAAAAATATACTAACAAAATAAAAGAGAAGGCAAAACATCTGGTAAAGTTTGGTAAAGATCAGATGAAAAATGAAAGCCCTATCGTATTAACGAGGCAAAATATAGCATTTTTAACTAAATCAAGGGCCATAACTCTACTGTTATTGGTCCGATCTGGCTGGTTTTCGAACTTATGCGAACTTTCATTGATAGTAACAATCTGGTAAAGTTTGGTAAAGATCGGATGAAACATTAAGGCCCTTGGCCATGAGAGCTAAAAATCATCAGCTCCTAAAAGTAGGTCAATGTCATAGTTGAAATCCCGGCAGCCAAAAACCAAAAAAAAAGTTGCACTACCGAAGACACAACTATGTCAAAATAGAATATGTTTTCTTCCAAAGATTAAGCTATAAATTAGGTTTAAAACATCTAGTGCATTATTCTAGTTCATGAGAAAGTGATGTAAATGTAACAATTAAAGTTATCTGCCCTTTGCTTGGATGGTGAAGGTCACATCTACATTTGCTTTGTCACGTTGCAATGTACCACTCAAGATACAACTATAAGCAAAGTTTGAAAGGTCTTAGTGCATACAGTTTGTGAAAAAATGACATAAACACCAAAATTGAAGGTAAAAATTATAAGGTTACCTGCCCTTGCTTGGAGGGTCAAGGTCACTTCCACATTTGCTTTGTCACGTTGCGATGTACCACTCAAGATACAACTATAAGCAAAGCTTTAAAGGTCTAGTGCATACAATTTGTGAGAAAATGACCTAAACGCAAAACTTGAATGTTGACGCCGCCGCCGCCGGAAAAGCAACACCTATGTCTCTTTTTTCCTTCGAAAAGGCGAGACAGAAAATGAACCTTGTCGACTATGGCATTTATGTAGAAAAAAACCTGAAATAAGGCTACAGTGTCATACAGTGATATCTGTGTTGTGTACACTTTTTTTTTCAGTCGACCTGAACAAAGTCCCAAATGCAATTCAGTGGTAGACAATAAAATAGCACACATCATAATTTTTTGTCCTAAAAATAACGATTACAGAAATAAGTTATGGTCAGCTATTTTAGAAAATGCAGGAATTGGTGTATTTTCTAAATTTATCTCAAAAGGCAGCAAAGATCAAATTTGTGACTTACTTGCTGGCTTCAGAAACTACTATACTGAAAACAATGGACAGTTACTCTTAAAAATTGTTCATCTTATTCACAAAATGTTTTCAGACCTCTTCGTCTTTACAATGATAATTATTTAAGGAATAATGCTACCTGTTTTACTGTCGTTTCGACAAGGGTCATGCAATTATGGTTAAGGTTTTTGCTAAAACCAACAGGTAGCTGACGTTGTTAGGATGACGTGTTGCATGTTGGGAATGCTATTTATGTTGTTTCTATAGATAAATATAGATATATAAATAATTGGGATTTTAAGTACAAAACAATAGAAAATGTAATGTTCACTTCTTCCAATAGTGTTATACTACTTTAAACTGAGTATATTGTAACAGTTTGTCATCTTGTGTTTTTCGGCAAGAGTCATACATATGGTAATACATATCAATATATATCGTTTGTTTAAATAGTATTATTAAAACTCGATCTGTACTCATAACAAATTGAGCCTGATAGAACATTATTCAGTAACACTACATGTATTGTTTGATGTATATATTTTTGTTCTATATATGTACATTTATTGAAGATGGGCTATGAAAGAGACTCAATACTGAACTAAGTTTATATTTATTGTAATAACAAGGCCATGGCTTCAGCATAATATAACAAGAAACATAATGTGCATAACAAATGTGCAGTCACGATATTTATAACAATTTGAAAAATGGTCATAGCTCCGACCAAGTTTTGAAGTGAATGAAAACTGTACTCAATGAACCCTGGGACCAGATGTTCACAAAGCCAGATATTTAAAATTTAGTTGCTTTCCTTCAAATGTTCTCGTAAAATAATTACTACACACTGCTGTGACCGCGACATACTGCCACATGCCACAAGTGGTGACAGAGGCACCACGAGAGGCACCGCCATTAAAATGGGGGAAGCAGAGCACAGCAGTGAAAAGAACAAGTCAGTCCTCAAATGGAGGTATGGCTGACGCACTTCACAATCGAAGCGATTTGTCTCGCCAACAACAACATTCATCATATGACCCAAATATGGTCGACAACATTCAACAAATGACCCAAATATGGTCAATGACCCAAATATGGTCATTTATAACATTAACAGTCACCCAAAAGTGGCTTGCAACCCAAATTGGTTAGCATACAAAATTGCCAAAATACAAATAAATTTATTTTCAACAACAAAATGGGTTATGACCCAAACTGGGTAAAGCATTATATTGCCAACCACATAGTAACCCATAAGGGGTTAACTTAAAAGTTTAAAATTGACGAAGGATAAGCAGATAACCTTATATAGAGGTTATACATATATGCCAAAAAAAGTGACTGCACATCAACAATAATTTGAATTCATTTTATTAAAGCCACAGGCTGTTTTCAGAAACTAAAGGCGAATTTCTGGCATCTGTACTTCAACAATTTCGGGATATCTAATATATCCACCATTCATTCGGAAAACCTCTGTTGCAACTTGACTATTTACCCTAATCCTGACTTTGTCCAAAGCGTTATGGGACTTTTCATTTCCATAATATAAGCGTGGTAAAATCTGCGACCAAACAATCTTAACTTCAGAAATCAAGTCGTTTATGTCATGTAGTGTTTTAATAATACTTTTCCTTAATTTATTTGAGGGTACTTGACCAATGTCATTGCCTCCCACATGCAATACCAATATATGTGGGTGGTCCTCAACAGATAACAACTTTAATGTCTTCAACACTTGGCACCAAGTCATTGAAGTGAATTTAAGATACACATCACCATGCATAGACGTAAATTTATAGTCGGTAGAAACGAATTATGTGTTTCAATAAAAAATCTGTTTCAATGTTCATTCTGTTCCATAATGGCATCCAACCACAGGCAGACACCTCTGCAACCCATTAATTAAATTCAATGTTACAATTAACTTTAGCTTTTGAATGACCACCTATGTAAATAATTATTTATTCAACAAGACTAGAACTAAAGCATTTCCAAATTTACAAATACATTCTATTATGTCCTTTGACTATAAACTAGGAATATGTATCCTTTTCAAGTAAACTGACCCACCCGTTAAAGCTTGAATGCAAAACTATTGCATCTTCATATAAACGAAGGAGACGCAAATGCGATTGACTTTGATTGACTGAATGCCATTGAAAACCTCATTTAAAGCAGCTTTCCCACCAACAACAGCCACATTGTACAAGGTATATACATCGGTTCAAAAGCCACTGATGACAAGGTATATATATAACATACACATTTTGAGTAATCCAAACTCTATAGCCACAATATAAACGGCTTAAGCCAGCCAGGCTAAACCCTAAAACTGGAGAGTTGAAATGTTACCAACTCACAACCCACTCCACGCACATTCAATCACGGGTATTTTAAGAACCCGTGAATAACAACCACCCTCAACAGGCACATACCCCTCAACACACGACCTGAACATCTGGATAGTGTTGACAAATATTTCTATTTTGTGCCTTCAAGAACACCTTACTTGGTTTATGAATGCCTCCCTTTATTCGGAGATAGTTATTAAAAGGAGGTTTAAAGGTGTTATATATATATAATTGATGCGACAAGTGTTTTAAAAATTTAAATTTGGGTCATGCATAGAACAGTTTTACTTCGAGTATACAAGTGCTTATTATAGTTTAGTGACCATGCACAGAACTCAGTGCTATATATAGGGTAGGGACAAACCCAACTGGAATAATACATTCATTACGTCATATCGGTTAAAAGGCGGAGGGACAATAAACTTGTGCACTACACCCACCCACACACACACAAATTAAATAGATACCGGTGCCATTTGATATGCCTTGTTTAACAATGACAGGATAAATAATACTCATTGAACCAATGGAATAGCCATGAAATAAACCATATGAAAAGCATCTGAATTCTTCCAAGGTCTTGGAAAATGGAACGCCACTTATAAATCCATTGTCAATGTATCAACCAGTTCTGGGGATATATTCCCAAATTCTACCCCAAATATTTTGGATACATCTGACATTCGCAATGTTTGAAATGTCGCTTTGTGATTTATGTTTAACTTGTATAACTGTAAGAAATGGAACATTACATACAATACCAACACTGGGCCTCTATGACCTGTCCACAACATCACGCCCGGTACATCACATTTTTGTCGTCAACTTGATAGTGACACAAACTGAAGTATAAGGCAAAGTCTTTGAGAGAATGAAATAAAATAAAGCCTTAAATAAGTGACAGGTATCCAATTATAAGTAAGCAGCGTCTGCAAATACACCAGTATACAAAACAACAGCCACTATAATGAAAACAATCCTGTACACAAACAAATAAATATGTAAAGTGGATCGCTAGACAAATAACACTGGACCTTTTTTAACCCGTCTTATTAGCAGCAGCAGTCAGCAGCAGCAAGTTAAAAATTTGCTGAAATCCACAAAAAACTGTTGAGGTATACTTATCAGAAATTTGTTAATAGAACCTATTGCAGAAACACTGCAATTACTGTCAACAACCACAATTTCATCATCAGCCCTGGAGAGTGAATAATAGCAGCAGAAGTTAAATGTATAGGGCACAACGACGACCATAACATCAATGGCCAACATAATGGCTTGATTCAACATTACTTTTCATTAACAACATGGTGACAAACAAGTTATTTATATAAATTGTTTTCATAATAGTTTCATGATCAGCCCTGGAGAGTGAATAATAGCAGCAGAAGTTAAATGTATAGGGCACAACGACAACCATAACATCAATGGCCAACATATTATGGCTTGATTCAACATTAATTTTCATTAACAACATGGTGACAAACAAGTTATTTATATAAATTGTTTTCATAATAGTTTCATGATCAGCCCTGGAGAGTGAATAATAGCAGCAGAAGGTAAATGTATAGGGCACAACGATGACCATAACATCAATGGCCAACATAATGGCTTGATTCAACATCAATTTTCATTAACAACATGGTGACAAACAGGTTATTTATATAAATTGTTTTCATAATAGTACTTAAAGATCATTATCAGAAGCAAGTTATCATTGGCATCCTCATAATGACACCAGAGTTGTATTTACTTATTTAGTGTTCTAATGTGTATAGCTCTACTAAATCAGTGATTAAAGGGTCACACGGCAATATTTTTTCATTTTTATTTTTTATTCAAATTAGCCGCACAACTATATGATTTTTTTCACTCCAAGATGTAGGAAAGCATATACAAAGATTATAGCAAACAATACAAATTCAAAAATTGAACATAGACAAAAGCCAACAAATTAATAAACCAAAAACAAATAAGCAGGATTGCAAAAATTGTTTATGAAAATTATCAATCCCACTTAATAAAAGGATTTATGTCGATGAACGACAAATCCCAATATGTTGGCTTTTGTCTATGTTCAATTTTTGAATTTGTATTGTTTGCTATAATCTTTGTATATGCTTTCCTACATCTTGGAGGGGAAAAAATCATATAGGCCCTGTCTGTATGTAGAGCATGCGTACACATTGAAAAGAAAAAGATATATTAAAGGAACGTCTTTTCTTATTTATTTTTCCAAATTATAAAGATATCAGGCTAATTTATCAACATTTTAGCGTCAAAACAGACCCGTAATTTCTAGAGGGTATTTGGGCAATGGTCTTCCAGTTTTATATATATAAAAAAATCTATCGAGTTTGGGGAAACTTTTTTTTAGGACTAAACATTTAGGCGAAACGTTATTCTAAGTGTTATTACAAACAGTCTGCTTTAGGAAATATGTAATAACCACCTTTCCAACACCTTCCATTTTTGTGCTCTTTCAGATTCTTTCGAATGTTCGTACCTATGAAAAAGGCTTAGGATATTAGTAATAACTGGGTGGATACACACAAAAGCAAGTATGCACTAATAATAAATTATTTCACCCACCCACAGGTGGGTGGGGATCGGCAGCAACGGGAGTACTCAGGGAAATAGAAAAATGTTTAATACCTACCCTAGGAGCAACATTTTCCAGGGTAGTCCACATTGTCCCCATTGTTGGTATTATATACCGGTTTCTGTCTTAAGTCAGCACCCCGGTGCCAACAGTGTTAGTCTAACTGGGCTCTTCACGCAATATCCGTTCCCACCTGTTACGGGTAAAAAGTAACAAGAAAGGAAGTGCAAAACCAGCAACAACTATTTTAAAAATATAATGAACACATTTATTCAAATTGTACAATGAAAAATAATCACTTGCAGAATACACATAAATTAAGATGCCGCATTTCTTTAAAATCCGGTTTTAGAATAAAGTCCTAATAATATTGGAAAATGTCATCAATTTGAAAAATGAAAAAAAAAGGAAAGTCAACAAATGCTATAAAAACTGAAGGCAGTGGGTATTGGGGGTTAAGGGTCAACATTTTTTTTTTTTTTTTTTTAGTGTAGGTAATTCAACGTCAAATGTTAATTCTCAAATTTGTCCAAAAAATAGTTCTTCAAATACCACAAAAGTTCTCTGTCAGATATACGCCAAAACGCACCAAGTTAAAAAAAAAAGAGACCCCGACCCCTAGTTTTTCGACCCTTTATATGTATTACAGGTCAGCTACGTCCCCGGTGGGTTTGGTGGGTAAGGTGTTGGGTGCGCACGGGTTTCGAGTTGTTTTTTTCAGGAGGAGTGGGGCATTTTCGAAATTGTTCAGGGGACTGGAGTGTTGTCAAGAAATATTTTCTATAGGAGGTGATTTTTAGGTAAGTGCATCAGGTAATGAGGTCGGCTGGAAGGGATTTCCGATCTAAAAAATCCTTTGGGGTATTTTGTAGATTTTCTAGGAGTTCGTGGTTTCATGAAAAGCTCTTCTAGGGTAGTGTTTGTTTTTGTAAAAGTAGATATAAAAATCGAACAGGAAAAGTAGCATTCACGCACGACAGTTAACCACAAACACACAGAAACAAAGAACAACTTTAAAGATGAATAAAAGGCCAAAGAAGACATTATAAACACAAAAAGGGTTGACAATAGGGCTACCGCCTTGGAACAGTCAGTGGCAAAAAAGGCCGTTGGGATTGAAACCAGGTTCTAGGGTAGCCTGTGGTATTTTTGAGAAAAGAAATGTAAGGGGTATTTTGTTGACTTTATATGTGCGATGTCTAAATCCAGAGTGGGCGGGGTGGCGGGGGTGTATTTTGGGCTAAAACAGCCCATTCCTTTCAAACAGGAGTTAATTTCTGTCAAAGCATCGGTGTGTTACTACGACCAACGCCGCCCACCTCGCAACCCCTCATTCTAAAAGTAAAAATCATTCTTTACATTCAAAATCTAATACAGTTACATTCTATTTTCTTTTTATAATCAATTAAAAATAAATCAAACTTAGTTTTTGCTATGTCAGTTTCAATTCAATCTCAAATAAATTACGCATACACAATTTCCATAAAAATATATTAATAGAGGCAAACAAATTGTATGACGTGTCTTACCCGATAATACGACCAATGAATGCCTTCTAGTTTGATCACGTGTAGTGAGTGCTGAGAGTCGTTAATTGTATTGATGCCTGTGTAGGTATGAAACCACTAATTATTTTCCCCATGTTAAAGTGTCACATGATTTGCTGCAAATTCAACTCAAGTATGGATAATGCAGCAGTGTAATGTTCATATTGAAAACTAATTTTCCACTTGAAAAATCACCAGAAAAGGTGGGCTCAGAAGACATGTAAGAAAGTTCTTTTTTGTTTACTAAACAAGAACTAGTCAATGGACATTAATAAAATATGCATTTTAGGTACAATTAGGACGATGAATATGCGAATTTATGTCGATGTTCATGCCAAAATTGATTTTTAAGCAAATTCTTCCAAATTGGTGGTACCACACCTGATTATAGTAGCGAATACGAGCTCAATAATGCCAAAAATACCGCTAAAACCAACATTGATACTAGATGAACGCTACCAAATCGAGTTTGAATGATATGGAATACTATTTTACCTTTTTAAGTAATCTTCAGTTTTCACAGTATCCTATTTTAGGGCGGTAGGGGAAGTTTGAGTGGTTTTATGCCTACCAAACATGTTGCCATGCAGATTTATTTCATGAAAACATGTTCCAAACATGCAACCCTACATGTTAATACAAAATCGCCCGAAGAAGTGCTACATAGCGTTTTGTATGAGTGAAACGGTACATGCGCAGTGAAGCAATCTAGATTGAACCGGAACTTAGTCTCGATATAGACTGCAACACAGCCGTCAATACAATTTACAATGATAACAGAAACACAGAGAACAGTCTTCTTCCTCTGCCTGCTAAGTTAATTTGAAATCCTCAGTCTGTTACAAATTTTCAAAATGAATGGTGTTCACACACATTTTGTGGCCAAAAAACAATTATAAAAACTCTAATTTTACTGATGCTAATGAAGCAGTTAATAAGTTTAACAGTTTGATTACATATGTAGCCACATCTACTTTAAAGGTCAAACCAAATAGAGCACATAACAACGGTTGTCATTGTCATAAAAGTGGTTTGACTCTTCATTGCTTGAACTTAAATAAAACACTTGACTCATTTTGTAAAAAGCTGTCTCTAAGCGTAAAAAGTATTTTAATAACCTTATGGCCAGAATAAACGCTGTTCAAGGTTCAAATCCTAAGGAGTTTTGGAGCTTAATCAACTCCTTGAAGGATGACAACAGAGGGGAACCATCTGCCAACATTGATTCCCTATTATGGAAGATTTATTTTGAAACTGTAAACACCATTAAATGTGAACATTTAGATAAATTTCGTTACTTTACCAATATCGTTGAATCTACTACGCCGCCATTGCCAAATGAGGTTTTAGATGGAAACATCACTATTGTTCTAAGATAAGACTATTCTTATAAGCATATTGTAATATTGTGAAGATACAGGAGTAGTCTAACATATTCATCAGTTGTATGACATGCATGCATGACACGTTGATAGCAGTCTCTTAATAGTATTCGTACAATAAACATCATTACTACGTTGCTCTGGAATCACTTATTTCAGTCCATACACAGAATAGAACATATATGAATAGAACATGGTGTCAGAAATTAAGTTTTCATTACAATCCTGGAATTAAAGTTTTAAACAAAGAGAACTTTAAACAAAAAGGATTTAATTAATTCATGTGATATCTGTGATTGTTTTCTGGACTTATTGCTGATTCGCGTTTAACGTGACCATTTTAAAAATATGGCAAGCTATCAAGGACAGAATTTAAAAATGGACTGGGAGGCAAAAGATTTAAAGCATATAAAGCACATGCTGACTTTATGTTTGGAGGCCCGCTCCAAAATAGAGAAGAGGAAATAGTGCAACTTTCTAATGCTATGGGTCGGTGAAAAAGGACGCCAAATATTTTCCACATGGAACCTCACCAACGCCGAAAAGAAAAAGCTACTACGATGGGTTCGAAGCCTACTGTCGATCCAAGTCAAATCAGATATACAGCCGGTACATATTTCGTTCAAGGGAACAACACGTCGGAGAGCCGTTTGAGCAGATTGTGACTGAGCTCAAACTATGTATTAAGGACTGTGGGTACAGAGAGTACATGGTAGACGATATGATCAGAGACCACATAGTGTTCGGAATAAGATCAGTGAAGATAAGGGAGAAGCTGATCAGTGTAGGAACTAACCTTACGCTACAACAAGCATTGGATATTTCCCGCACCCATGAGCTAAGCCAGCAACATGTGCAGGCAATGGGACCCGACCAAGGAGGTGCAGTAAGCGCTGTCAGAAAAGCCGGAAATGCTGCGAGACCACCACCACCACCACAAAGGACAAAGCAGAATCCTAGACAATATCAAGCCAAATGTCAAAATTGTGCTAGAAATCACTCACGGGCGGACTTATGTCCAGCTAAAGGACAAACGTGTAACTTTTGCAAGAAGCAGAATCATTTCGCTTCAGTTTGCCGCCAGAAGTCAAGAGACGGACATACTCATCAAAAACGGATTCATGAGGTAGGCCATGATCTGGTTTCATATGATAGTGACCCGTCCCAAGACCTGTTTGTTGATTCTATCAATCATGATAAATCCTTCAATCAGGCATTTGCTACCATTGGCATAGGTAAAACCCCAAAACTTGTCAAAACGAAAATTGATTCTGTCTCACAGGTCAATATCCTACCCAGATCCACGTATCAATCACTAGGGATTAAAGGCCCTTTATGCAAAACAAACATACGCCTCACTGCCTATGATGGTAAGGCACTGACTATCGATGGTTACATCAAACTACCCTGCTCTTATAATGATAAGACATGTCAGCATGAATGTTACATAGTCAACACTAATTCATGTCCAATCTTAGGTATAGAGATATCCCTGTCTCTCAATCTAATGAAACTTGTACTCTCAGTTTCATCAGAGAGTGTTTTCGCTAAAGAAAATCTCATTTCGAAATACTCCGATGTATTTGATGGTATAGGTTTATTACCAGGCGAGTGTGACATTCACCTCCGCTAAGATGCAACCCCTAGCTCCTAGACGAGTACCTGTGGCTATACGCGACAGATTAAAAACAGAGCTAGATCGCATGGAAAGGTCAAACGTGATCGCTAATGTGTCAGAACCCACCGACTGGGTAAATAGTCTGGTCACTGTTGAGAAAAGCAACGGTTTATTGAGAATATGTCTTGACCCAAAAGATCTTAATGATGCTATTAAAAGGCCACACTATCCCAACAAGTCACTGGAAGACATTCTTCCAGATCTATCATGTGCGTCAGTTTTCTCGCGTTTTGATGCCAGGAGTGGCTTCTGGTCAATCAAAAAGAGTATGATAATGGACCTTTGGAAACGGCCGAAAACGACACATACGAAATATTGCAGTCTCGGTTTGATTGAGACTGTTCATGAGCGGTAGTGAAATATGCTAGCTAGCGCTGAAGTTAACTGAACAATCTTCCTACTTAACGACCTTTAACTCTCCCTTTGGCCGTTATAGATGCCTGAGAATGCCATTTGGAATTCGATCAGCTCAAGATGAGTTCCTGAAAAAAATGGATCAATGTCTCGAGGGTCTCCCTGGGGTAAAAAACAGCGTAGATGATATTGTTGTCTTTGGGAAAGACAAAGTTACATTCAGTTGGGAAATGTGTCTTTAAGGGCCTGTAACTTTGGGTCTGTTTCAGTATTGATCCGAATCATTTCCATCTTTTTGTCGCTAACAGGGAGTGAGGACATAACCGCATGTATGTAGTCATCCATTCCGTCGGAGTGCTGAGTGTATGTATCTGGTAAATATTTCCTCGACAGGGTGTCTGCTAAGGGAATGTTTTTACCGCTGATATGTGTAACCTCGAGATTGTATTTCTGCAATTGTAACAGCATGCGCTGCAGTCGAGGGGGTGCTAAATGTAGAACTTTCTTAAACATAGACTCTAGCGGACAGTGGTCATTTTGTATTTTAATGTTTTTTGGGTGACCATATACCATCTGATGGTACCTTTTATAACCAAACAATATGGCGTAAACTTCTTTTTATATTTGCGCATAGTTACCCTCGCTGGGGGTGAGTGCTTTGGAGGCAAAGCATACGGGTTGCTCATTCTGGAAAAGAATAGCTGACACGCCATTCTTTGAGGCATCTACTTGGAGGGTAACCTCTTTGTTGGGATCAAAATAGGCTAAAACGGGGCCAGGGCACTGACAAATGATGCTTTTAATTTTCTGTAATGCATCTTCTGTGGGCCAGTCCCAGCTAAATTCAACGGCTTTACTTAGAAGTTGCCTTAGCTGAGTTGTCAATTCTGCTAAGTTTGATGCAAACTTCTGAAGGTATGTTATCATGCCTAACACAGTTTCAAGCTCGGACCTAGAGGTTGGGGCAGGCATTTCCTTGATTGCCTTAACCTTCGCCGGGTCCATTTTGAGACCTTGAGATGTGAGAAGGTGAACAAAGAATGGAATTTCTGTTTGGGGGGGATACCTCCCTTTTATCTGGGTTTAACTAGACTCCAGTTTCTCTGCATCTTATCATCAATGCTTCAAGATTTTTATCGTGAGTAACTTTGTCTTTCCCGAAGACAACAATATCATCTACGATGGTTTTTACCCCAGGGAGACCCTCGAGACATTGATCCATTTTTTCAGGAACTCATCTTGAGCTGATCGAATTCCAAATGGCATTCTCAGGAATCTATAACGGCCAAAGGGAGAGTTAAAGGTCGTT
Source organism: Cyrtodaria siliqua (assembly GCA_037043455.1). Classification (NCBI taxonomy): domain Eukaryota; kingdom Metazoa; phylum Mollusca; class Bivalvia; order Adapedonta; family Hiatellidae; genus Cyrtodaria; species Cyrtodaria siliqua. The sequence continues at coordinate 13,581 of JAWPHD010000333.1, forward strand.
AAGTAGAAAGATTGTTCAGTTAACTTCAGCGGTAGCTAGCATATTTCACTACCGCTCATGAACAGTCTCAATCATACCGAGACTGCAATATTTCGTAGGTGTCGTTTTCGGCCGTTTCCAAAGGTCCATTATTATACTCTTTTTGATTGACCAGAAGCCACTCCTGGCATCAAAACGCGAGAAAACTGACGCACATGATAGATCTGGAAGAATGTCTTCCAGTGACTTGTTGGGATAGTGTGGCCTTTTAATAGCATCATTAAGATCTTTTGGGTCAAGACATATTCTCAATAAACCGTTGCTTTTCTCAACAGTGACCAGACTATTTACCCAGTCGGTGGGTTCTGACACATTAGCGATCACGTTTGACCTTTCCATGCGATCTAGCTCTGTTTTTAATCTGTCGCGTATAGCCACAGGTACTCGCCTAGGAGCTAAGGGTTGCATATTAGCGGAGGTGAATGACACACTCGCCTGGTAATAAACCTATATCATCAAATACATCGGAGTATTTCGAAATGAGATTTTCTTTAGCGAAAACACTCTCTGATGAAACTGAGAGTACACGTTTAATTAGATTGAGAGACAGGGATGTCTCTAGACCTATGATTGGACATGAATTAGTGTTGACTATGTAACATTCATGCTGAGATGTCTTATCATTATAAGAGCAGGGTAGTTTGATGTAACCATCGATAGTCAGTGCCTTACCATCATAGGCAGTGAGGCGTATGTTTGTTTTGCATAAAGGGCCTTTAATCCCTAATGATTGATACGTGGATCTGGGTAGGATATTGACCTGAGAGCCAGAATCAATATTCATTTTGACAAGTTTTGGGGTTTTACCTATGCCAATGGTAGCAAATGCCTGATTGGAGGATTTATCATGATTGATAGAATCAACAAACATGTCTTGGGACGGGTCACTATCGTATGAAACCAGATCATGGCCTACCTCATGAATCCGTTTTTGATGAGTATGTCCGTCTCTTGACTTCTGGCGGCAAACTGAAGCGAAATGATTCTGCTTCTTGCAAAAGTTACACGTTTGTCCTTTAGCTGGACACAAGTCCGTCCGTGAGTGATTTCTAGCAGAATTTTGACACTTGGCTTGATCTTGTCTATGATTCTGCTTTGTCCTTTATGGTGGTGGTGGTGGTCTCGCAGCATTTCCGGCTTTTCTGACAGCGCTTACTGCACCTCCTTGGTCGGGTCCCATTGCCTGCACATGTTGCTGGCTTAGCTCCAATGATTGTTGTAGCGTAAGGTTAGTTCCTACACTGATCAGCTTCTCCCTTATCTTCACTGATCTTATTCCGAACACTATGTGGTCTCTGATCATGTCGTCTACCATGTCCTCTCTGTACCCACAGTCCTTAATAAATATTTTGAGCTCAGTCACAATCTGCTCAAACGGCTCTCCGACGTGTTGTTCCCTTGAACGAAATATGTACCGGCTGTATATCTGATTTGACTTGGGTCGACAGTAGGCTTCGAACCCATCGTAGTAGCTTTTTCTTTTCGGCGTTGGTGAGGTTCCATGTGGAAAATATTTGGCGTCCTTTTTCACCGACCCATAGCAGTAGAACGTTGCACTATTTCCTCTTCTTTATTTTGGAGCGGGCCTCCAAACATAAAGTCAGCATGTGCTTTAAATGCTTTAAATGCATTAGGCAAGTCTTTTGCCTCCCAGTCCATTTTTGGATTCTGTCCTTGATAGCTTGCCATATTTTTAAAATGGTCACGTTAAACGCGAATCAGCAATAAGTCCAGAAAACAGTCACAGATATCACATGAATTAATTAAATCCTTTTTGTTTAAAGTTGCCTTTGTTTAAAACTTTAATTCCAGGATTGTAATGAAAACTTAATTTCTGACACCATGTTCTATTCATATATGTTCTATTCTGTGTATGGACTGAAATAAGTGATTCCAGAGCAACGTAGTAATGATGTTTATTGTACGAATACTATTAAGAGACTGCTATCAACGTGTCATGCATGCATGTCATACAACTGATGAATATGTTAGACTACTCCTGTATCTTCACAATATTACAATATGCTTGTAAGAGTAGTCTTATCTTAGAACAATAGTGATGTTTCCATCTAAAACCTCATTTGGCAATGGCGGCGTAGTAGATTCAACGATATTGGTAAAGTAACGAAATTTAACTAAATGTTCACATTTAATGGTGTTTAGAGTTTGAAAATAATTCTTCCATGATAGGGAATCAATGTTGGCAGATGGTTCCCCTCTGTTGTCATCCTTCAAGGAGTTGATTAAGCTCCAAAACTCCTTAGGATTTGAACCTTGAACAGCGTTTATTCTGGTCATAAGGTTATTAAAATACTTCTTACGCTGACAGAATTTTACAAAATGAGTCAAGTGTTTTTTTTAAGTTCAAGCAATGAAGAGTCAAACCATTTTTATGACAATGACAACCGTTGTTATGTGCTCTATTTGGTTTGACCTTTAAAGTAGATGTGGCTACATATGTAATCAAACTGTTAAACTTATTAACTGCTTCATTAGCATCAGTAAAATTAGAGTTTTTATAATTGTTTTTTTGCCACAAAATGTGTGTGAACACAATTCATTTTGAAAATTTGTAACAGACTGAGGATTTCAAATTAACTTAGCAGGCAGAGGAAGAAGACTGCTCTCAGTGTTTCTGTTATCATTGTAAATTTTATTGACGGCTGTGTAGCAGTCTATATCGATACTAAGTTCCGGTTAAATCTAGATTGCTTTACTGAGCATGTACCGTTTCACTCATACAAAACGCTATGTAGCACTTCTTCGGGCGATTTTGTATCAACATGTAGGGTTGCATGTTTGGAACATGTTTTCATGAATTAAATCTGCATGGCAACATGTTTGGTAGGCATAAAACCACTCAATCATCCCCTACCGCACTAAAATAGGATACTGTGAAAACTGAAGATTACTTAAAAAGGTAAAATAGTATTCCATATCATTCAATCTCGATTTGGTAGCGTTCATCTAGTATCAATGTTGGTTTTAGCGGTATTTTTGGCATTACTGAGCTCGTATTCGCTACGATAATCAGGTGTGGTACCACCAATTTGAAAGAATTTGCTTAAAAATCAATTTTGGCATGAACATCGACATAAATTCGCATATTCATCGTCCTAATTGTACCTAAAATGCATATTTTATTAATGTCCATTGACTAGTTCTTGTTTAGTAAACAAACAAGAACTTACTTACATGTCTTCTGAGCCCACCTTTTCTGGTGATTTTTTCAAGTGGAAAATTAGTTTTCTATATGAACATTACACTGCTGCATTATCCATACTTGAGTTGAATTTGCAGCAAATCATTAATATGTGACACTTTAACATGGGGAAAGTAATTAGTGGTTTCATACCTACACAGGCATCAATAAAATTAACGACTCTCAGCACTCACTACACGTGATCAAACTAGAAGGCATTCATTGGTCGTATTATCGGGTGAGACACGTCATACAATTTGTTTGCCTCTATTAATAGATTGTTTATGGAAATTGTGTATGCGTAATTTATTTGAGATTGAATATGTGATTTTGAAACTGACATAGCCAAAAATAAGTTTGATTTATTTTTAATTGATTACAAAAAGAAAATAGAATGTAACTGTATTAGATTTTGAATGAAAAGAATGATTTTTACTTTTAGAATGAGGAGTTGCGAGGTGGGCGGCGTTGGTCGTAGTAACACACCGATGCTTTGACAGAAATTAACTCCTGTTTGAAAGGAATGGGCTGTTTTAGCCCAAAATACACCCCCGCCACCCCACCCTCTGGATTTAGACATCGCACATATAAAGTCAACAAAATACCCCTTACATTTCTTTTCTCAAAAATACCACAGGCTACCCTAGAACCTGGTTTCAATCCCAACGACCTTTTTTGCCACTGACTGTTCCAAGGCGGTAGCCCTATTGTCAACCCTTTTGTGTTAATGATGTCTTCTTTGGCCTTTTATTCATCTTTAAAGTTGTTCTTTGTTTCTGTGTGTTTGTGGTTAACTGTCGTCCGTGAATGCTACTTTTCCTGTTCGATTTTTATATCTACTTTTACAAAAACAAACACTACCCTAGAAGAGCTTTTCATGAAACCACGAGCTCCTAGAAAATCTACAAAATACCCCAAAGGATTTATATACAGCTCGGAAATCCCTTCCAGCCGACCTCATTACCTGATGCACTTACCTAAAAATCACCTCCTATAGAAAATATTTCTTGACAACACTACAGTCCCCTGAACAATTTCGAAAATGCCCCACTCCTCCTGAAAAAAAACACTCGAAACTCGTGCGCACCCAACACCTTACCCCCACCAAACCCACCGGGGACGTAGCTGACCTGTAATACATATAAAGGGTCGAAAAAGTAGGGGGTCCGGGGTCTTTTTCTTTTTTTAACTTAGTTGGTGCGTTTTGGCGTATATCTGACATAGAACTTTTGTGGTATTTGAAGAACTATTTTTTGGACAAATTTGAGAATTAACATTTGACGGTGAATTACCTACACTAAAAAATAAAATAAACAAATGTTGACCCTTAACCCCCAATACACTCTGCCTTCAGTTTTTATAGCATTTGTTGACTTTCCTTTTTTTTTCATTTTTTAAATTGATGACATTTTCCAATATTATTTGGACTTTATTCTAAAACCGGATTTTAAAGAAATGCGGCATCTTAATTTATGTGTATTCTGCAAGTGATTATTTTTCATTGTACAATTTGAATAAATGTGTTCATTATATTTTAAAAATAGTTGTTGCTGGTTTTGCACTTCCTTTCTTGTTACTTTTTACCCGTAACAGGTGGGAACGGATATTGCGTGAAGAGCCCAGTTAGACCAACACTGTTGGCACCGGGGTGCTGACTTAAGACAGAAACCGGTATATAATACCAACAATGGGGACAATGTGGACTATCCTGGAAAATGTTGCTCCTAGGGTAGGAATTAAACATTTTTCTATTTCCCTGGGTACTCCCTTTGCTGCCGATCCCCACCCACCTGTGGGTGGGTGAAATAATTTATTATTAGTGCATACTTGCATTTGTGTATATCCACCCAGTTATTACTAATATCCTAAAACTTTTTCACAGGCACGAACATTCGAAAGAATCTAAAAGAGCACAAAAATGGAAGGTGTGGGAAAGGTGGTTATTACATATTTCCTAAAGCAGACTGTTTGTAATAACACTTAGAATAACTTTTCGCCTAAATGTTTAGTCTTAAAAAAAAGTTTCCCCAAACTCGATAGGTTTTTTATATATATAAAACTGGAAGACCATTGCCCAAATACCCTCTAGAAATTACAGGTCTGTTTCGACGCTAAAATGTTGATAAATTAGCCTAATATCTTTATAATTTGGAAAAATAAATAAGAAAAGACGTACGTTTAATATATCTTTTTCTTTTCAATGTGTACGCATGCTCTACATACAGACAGGGCCTATATGAATTTTTTCCCTCCATGATGTAGGAGAGAATATACAAAGATTATAGCAAACAATACAAATTCAAAAATTGAACATAGACAAAAGCCAACATATATGTACATATATAGAACAAAAATATATACATCAAGCAATACATGTAGTGTTACTGAATAATGTTCTATCAGGCTCAATTTGTTATGAGTACAGATCGAGTTTTAATAATACTATTTAAACAAACGATATATATTGATATGTATTACCATATGTATGACTCTTGCCGAAAAACACAAGATGACAAACTGGTACAATATACTCAGTTTAAAGTAGTATAACACTATTGGAAGAAGTGAACATTACATTTTCTATTGTTTTGTACTTAAAATCCCAATTATTTATATATCTATATTTATCTATAGAAAAAACATAAATAGCATTCCCAACATGTAACACGTCATCCTAACAACGTCAGCTACCTGTTGGTTTTAGCAAAAACCTTAATTATAATTGCATGACCCTTGTCGAAACGACAGTAAAACAGGTAGCATTATTCCTTAAATAATTATCATTGTAAAGACGAAGAGGTTTGAAAACATTTCGTGAATAAGATGAACAATTTTTAAGAGTAACTGTCCATTGTTTTCAGTATAGTAGTTTCTGAAGCCAGCAAGTAAGTCACAAATTGATCTTTGCTGCCTTTTGAGATAAATTTAGAAAATACACCAATTCCTGCTTTTTCTAAAATAGCTGACCATAACTTATTTCTGTAATCGTTATTTTAGGACAAAAAATTATGATGTGTGCTATGTTAATGTCTATCACTGAATTGCATTTGGGACTTTGTTCAGGTCGACTGAAAAAAAAGTTTACACAACACAGATATCACTGTATGACACTGTTGCCTTATTTCTGGCTTTTTTCTACATAATTGCCATAGTCGACAAGGCTGATTTTCTGTCTCGCCTTTTCGAAGAAAAAAAGAGACATACGTGTTGCTTTTCCGGCGGCGGCGGCGGCGGCGGCGGAGGCGGCGGCGCCGCGGCGTCAACATTCAAGTTTTGCGTTTAGGTCATTTTCTCACAAATTGTATGCACTAGACTTTTCAAACTTTGCTTAAAGTTGTATCTTGGGTGGTACATGGCAACGTGACAAAGCAAATGTGGAAGTGACCCTGACCCTCCAAGTAAAGGGCAGATAACTTAATAATTTTAGGTTCAACTTTTGCGTTTAGGTCACATTTTCACAAACTGTTTGCACTAGACCTTTAAAGCTTTGCTTATAGTTGTATCTTGAGTGGTACATCGCAACTTGACAAAGCAAATGTGGAAGTGACCTTGACCCTCCAAGCAAGGGCAGATAACTTTATAATTCTTACCTTCAACTTTGGCGTTTAGGTCACTTTTTCACAAACTGTATGCACTAAGACCTTTCAAACGTTGCTTATAGTTGTATCTTGAGTTGTACATTGCAACGTGACAAAGCAAATGTGGATGTGACCTTCACCATCCAAGCAAAGGGCAGATAACTTTAATTGTTACATTTACATCACTTTCTAATGAACTAGACTTATGCTCTAGATGTTTTAAACCTAATTTATAGCTTAATCTTTGGAAGAAAACATATTCTATTTTGACATAGTAAGTGTCTTCGGTAGTGCATCTTTTTTTTTGGTTTTTGGATGCCGGGATTTCATCTATGACCTTGACCTACTTTTAGGAGCTGATGATTTTTAGCTCTCATGGCCAAGGGCTTTCATTTTTCATCCGATCTTTACCAAACTTTACCAGATTGTTAATATCAATGAAAGCTCGCACAATTTCGAAAACCAGCCAGATCGGACCAATAACAGTAGAGTTATGGCCCTTGATTTAGTTAAAAATGCTTTAGTTTGCCTCTTTAATACGATAGGGCTTTCATTTTTCATCTGATCTTTACCAAACTTTACCAGATGTTTTGCCTTCTCTTTTGTTATTATTAGTATATTTTTTTATTATTATTATTTTTTTAATAGATATATTTTTTTTGTTTTTTTTTTTATTTGCTTTATTCTTTTTTTATTTTTTTAATTTTCTTATTTCATTTTTTTTTTTTTTATATTTATTTTTGGTGTTAACGCCGTGTTAGCAGGAATCATTGCTGTGCCTATAGCATTTATTCCGGTTCGTTGATTTTTAATGGAGGTACGGCCACTTGACATTTTTTGTTTTTTAATTTCTTGTCGGCGCTACTCCTCCTAAACGCCTTGTTGGATTTCGACGAAACTTGGCAGGAAGCATCGGTAAGTTGTCTAGTTGTGCATATCTCGATTTTGTTCCAGTTTGCTAATTTATGACGGAGTTATGGCACTTTGACATTTTTACTTTAAATTTCTTGTCGGCGCTACTCCTCCTAAACGGCTTGTTGGATTTCTACAAAATTTGGCAGGAAGCCTCAGTATGATGTCTAGTTGTGCAAAGCATGGTAGCATGGCAGCTAGATCTACTAGATCAGCTAGATCTACTTAGTAACGACAGTTTGTCCTTCATTTGTTTAAAAATGCTATATTGTATTTTCCTTTGTTAAACATTTTTTATCTGATCTTTACCGTATTTGTTTAGAATGTTAATATACCCCCTCCCCCAACCACCCCCCCCCCCCACCCCCACCCCCATACACATATTTTTATGAAATTTCATTCATAGAAGAAAGTGGGACAAATTAAAAAATGCCCATGCCAGACTAGACACAGCAGACTTATTGCCCATGATTACCAGGTGAGCGATCTAAGGCCATCCTATCCCGGTTGTTTTTGCAATGTTTTAAAAAAACTACTGATGGGAATTTTATGTCGACAACCCTTGATATAAAAGAGCCGTTTTAGCCAGTAGAGCATCCACAGGCCCTCGTGGGCCTCTTGTTTTTAATAGAATGGCATTTTGTTTTTAAACAAATGCACTTAAATGTCATCTCAGCAAACGGCAAACACGATTGTTTTTAGTTACTAAAATGTTTACAAACTTTCATTTAAGCATCATTTAAGTCCAGCCCCCGTTAGGCGAGACATGTAAATCCACGATTGTTTTGTATTTATTAACAACGTGTTCTTCTTTCATAAGTAAACACAGCCTTGCAGATATTTGCATTGCCTGGTATTCATATATTTTAGCTTTCAAAACTGTTTTCCACATGAACTTTGATGGAAAGCTTGAGCTGCTATCAAATATATGCAAGTAATTAGATAACTCATATTTAACCAGTAACCTGTATATATCAGGAATAAAACCATGCGTTTGCTTGTCATTATTCAAATATCTCAATAATCTGTTTTACAAAAATGTGTTTCGCTATATACTTACAAGGTAATCTGCATAACTGAGCGAAGAATTGTAGTTTTTTATAATCAATTTCAGATTCAATTGACGTAAGACCAAGGGCACTTAACGCCATGTCTGTCCGAGTATACGGGGTTAACTTTTGTATAAATGTAATGCAAAAGCGATGCCCACCTTCCAACAGATTTGTCAGAAAATGATAAAGTGTTCCACAGCTCACACTGAACAGTTATTTTGTCAGAACAACAGACTTATAAATTGTTAGTGACGTTGAAGGGTTAAGGCCATTTGGATGGAGCCCACTATTAATCAGAGTCACTTACATTTTGCTCAAATACTTTTCACAAATAATACCTAGATGAGTATACTGTTCTACTTCATTAATGGTTTGATCATCAAGCAGCCAGCGTCTATCAGCTCTTTTAAAATCAGAATTTTATTCATTGAAGACTATACCGGCGCATTTTGTTGAATTATATTCGAATCGCCATTTCATGGCATATCTGTTACATTACTCTCCTTTGCATCGGTTATAAATTACTATGTAATATTCTAAACGAAGTGGTAAATACGTCCGCTGACTAGGGAGCGTACTGTTACATATACTAAGCATGTTATCAAGACCGCATTTAGAAAATAAAACTAACACCATGTCGTCAGCTACTGTAGGTGAACCAGCGTTTCGGTTAAAAATACATAGCCCATAACCGCTTTGTTTCAGCTCTTTTATTATACCATTTATGAACAATAAATACAACAACGGTGAGCTTTTACCTCCTTGCCTGGTACCCTGCAAGACAAGACATTAAACCATTTAGAGATACAACTTTGATTCCGTACGCAACTCTTCATGTTGCGGTATATATCAACAAAAGATAAAAATGTTTTGCTATCTAAGTTCATTTTATGAAGCTTATAAAAAAGAGCGTCGTGTCATAAAATATCACAACTTCTCTAGAATCTAAGAAACAGGCAAACACTTTGCTATTATTGTCTTTACCATAAAGAATACATTCTCTCAAAGAGAACGCTGTCATTGTACTTCCCAGTTGCTCTAGACCACACCCCCCCCCCCCCCCCACACCCACACCCACGACCCCCCGACCCCTGTTGAAAACTTATTTTTGACAAGATTTCCGACTTCGAACGACTTAGTAAAATCACTTCGTATATTTTTAGTATGGTTGGGGATAAATTAATTGCCCTATAATTATTAGGATCATCTTTACGTTTCCAACTTTATGAAGCGTTATTATAATGCCACTGCTCATGGACAATGGTGTATATGACAATTTTAGCATGGCTGTATAACGGTTTGCCAGTGCATCGACTATAATGTCGCCACCATATAAAAGTTCTCATAATATACATTATCAATACCACACGTTTTACCAGGTTTACATTAAAGTATTGCTGTCTTTACATCCACAAAAGGAAACTCTACATCATTTAAAGTAGTAGTACATGAAGTAGTATTTTTTTAAAATCGGATAAAATCGTATTTATTTTGTATTCTTGTCTTTGGTCACATGTATGCATTTTTTTCTATGTATTTTTTTCATTCGATATCCTACTTTGGATTATCGTTTGGCGTATATAACAATTCAAAATATTTCTGCCATTGCTCTGTTATACTCTGTTGATCCATATAAATAACTCCATTAATTTTCAGTTCAGCACCCTCTCTACTGTTTGATTGTTTTCGTCGCGTTTTTACTAATCGCCAGAATTGTTCGTTGTCTATTTCTGCGGACATTAGTCTTACCAGAACACCTTTTATCAGACAACCAAATGCCACAAATACTAGTCAGATCAGTAAATGTGTTCAATGTAATATTTTGTGTCAGGAAAACAGTTTATTCAGGCATATACAATAATTAATGCAGGGTATCTGTATTTGGAATGGTACAATTGTTCATGTAAATATGAATCAAACCAAATTTATGTAAAATCATATTTGGGGGCTACATTAAACAGGTAAAAAGTCAAATATGAGATATAATTCAATACCAAAAAAACACACACTCAAACATATATTACTTCATGTTAATGCTTGACTTTTATTCTTAGATCTGAAATTCCTAATATACACCTTTCCATATAGGACCATGTGTAAAGAGACAAGGAAGACTGTAGACAGATAATGTTTATATAGTTTAATTGCTGTTTAACCATTCATATGCATTTAATAGGTAGCCTATCCATTAGATACTATTCATGTTGTCATCAATATTCAAGTCAATTAATTTTCACAAATGCAAATATAATTAATAATAATGTAATCTACATTGTATTCAACCAGAAATGTTTAACCAGATGTTAAAACCTATCTCAGTCTTATTTTTATATCAATATCTTATTATTTTAATAAAGTATTATTTTTAGATACATTAATTGTGGTAATAAAGCAGTGCCATACAGCCAACATGTTGAATATATATATATTCCTTCCTTTCAAACATTGAATACATTTTAAGGAAGTTGATTTCTTTTCAAGCCACGTTAATATAGATGTAATGTACTAAACTGTATCATTAATGCTTGTTGCAGCAGACTGAAAGAAGACAATCTTCATTTAGTTTGCTTATTTAATGTCAGTTGACTTTATAACAGTATACAGTTATTTAAACAGAATGAAACAAACTATGTCTTATACATGACTATTCTCTGAAAAGCACAGGCCCTTGTTACAATAGAATAGAGAAAGGACAGAGAGAAGAAGAGATAGTGCTATAGTAGGGGTTATATATTTAGAAGCTATATATTTAGAAGCTTCTAAATATATAACCTATACAATAACACTATCTCTTCTTCTGAAAATGTATTACTCAGTTACATGATTATTTCAGAAAAGTATTGTAACTAGCTCCATATCTTCATGTTCAATTATCTTTTACATAAACCTGCACGTGTAAGGTACTTGTTTAGTTCCTGTCACTATCAGATCAATTATCTTATAGATCTACTTCCTTTTTTTTATCTTCTTCCACCCCCTCCCCAACCCGGGACACCCACCCAACCCCTCATCCTGCTCACAAGTACACAAAGCAGATATAATTTCTGTAAAAAAACCACACTCTAAAATCGAGACTGTTTATAACAACAAACTTATGCCATGATCACTCTCCATCCAGAACCTGATATTTAATTTATTTCCTCTTCTTTGTTGTTTTCCCCTTCTTTCTATCTTCTTATTATATGTTCTGTTTGTATTTCGATGTATTTTCCCTATTAAAAATGCTTTATTCTTTTAGTAAAACTATACCATTTCAATAAAAGTTTTGACCAGCAATACTCAATAACTATTTTAAAATCAATTTATTTGAATTTTCGCGGAGCGGGTACTTTCGTTTTCAACGCCGGTAAAACAGAAAGTGACTACGGTCGCAATCGTTGTTAAAATATGTCTCTAATTCATTGACCTTTTTTAAAGTGGGACTGGGTATAGTAAAAACAAACACTGGGCGTTTAGTTTGTTAATAATTCACATTTATTTGCAGTTATCTGGTTTATAAAGCCCCGTAGTCATTACGCCGTTTACATGTTGAATTTTTCAATGATGTAAGCGTGTTTTTTCCCTGTAACCTGTCAAAAGATGGCGCTATTTGCAGTAAAACCACGTGACCACACATACCACATCATAAAATAAAACTTACCACATCATAATGAAAACAGACCACATTATAATGTAAAGTGACCACATCATAATGAAAAGCGACCACATCATAACACAAAGTAACCACATCATAAAAGAAAGTTACCACATCATAATATAAAGTGACCACAACATAATAGAAACTTACCACATCATAATGGAAATTGACCACATTATAGTGCAAAGTAACTACATCATAATGCAAAGTGACCACATCATAATGAAAAATGACCACATCATAATGTAAAGCGACCACATCATAATGAAAAGTGACCACATCATAATGTAAAGTGACCACATCATAATAGAAACTTACCACATCATAATTAAAACAGACCACATCATAATGTAAAGTGACCACATCATAATGAAAAGCGACCACATCATAATGAAAAGCGACCACATAATAATACAAAGTAACCACATCATAATGGAAAGTAACCACATCATAATGTAAAGTGACCACATCATAATACACACTTACACATCATGAAAAGTGACCACATCATAATGGAAAGTGACCACATCATAATCGACACTTACCACAGCATAATGGAAAGTGACCACATCATAGTACAAAGTAACCACATCATAATGGAAAGTGACCACATGATAACAAAAAGTGACCACATCATAATGGAAAATGACCACATCATAATGACAAATGACCAAATCATAATGGAAAATGACCACATCATAAAGACAAATGACCACATCATAATGGAAAGTGACCACATCATAATGAAAATTGACCACATCATAATGTAAAGTGACCACATCATAATAGAAACTTACCACATCATAATTAAAACAGACCACATCATAATGTAAAGTGACCACATCATAATGAAAAGCGACCACATCATAATGAAAAGCGACCACATAATAATACAAAGTAACCACATCATAATGGAAAGTAACCACATCATAATGTAAAGTGACCACATCATAATACACACTTACACATCATGAAAAGTGACCACATCATAATGGAAAGTGACCACATCATAATCGACACTTACCACAGCATAATGGAAAGTGACCACATCATAGTACAAAGTAACCACATCATAATGGAAAGTGACCACATGATAACAAAAAGTGACCACATCATAATGGAAAATGACCACATCATAATGACAAATGACCAAATCATAATGGAAAATGACCACATCATAAAGACAAATGACCACATCATAATGGAAAGTGACCACATCATAATGAAAATTGACCACATCATAATGAAAGCGACCACATCATAATGTAAAGTAACCACATCATAACGGAAAGTGACCACATCATAATGGAAAATGACCACATCATAATGACAAATGACCACATCATAATGTAATGCGATCACATCATAATGGAAAGTGACCACATCATAATGAAAATTGACCACATCATAATGAAAGTGACCACATCATAATAGAAACTTACTACATCTTACTTACCGGAAAAGACTTCCGGTACTTACGACTAAGCGACATAGAAGTGTTAGATAGTGAATAAATTGATAAATGAACTCATACTTATTCATCTGAACAAAACACTCAGTGATTATAAAGGACTATGGAGGAGATTGATCCAAATTTAGTAAGTGAACATTTGAATTTTCAAGATGGCGGCGTCCCACTTGTTTTCTTTAGAGAGACGGCCATTTTCGGTGAAAGACGACCCAGTCCAACTGAATGGCTAAAACATGCGGAACTGTATAAAGCGTTAGGCAGTGTTATAGATCCAACACATATCGCAGGCCTACAGCGCGTCAGAGGCATGTGGCGCATATATCTTGATAATTTGGAAGACAAAGTGAGTTTGATGGCTAACGGTTTCCCTCTGCGGGGTAAAACTATGCAAGTTTTGAAAACAAACCCGCTGCGCTTTGATGGCGAGCTAACAACGAGAGTGCGCATTAAAGACATCCCTCTCTCGGTCGACGACGGAATAATTGAAAGGGCATTTATTCTTAAAAGTCTTGAATGCATCGGTAAAGTTGAACGGGAAAAACTAAGAGTGAATGGCAGACTTACAAACTGCAGTAGAGGCGACAGGATTGTTATTGTAAAATCTCTTACCCTCAAGGAGCCTCTACCGCGACAAATGATGTTTGGTAAATTTAAAGCCACCATATACTATCCAGGTCAAACGGACATACAAAAGGAGCAAACGTGTTCTAAATGTCTAGATCCAGGACACAAATTCAAAGACTGCCTGAACGATTTTAAGTGTCTTAATTGCTTACAGTCAGGTCACAGGAAAAGAGATTGCCCGCATAGCCTCAACCCTGTAGCGACTCCGACCAACGGAATGACGGAAGAAACAGGAGAAATAGAAAACGATGAATCGACTAACAAAGTTGAAACATTAATTTCCCCCAGTGTGCCTCTCGAGGCAAGACGTGTAGGAAATCAGCGCAAGCCTAGCGCACACAAACAAAAAAATAAACAAAACGTGCCACCAGGTCAGCAAATAATCGATGGTTTCTTGACCGGCATGAAAAATCGCACGGAGACGCCAAACAAAGGAAAACAACGTCCCATTGTCAGATCGCCCTCGACGCCGGCGGAAAGATTAAACGACGATGCCAAAAAGCAGTGTACTTACGATTCAGATGACCCGGACAGTGACACTTAGATCACAAGGACTATGTGATCTTAAATCAATACGGAAACAAACTATAGACTGGCTACGGCTAATGAGAATGATTTACGGACACAATAAAACTATAATATACTTAGATAAGGAAAGTGATAATTATATAAAGATAGTTACCATTAGACCTTCAATACAAGAATATATAAATGCAAACTATAGGTTACCAGTGTTACCAGTACGCGGAAATATGTATACCGTTTCATGTATGAACTTTAAAAAAAATGTGCATTGCACACATGCATACATGAATCTGACAGTATTCAGATAAACCCATTTCGGATGCATCTGAAAATTGCTATATTTTATATTAATTGCACTCATGTATAAATGTATTCTATTATTTTAAAGGCTTTGAACAGTATCGATATTCAGATGAATCCATCTCGGATTTATCTAAACATCGTTAATACAAATGCATAACATATGCTTTTAAAGTGCATTTTCACAAATAGTGTTACAACACATAGTGTTATTTACAAGTAAACTATGTCAATGAAAGTAAATTACCGTATAAGCATGGATGCGTGTCGAGGTAAACAGGTGTGTTTTTTACCTGAGTTTATTACATTGATCTGTCTGATCAATAGCATGCAATTAATTGTGGACGAAGTGTTGATCGGTGTTTGTACGCGCGAGATTTATTTCGGTAAATGTCAAAATGCTGCGCATTTGTCAGAAAACACATATTATTACTTGTTTTTATATAATATAAATGATCAAATCGAGTAAGGGACAATTTGTGCACTTATTATCTTTAAATGTACAAGGATTAGGAGATAAAAATAAACGGTCAAGGCTAAACTTATGGGCAAAACAGCAACAGGCTAATATATTATTTTTACAAGAAACGCACTTTACGAAGGAAACCGTAAACATAATAACACAAGAATTCAATGAGTGGATTATATTTAGTTCATATGGAACAAGTAATAGCAGGGGGTGCTCAATATTTATTAATAAAAACTTAAATTATGATATTATAGACAGTTACATAGACACTAATGGTAGATATATCATATTAAATATTCAATTAGATAGAACCGTATATACTCTTGTAAATGTTTATGCAAACAACGACCAAAGAGAAAGAAACTCTTTCTTTGGATTGCTTAATAATTTAATACAGGAAAAGGCAATGGGTATAAAAATATTAGGGGGAGACTTTAATGAAACATTTAAAAACAATGATAGAATAAGTACAGTTAAAACAGGAAAAGACAAAAAACCAGTGCATCATTTAACAAAATTAAAAAAAGATAATGGCTTAATAGATATTTGGAGACAATTACATAACAATACATCTCAATTTACGTGGAAAAGGAAAAACGGTGAAGGAAAAAGTAGAATAGACTTTTGGCTCATAGATGGAAACATAAGACCAGCAGTACATTCTAGTGACATTAGACCAGCTCAAATAAAATATACAGATCATTTAGCAGTTTCACTAAAATTAACAAAATCAAATGATAAAGGACCAGGATATTGGAAACTAAATAGTTCGCTACTTATTGATGACGAATATAAAAATATCATAAAAGAAACAATAAATGCTTGCTCTACAGAATATAATTGCGCAGTCATAGGTGATCAACTTTTGTGGGAAATTTGCAAAATTGAAATTAAGGAGCAATCAATAATATATGCAAAACAAAAAGCAAATCAACGCAAAATTGTCCTCGAAATATTAGAAAATAGACTGAGCACGATAAATAAATTAGAGGATAATAAACAAATAATGAATGAAAATTTTAAAAAGGAAAAAACGGAACTAGAAGCAGAAATAGAACTTATATATGAAAATAAATCAAAAGGAGCGCAGATAAGATCTAGAGTTGAATGGTTAGAAAAAGGAGAAAAAAATAACAAATACTTTTTGAGTTTAGAAAATTCAAGGCAAACAAGAAAAGTGATAAACACGTTAAACATAAATGGTTTACACATATCTGATAGATCAGAGATTTTAAAAGAAGAAGTTCAATTCTACAAAAAACTGTATAGCTCAAAAAATAAATATGATAACGATACACATAATTATCTTAATGAAACAAATTTGGAAAACTCATTAAATGACCAGGATGCGAACAAATGTGAAGGTTTACTTACATACATAGAACTGTCAGATTCCATCAGGTCAATGAAATGCAATAAAAGCCCTGGTATCGATGGAATAACAGCAGAGTTCTACCAACAGTTCTGGGACCTGGTTGGTGTTTTAGTCACCAACTCTTTAAATGACGGATATAAAAAAGGTCAACTTTCCCAGAACCAAAGAATGGGTGTGTTAACTTTATTATATAAAAAGGGTGATCCAGAACACTTAGACAATTGGAGGCCAATAACACTGTTAAATCAGGATTATAAAATCGCAACACGAGCACTAGCGAAAAGACTCAAAGAAGTTTTACCGACACTAATTAACACTGACCAGCAAGATATATTAAAAACAGATATATAGGTTATAATATAAGACTGATTCAAGACATAATAGATTACACTGATAAGCTAGACATTAATGGGGCAATTTTATTTTTAGATTTTAAAAAGGCATTTGATACATGTGAATGGCCTTTTATGCATAAAACCTTAGACAAATTCGGATTTAAAGAGTCATTTAAAAACTGGATTAAAACAATTTATAATAACACAAGCTGTTGTGTAATAAATAACGGTTTGAAGTCCGTTCCTTTTTGTCAGTCACGTGGTTTAAAGCAGGGGTGTCCTATCTCTGCTCTTTTATTTCTATTAATAGCAGAGGTATTGGCAACAAATATAAGAAATAATCAAAATATACGAGGCATACAAGTGAAGGTAAAAGGCGTTGTAAAATCCTTAAAATTATCTATCTTTGTTACATCGAAAGATGAAATAATCGAGGTAATAAATATAATTGAAATATTTAGAAAACATTCGGGGTTAATTTTAAATAAAACAAAACCGAAGGTATGTGGATAGGTAAATTAAAACGATGTAAAGAAAAGGTTGGAAATATAACATGGCCAGACTGTCCTATTAAAGCTCTGGGTGTTTATTTCGGAACAGATAAAATAAAATGTGCGAACCTTAATCTAACAGCTAAACTTGACACATACAAACAAACAATACATAACTGGATGAAGAGAAAACTAACGATTTTTGGTAGAGCTCAAATAATCAAAACATTGATACTTCCAAAATTCACATATATAGCTCAGGCATGTATTATACCTAAACTTATTATTAAAAAGATAAATACCATGATTTTTACATACTTATGGGATGGTAAACGAGAAAAAATTAAAAGAAAAACTCTGATTGGTCTAAAAGAAAAGGGAGGCATAGCTATGTGTGATACAGAATCCTTTTTTATTTCACTGAAACTTAAATGGATTAAATCTCTATTGGATAGCACTGATGCTTCATGGAAAGTAATTCCTCAATACTACTTTGGAAAATATGGTAAAGACTACCTAATTTGACACATGAACCTTGATAATATCAATAGTTTAGAGAATATACAGACATTACCAGACTTTTACATAGATCTTTTAAAATGTTGGATAAAAATTGGCGGTGGGCAAAATCCTAATTGTAATACTTTTACAGGCAACACATAATATGGGGTAACAAAAACATTAAACTAAAAGGAAAGGTTTTGACTTTCACAAACTGGATTAATTCAGATCTGATATTTATTAATGACATACTAGATGAAGATGGCCTTATATCCCAGAATGTCATCTACAATAAATTAAATGCAAAACAAAATTGGATAACTGAAATTGCATCCATTCTTTTTTTTTTTTCTTTTTTTTTTTCCAGTTATCTTCTGATAACCCATTTATTCAGACATCTTAATACATATTTTCTGATATATACAAACAAACATATATGTCAAGGTTAACAATTTGTAGAATGAGTTTCGGTATGTTTTTTGTATATATTATAAATATGTACCAAATTAAAATAAAAAAATATATAATAATATACATGTATGCATGGGGAACAGAAGACTTGCTAAGTTTTCTGAAGTAGAATATGTTCTCTTAGATGGGCAATTTTTTATTCATTTAGTCCATTTTAGAAATGTTCAACTGTCAGCATCTTGGTCTTTCAGTCAAGTGTTTGTTGTTTTTGCGTTTTAAGGATTTAAACTATTATTTTCATGTATTTTTGCCACATTTTTGTAAATAAGTTTATTTTATTGTTTTTGGTAGCGATACATTTAAGAGATTTATACTGGTATCTTAGTCTGCTTTGTAAAGCGATGATTGACAAGGATTTATTTAAGTGCTTTGATGAATATACGTAGTATTTAATTTCTAACATAATTTATAAATCGGCTGGAGAATAGGCATTTCCAATGTTAAAAATAAATAGCTCTTCTGTAAATAGTAATGTAATGTTATGGGCAGATAACCATAATTTAAGTTGATTTAGAAAAATCTGAGTTGCTTGACATGTCCATAACATATGGATTAAAGTTTCTTCTTGTTGGCAGTATGTACATAGAGGATTGTCTATAATTTTAATTGTATACAAATATTTTTTAGTTGAAAGAATTCTATGATTAATTTTTATTTGGAACCATTGTAAGGATGTACTGTAGTTATTTTTAAATGGTGCATTGTAAATATCTTCCCATGTTTCACTATCAATATTGTATACTTGTTCCCATTTTGCCTTTGAAGAAGGTGTCTCATCATTTTGATTAAAAATAGTATACATATCTTTACATCCTGTTGTTGATTTCAATATAGTGCATATATGATATGGCAGTACAGGATTTTGACATTTTCTTTCAATTAGAGTAATATTATATTTCATTAAATATGTTTTTATAGCATTTACCACACCATTGTATCGAATAAAATTTGTATTGATTCCAAATCTTTGTTCACATTCCAACTGAGAGAGAAATTTGCCATCGTCTTTTAATAGATCATTAATATTAATAATTCCTTTATTATACCACGCTTTATAAAAGAATGGTTTTCCTCCAATTAAAATCTCGTCATTCAGAAATATAGAGATTTTCAAACAGCAAAATGGAAATATATAATGCAATGTGAGGAATCAAAGCTTACAAAGGTTAAAACAGGCTTAAACATTTTTATTTCTACTAAAAACAATATCAAAGTATACTTAGATAAAACTGAAGGACGATATATTTATAACATGCTGGTAGAGCAAGCCTTTTCAAAACCTTTAATGCACAATACATGGAAACAAGAATTTAGTTTAAATGAAATAGACTGGAACAGAGTATACTCAACGATACATCAAATTGAAGACAACAGAGTTAAACAGCTCAAATTTAAACTAATTCATAAAATACTACCAACTGCAGAATTACTCTGCATTTGGAATATCAGAGATACGCCTTTTTGTCTAAACTGCAACAAAGTAGACACATACAACCACTTCTTCATTGAGTGCAACGCTCTACAGTCCTTTTGGAAACACATACAAGTCATATTTAATCAATGCGGATACGAAAAAAACATGGCACAGCTTAAATACATCATATTAGGCTACAAAATAAATCAGGAAAGTTACAGTGAGGTAACTAAAGTCATGGCATTAATAGGATTTTGCATTTACAAGTCCTACCTCAACTGTGAACATAAACATGACTCGTCTGATATTTTAAGAATATTCAGATATGAAATAAGCATAAAACATGCATACATATCATAGAAAGGTTTAACAATTTGCTTTAGTATTTACTTACCGAACACCAATAATAGTGTCATAAGTCATAAGTTAATACTTTTGAATTCACTATATACAGAGAGAGACGTTAATCCTTTGAAATACACTATATAACAAGACTAGTTTTTGCTTTAAAAACATCAACAGGTTTGTTTTTGGTGCAAGACACGTGCCATTCGTGTCTTAATACAAAGCTTTCACGTGCTAGACCATCGTGACCCATATATGCCGATAATAAAAACCTAGCAAAATATAGCTAAGGGACGCACACAGGTTTATAATATAAACAAGGTGAACAGTCTGACTTTTCATTTTGCTAAATCCATATAAAGGTAAAGGGGAGGTAATCAGTATTCCTTACACAACTAGATGGCTGATCTCACCTTAAAGAAATGAAAACGCACACTTAACAAAGAATGAAAGAAAGAAAATGACAGGAAAGAAAGCAGAAAGAAAGACAAACTGATAGATAGATAAAATGCAAGTTGATATGTATGCAACATGTTGTTATATATATGTTTGAAACATCATTGATTGTATTGTATCGTGTATATAATTGAATAAAGTTTTATATAATAAAAAAAACAAAAAAAAAAACTTACCACATCATAATGTAAAGTAACCACATCATAATGGAAAGTTACCACATTATAATGTAAAGTTACCACATCATAATGGAAAGTGACCACATCGTAATGACAAATGACTACATCATAATGTAAAGCGACCACATCATAATGGAAATTGACCACATCATAATGAAAGTGACCACATCATAATCGAAAATGACCATTAAAGTCGTGTTTGGCGTTCGATAGTCTGCCGCTTTACAGTTAGATAGGTGAAGCTCACTCTTCGAATGGTTTACTACCAGCTTGCAAATGTTACTCCAGTCTTGGAGAAGGGTTCTAACCAGCATCTTACTCTTTGGCTCTTGCTCAGCGAATACATGACAAGGGGCACAATGAACACCGTCATTTTTCACTGGATAACGCAGCCAAGGGTAGGTGGTGGTGTTATTTGTTGCTACAATGTCAATATTTAACAGTATTATTATATGATGTAACGGTTTTTTTATGCACAGTATACCTTAACAAATCTGTGATAAACTATGTCTTGTTCGTGTTAAATAAAAAGATGAGATATAGGGTCATATAGAAACCACAGCGTCCGAGCGCAAAGGCATCGTAGGTCCGCACTGTACTGCAAACAAGGACTTGAAAATACAATGAAAGAGACACAAAAAAACAGAAAGGGTGGTGAAGACAGGGTTACCGACTTGGAACGGTCCGTAGGCAATAAGGCCCACTGGTTAGCTTGAATCGATTTTATATGCGCACAATCCTCGCTATTATCCTGTCTTCAGCGCCCAAATAGACAAGACAGTGCAACCAAAACCACACCCCAGCAAAAGGAACCCCCCAACAACAAAGCCCACATCCAGAGAAACTAACTAAAGAAACACATACACAATAATAAACATCTCATGATGTATCCAGAATCATAATTTACAGCGCAAAACCACGCTAAAAATATGTTATGTTCAAAATATAGCCGTTTCCTGATACGTTTAATGTCTAAAAGCTCAAAACAAGAAATATCTATAGATGTAAGAATTTCTACACGACCCAGACCTAGGCTAGGGTTTACTGTAACTGAGTAGCCCACATCAAACATGCCCTAACATGGACCTTCGACTAGGCTAATTGACATGTACAGAAAATACTAACCTGGATGGAAATGTGTATGCATGGACATTTCGCCATTAACAGATTCACGTTAATGATGACACACAATCGCTGAAAATGTCTGGGTGCGGTGGATCGGCATCGCTGTTTGACGTCATTTTGCCGCTTTGTAAACATCATTCAGATAACATACATTGCAACGATAAAATGTCGATGGTAGAAGGGGGCAATTCATAATGTAAGGAAATGCGAATGCATGTATAATTCAAAAGAAAGAAAGCGCACATTAGTCAATTCAAATAGTATACATGTATTTATATTTTTTATAACAAAATTAATTAAGATCGGAAAGATAAGGGCGCAACGACTGTGCTGGACCCTAACCCACTACCCCACTTCGGATTTTATTGCATTTTTGAACCTTTTTTTTCCTTCATTTTTCTGGCGGACTGTACGCCCGGGTGTACATGCGTATGCGCCCGGACGTACGGGCGTATGCCTGGCTACGCGCCTGTCACTCTTGATAGCATAGATGTGGGGCATTGTCTTCTAAATAAGATGGATAGATATCTTTAGTTCCAATTTCCAATAGGCTTAAAGGCCCGTAAGGATACAAAATACAATTTCACAAAGCATGACAACAGTACAAAACAATACACGTCCAAATATTATCAAAATTCCATTAGTACAGTTGTTCACAATATACAGGTCAGAGTTGCTTAATTTAAACACTTACTACCAACAGACAAGTTTGTGAATTAAATCAATTATTTTCAAACAAACATTCATTTCGTTTATTAATAGGACATTCTAAACATAAAATCACAATTTCCTTAGCACATACATTCACATGAGTCAAATAAAATAGCTTGTTATGCGTATGGTAAACATATACCATACAGATATACATGCCTATTAATAATTTGTCCATGTTAGGAAATGCTGATTATATTTCATCTGCGATATTCTCACTCAATTTGCGGTGAACTATAATAATAATAATTGAATGCCAAAAAAAATAAAAGTAATGCAACAAAAATCTAGTAAGATAAGAAAAGCATATACAAATCGGTGTGTAAAACATAAAATTCTATTATTTACTTTCAGTTTAATCATCAATATTAATTGTTATAATAGTTAGTTTAAAGCAAATGTTTTTGTTGTTTTGTTTTTTTACATATTACTGACTTTTTATAATATTTATTGCACCAACAATTTATTTAACAAATTGGTAAAATACAAAGAAGGATATATAACTAAATCGAGGTTCAAATATACATGTTTGAATAAAACCCAAGATTGCCATGTGTCCCTTTAATAAAATAGTATTTAGATTTATAAGAAAACAATAGTTTATGCATCTAGTTTACTAATAATAACATAATTCCCAGTGTAATATTAAGCATATTTACTTCTGTCAGGCTGCCAGTTCCAAAAGCTTCCTGCAATTGAAGACAGCAGTTGTGAGGGAATCGATGTTTAAAGCAGCGTTTAGTGTCACTAAGGCAACATCGGAATGTCCTGATGTTGATGCTGTTGCAGCGGAGGTTATGGATTCTTGTGTGCACTACTGCATGGGTAATCCCAGAAGAACGACAGGGGATGGGGATTGCTTATTTAATGCAGTCTCGATCCAATTGTGTGGTAATGAGTCCAAGTTTACGCTATCACACGTTTGCATTTGGTGAACAATATGGAGGTTTACATGACGCACCCGTTGCGGCATAAACTGCAAGTAGTTTCACCGAGCTATGAGGCAGCATGTTTTGACTCTGCCAAATTTGGTGCGTTCTCATGCTCATGGACAATTATCGCCACCTCGATGATACTAACCGGAAACGATTACCACTTACAGTTGAACTTGCATTATATATTATATCCATTGCTGTTTTACACATGTAAAATCTTGGAATAAAATAATTTGAATTTGAAACAACATACTTTTTATTTGTTACACTCAAATTAAAGATATGTTGGCTGAAGTAACAGGGCGCATCTTAGTATTACAAAAGTCTATTTCGGTATTTTTCGCTGATTAATGTCACAAAAATACATATTCATTAATATATTAATTAAATAACTATACATTTACGCAGATTTAGATAATAAATAATGTATAAACAAGTCTATATCGGTCATTCTCTGTTGTATTCCGGTATCTTTCGACACAGCCAAACCATCTGTATTATTGAGAGTTCTGAGATACTTGAATAAAGGTGAAAGAATTATCAAAATCGGATGATAAACAAAGAAGATATGATCATTTGAAGTTTCTGTTGAAACGGATATAGAAGCGGCCATTTTGAGAGCTATGACATCACGGTTCTAAATGACCATATATGGAATATTTATAAATATGAAAATTTACTGATTTATAGGGAAAAAATGACAACAACTGTATGCAAAATATGTAATACTTAATGGCAGTAATGCTTTATATGACCAGTAAAAAAAATCTTTCATTTACAGTGATTTTCTTCATTTTAAATGATATTTATCAATATTCCATATATGGTAATATGGAACTATGACGTTATAGTTCTAAAAATGGCTTTCATATTCGTTTTAGAACAACCTTTAAATGGTCATATCTTTTTTGTTTATCATCCGATTTTGATAATTCTTTCACCTTTTGCAAAGTTTTTCAGAACTCTTAATAACAGAGCTTGTTTAGCTGTGTCGCTACATTCCCTTTAAATAACTATAATAACTATACATTTACGCTAATTTTGATCATAAATAGGGTATTAAAAGGTATATTTCGGTGTATTTCGGTAATTCTATGGTGTATTCCGGTATATTTCGGTTAATTAAAATAAGTGTATTTCGGTAATTATATGCACCCTTCAACCAAAGTACTTTTGAATCACACTTGACAGTATATCTGCCGGGGGCCCTAAATTTAATCTTAGTACTCCTGAATCACATTTAGTAGTACAGCAGTTGGCCCTTTGTTCAACTAAAGTACTTAGTAGTTTGTCGGGCCTATATATGCATTTCAAGTCAGCTACGCCCCTGCCATATTGCACGCCTGGCATTCTAATTCACACCGTTCGATCCCGAATATACATATGGTCGACGTGTCTGTGTCGGCATTTGTATTTTGATACAATTCAGTTTTGTCACCATGTGTGCCAATAAACAGGATGTAATAATCGGTGGAATATGCTTTCCTTTTTTGTTATAACACCCTACCACCCCAAAGTCAGACGTGTCACACCGAATACACAGGTATCGCGTCGTTCACATAACACGTACATCATAACTGAATTTACACAATAATGCCGATACAAAGAAATAATTAATTTGAATATTAAAATAAAATAAAACAAGAGTTTGACTTCTTAGAATGTGTATACAATTTTATGAAAAATACTCGTGATTTTTTTTATATGAATGTTCAACCAATTTTAACTGAGAAATTTGAGAACAAAACAAAGGCTATACATTGCACCATTGCGTTTGTGCTTCCGTGGTGTATAGTCAAATAGTGCCTAATAAAAAACGTTTCCCTGCCTTACTAGTGATACAAAATGCATACTTTTGATTGCTTTTTGTTATTATTACCTATAATTCAGCCAAATGATGTATTGTGAACATTGATTAGTGTTTGTTTGAGATATTTAATTATAATTGACATAGACAGTAAAGCGAAAGTAGAAATGGGGTAAATCTATTCAACAGATTGACTTATTCTTACATGATACATGACCCCCTGTTTTTATTGCATTTTTATATTGGCTGACGATCGATCGTTTGATTGATATGTTTTAACATTTTCTACGGAGAAAAATGCGCATTTTTTATCTCTTAAGATATACATTCGTCCTATATAAAACAAAGAAGGAAAATCAATGGTGCAATGTAACCTATATGTTTTTCATAATTGCACATGTAATGGTAAGTTATCAATGAAGTTTTCTTTGATTTTTTTACTTTAATAACGCAATCTTATAATTATACGGAGATAGTTCGTTTCGCACACCGGTCGTTTCGTCCACCGGGTATATGTATATAGTAATGAATGTAGGGGTATGTTAGCGTTATGGTTATCATAAAATCGCAATATTGTTATTATAATCATAAAATAGAAATGTATGGTGATAATGAAAACATTAATAATGATTAGTTTTGTTTTTAAAAAGAATATAACAGTTTTTGTATTTTTTAATTATTATTGCAAAACGGCAGTACAATGATGTATTAATTATCTTGACATTGTCTGGTAAATCACCCGGTCAATAGTATTTCCATAGTCTATTTCTTAAGTAAGTATATTAGAAGTAATACAAGCTGGAGAATACAAGCTGGAGAATAATAATAATGAACACTTCGATTTTCTTTCTGGGTTAAATCGTCTTAAAGTAGTAAGGACGACTGCAACTTGCCTTCGTTATGATGTCTCAGCGTCGGAAGGCAGACTACGTGGCTGTACTAACAAAACTGAAGGAAGTTCTTGTAGAACCAGCTGTAGAGGTGTTTGTCGTTGATTTCGAGACAGGTACACACATATACATGTATAATACAACTATATAGTAAATAATGGCATTACTTGACAAGCTATTACTGGTACTCTTTACTTATACAGACGTAATCTAACCATCCTTTTATTTTATAGGAGTAAAGTACATGTTAATGTTAATGTCTTCTTACTGGAATTACAGGAGCATGGGTTGCAGTCAGGGAAGTTTCCCCCGAGATAGCCATAAAGGGGTGTGTGTTCCACTAAACACAGGCAGTGTGGCGCCATGTCCAGGATTGCGGTCTGAAACCGACATAAAGTCAGCAGGCCGCAGTGCCAGCTAGACACATTCCACCGACATTCAACGAGTTAAAGGGGCAGGCCAACACCGAACCACTAAAGAAACTAGTGGATTAAATCAACAAACAGTGGATGAGGAATCGCGTGTTCGATGTTCGGTCATGGTCGGTTTTTGGCTGCAGCATGAGAACCAACAATGACGTTGAAGGTATGCTTATTTGTATGTTTTTCTTTCTGTTTCGGCTATCCACGGAGCGAAATTTGCAAAGCATTTACTCGTGAACGTTGGTATAAACCTAGTTTTAAATTACTTATTGAAACTAGTATTGCTATTTTATTACCAGGGTGGCACTACAGGCTAAACCAACGAGCCGGTCATATCGGGCTAACGTTTTACCGTCTAGTCCCTCTTCTGCGAAATGAGGCAGAGCTGGTGGAACTACAGTCCCTTCTAGTCTCTGACAATCTGCTGACTAGGGAGACCAGAACAAGATACACCAAGCTCGAAGGCAACCAGAAGTTGTGGAGCAGATATTCCACAAATAATAATTGCAGAAATAACCACAGCTCAGTTATTGAGAGGTTGCGCCCGTCAGTATGCTTCGTCAGATGTTGATGGCAACCAGGCGGCAATAACAGACGATTAGACTAGTTATGTTGTATGCAGTTACACTTTATATGTATTGCACAATATTTTGCTTGAGAAAAAAATAAAAATAAATTATTTTTTTTAAAAAAGGCACCAAAAAATGTGTCCAAATGTCACAGATTAAAGCAACTATTACACAAAGCAATTAATTGTGATTATATTTACTAATTTTCCGTTATTACAACAAAAATATGATAAATGGTGGACTTTCGACTATGTGCGAAATGACCGATGGGCAAAACAACATGGTATGCGAACGGGATTGTAGGCGAAACGATCCGGGACCAATTACACATTGTAGCAGTGAGACGTTTATCTCTGTTGTAATGCACAAGCTAACACACACGCATCCCTTACATGTGAACACCTGTATTTCTGTGCTGATGTGTACTTCTAGCACGTCGTGCTCCAAAGTCGAATTGTAATCAGTATCTGAGGCAAATCAAGGCATTTGAACACAGAGAAGCGAGGTCGCCCACCTTGATTCAAAATGTTTGGTAGGAACAACTGATGATAAAACTCGGGAAGAATGTGTCTGGTAAGAAAAGCAAGAAATCCGTGGATTCACATGTCTCACCTAATGGGGGCTGGACTTAAAAATAAAAAGGTCAATGATGCTTAAATAAAAGTTTGTAAACATTTTAGTAACTAAAAACAATGGAGTTTGCTGTTTGCTGAGATGACATTTAAGTGCATTTGTTTAAAAACAAAATGCCATTCTATTAAAAACAAGAGGCCCAAGAGAGCCTGTGGATGCTCTACTGGCTAAAACGGCTCATATCAAGGGTTGTCGACAAAAAATTCCCATCAGTAGTTTTTTTAAAACATTGCAAAAACAACAGGGATAGGATGGCCTTAGATCGCTCACCTGGTAATCATGGGCAATAAATCTGCTGTGTCTAGTCTGGCATGGGTATTTTTTAATTTGTCCCACTTTCTTCTATAAATGAAATTTCATAAAAATGGGTGGGATGGGGTTTATATTAACATTCTAAACAAATATGGTAAAGATCAGATAAAAAATGAAGTAACTACAGATTTAACAAAGGAAAATACAATATAGCATTTTTCAACAAATCGCGGGCCATAACCTGTCGTTACTAACAAGATCTAGCTAGTTTTCAAACTTGTCCAAGATTTCATTGCTATACCGCGCTTTGCACAACTAGACATTATACGGAGGCTTCCTGCCAAATTTTGTTGAAATCCAACATGCCGTTTAGGAGTAGTGCCGACAAGAAATTTAAAGTAAAAATGTCAAAGTGCCATAACTCCGTCATAAATCAGCGAACTGGAACAAAAGCATGATATGTACAACTAGACATCTTACCGATGTTTCCTGCCAAGTTTCGTCGAAATCCAACAAGGCGTTTAGGAGAAGTAGCGCCGATAAGAAATTTAAAAGTAAAAATCAAAAATCAACGAACTGCAAAAAAACGCAATAGGCACAACTAGAAATCATAGCAATGCTTCCTGCTAACACGGCGTTATTACCTTTTTTTTTTTTTTTAAATTATCAATTAAAAAAAAAATCAATAAAAAAAATAATTAAAAATTATTAAAAAATAAAATATAATCAAAAAATTTCTTCTCAAAAAAGAAACAACAAAAAAAAACACAACAATATATCGGTATATATTAAACAAAAAATTAAACACAAAAAATATACTATAGTAAAAAAAAACGCAAAACATCTGGTAAAGTTTGGTAAAGATCAGATGAAATATGAAACCCCTATCGTATTAACGAGGCAAAATATAGCATTTTTAACTAAATCAAGGGCCATAACTCCGCTGTTACTGGTCCGATCTGGCTGGTTTTCGAACTTGTGCGAGCTTTCATTGATATTAACAATCTGTTAAAGTTTGGTAAAGATCGGATAAAAAATAAAGGCCCTTGGCCAGTAGAGCTAAAAATCATCAGCTCCATAAAGTACGTCAAGGTCATAGATGAAATCCGTGCATCCAAAAAGATGCACTACCCAGGACACAACTATGTCAAAATAGAATATGTTTTCTTCCAAAGATTAAGCTATAAATTAGGTTTAAAACATCTAGAGCATAATTATAGTTCATGAGAAAGTGATGTAAATATAACAATTAAAGTTATCTGCCCTTTGCTTGGATGGTGAAGGTCACATCTACATTTGCTTTGTCACGTTGCAATGTACCACTCAAGATACATCTATAAGCAAAGTTTGAAAAGTCTTAGTGCATACAGTTTGTGAAAGTGACCTAAACGCAAAAGTTGAACCTAAAAAGTATAAGGTTATCTGCCCTTTGCTTGGAGGGTCAAGGTCACTTCCACATTTGCTTTGTCACGTTGGGATGTACCACTCAAGATGAAACTATAAGCAAAGTTTTAAAGGTCTAGTGCATACAGTTTGTGAAAAAAGGACCTAAACGCAAAAGTTGAACCTAAAAATTATTAAGTTATCTGCCCTTTGCTTGGAGGGTCAAGGTCACTTCTACATTTGCTTTGTCACGTTGCGATGTACCACCCAAGATACAACTATAAGCAAAGTTTGAAAGTTCTAGTGCATACAGTTTGTGAGAAAATGACCTAAACGCAAAACTTGAATGTTGACGCCGCCGCCACCGCCGCCGGAAAAGCAACACCTATGTCTCTTTTTTTTCTTTGAACATGCGAGACAAAAACCGGTCGTGGCGTGTTAACGTCAACATTATTTTTTTCAATATTGTTTTAACACCCGTGACTTGATATGTTATTATGTTAAACTTCGTTTCCAGTCCCTACCCAGATATATGCTATTTCCTCCCGGCAGCTATTTTACGCTTGCGTAAAACTTTGCTTGTTAGTTATAGAAATTGATGACTAAACGGAATAGTTTTTAATTTTTAATTTTGCCGTTCACCGCCGGCTGGCCTGGCCACGTGACCAGGTAATGGCGGAATGAACCAAAAATTCATCAAATTTACGATTCTATTCGTCATTCCCAAGTGGCATGTGTAATTCACAACCTTTCACACTTTATAGTGTGTAATGTGAGGTCACAATTCCACTCTAGGGAGAGTTAATTACATTTATTTATTCATTAAATTTCACATATTTTGAGGGTTTTTCTATACTCATTCCGCGTTACCTTTCTTTAATTTTCAGAAATTTGAATTTTTATTTAATTCATTCATTCTATTTCACATATTTTGAATTTGAATAAAATATCAGTTATCTGTATTTATTTACTAATCTATTTATTTATGCAAATGGTTGGAAAAATGTAGTCGTAAAACACAATCATATCGACTCGCGAAAAATATCCAGCGGGTCCATATCGTAGATATTCACAACACTATAGTGTGAAGCGGTACACTATATTATTTGTATTAATTTGTTTGTTGTTCAATTATTCACAACTACGGTGTGAAGTTGATACATTGATAATATGTATTCATTTGTCTGTTGTATTAATTTGGACGGATTTCAGTGAAACTTTTCAGGGATGATCAGTACCAAGCCTAGTTGTATATACCGTCACCATGTTCCGGTAGAATGATTTTACTGGTTTACAAATATTTGGAAGAGTTATGGCCCTTTAAAGGATGTTGATACCACAATGATTTTCCGGCCTAGTTCTCCTGAACCCCTGGCTGAATTTAGACGAAACTTGAAAAGGATGATCAGTATCAAGCCCAGTTGTGCATATCATCATACCATATTTCGGTGAAATGATTTTTGGCAGAGTTATGGCCTACTCACAAGGACAAGAAAGTAACAATGCAATATGTTAGCGTTAAGATTTTGGTTAAGATTTTTGTTAGGGTTTTGGTTTAAGGTTTTGGTTAAATTTTGCGTTAAAGTTCTTATGACTTTGTAGTCCTTTGGAGTAGAGTGTTAAAATTGCATATATAACATCACAGGTCATTGGTCTTCTTATTACAGTAACTATCAGCCTCCAACTGACCCTGTGTCAAGGTCAGTTGCCTCTTAAATACACATACCGTCTCCATAAAAATGTGTTTAAGTGCGTTAAATTCTTATAACTTTTTTGTTCTTTGGAGCAGTGTGTTCAAATTTCATATATAATCTTCTTGTCATTGTCTTCTTAATGCAAATAACTTCCAGCTCTCCAACTGACCATGGGTCGGAGTCAAGGTCACTTAAATACGTGTACCTTCTTCAAAAACTGTGTTAAAATGTGCGTTAAATTATTTTACATTTTTGTCCTATGGAGTAGAGGGTTTAAATTTCATATATAATATCACTGGCATTGTTCCAATATCAATTCCAATATTATTCCAATAACTTTCAGCCTCAAACTGACCCTGTGTCAAGGTCAGTGGTCTCTTAAATATATGTACTGTCTCCAAGTTTCACAATACATATACCATCTCCAACCATGTGGAATACAGTGTTACAGATATCACTGGACATAATTATTGTTAATTTAATAACTTCCAGCCACTGAACTGACCCTTGACCCT
This sequence comes from Cyrtodaria siliqua, assembly GCA_037043455.1. Lineage (NCBI taxonomy): Eukaryota > Metazoa > Mollusca > Bivalvia > Adapedonta > Hiatellidae > Cyrtodaria > Cyrtodaria siliqua. The sequence goes on from JAWPHD010000333.1 coordinate 45,893, forward strand.
GGGTCAAGCAATTAGTCCAATAGTATTGATATTTTGGATTATATGTTTTTGCTCTAAATAAAATACTAAATCACTACTGCATTTTATGCTCACATGAACATAGAAGAAAGAAAGAATTACTATTTATTGAAGTTTAAGAATTAATAACAATTGAGTAAAAAACGCCCTCTTTCAAAGCAGTACAGAAAATTACATTAATTATAATATGCATTGAATTTTCCATGATAAGTGATAATTGAAGCAATTAATACAGCAACCACATTACTACAGCTGCGTAATTTGATACTCCAGTAAAAGTTTATCACATGTGTATGGAATCTGTATTATAAAATCTCTTGAAGGTACACATGACAATCTGAATGTTTTAAAATCACAATGTTTTTCTGCATAATTTGCATTTGTTCAATCAATAATATTACACTAAAATAAATATGAAGTAAATTAATTTACATATAATTAACTGTTGATAATAATGCACCAATAATATATGTTCAACTTATGGTAAAATCAGTGAGAAACATTGAAAACTAAATTTATTTATATGCAAGTAGGTTTAAAGTGAATATGATACTGGATATATAAAATCGAAACAATAATTGCAATGCTTGATAAACACTTCAAGATTTCCATATGTCCATTTAAGATAATGAATGAATGAATGTATACAATTTGCCATTTATACCATTGTAACATACTGCCATGAGAACAAAACCAGCAACAGAATTACATTAATTTTAATATGAGCTGACATTTCTTGGTAAAACATGATACATGCAGATTAATTAACATGTCAGTTCCTGAAACAATACAAGTTGGCAAATTGCTGCATCGGGTATTAAAGGGAACTCAAGTACATCAGGCTTGGGGCCTAATTTGTTTAAAACATAAAGTATAAAATTATCAATTTAAGCGTGGAGTAGTTCATAAATATAGATGGAACAGTAACAGTTTCCTATAATACACCGTAACAAAAATTATAATTTACAACAAATCTTTAAGTCCATAGAGTGTGAACTTTGCATAATGTTCATTATAGACTTTGCCTAATCAATTACTGTAATGATGTTGTCACATAATAATGCAGGACCTTTATAAATGATGAACTTTTGTGTTGTTTTAATCCAAGAATTGTATTGCATGCCACAGTGTCGTTAACTGAACTAATACTAGATGCATCAACATTGAAAATTTAAGGCATGTTATTTTAACATTCAATTAATTACCATACACATGTAGACTGTTTTGGGGTAGGATTGCCGATTTATTAAAAATCCGGTCTATGGAATGGTAATGCCTGTCATCCAACAATATTTGCCATTGATGGAAAAATATGAATGCTACCCTACTGAATGCTGACAACAGTGCTTGACCTCGTTAACAATTACTGTAAACCCTCGATTTTGTCAAGATGAAGCTCGCTTGAAACATGTATGTTGGACATGTCACTTTAGGCGAGACATCATGTTGCGCGCAACTCTTGTTAACTAAATCAAGGGCCAGAACTACACTGTTACTGGTCAGATCTGTATGGTTTTGGAACTTATCCGAGCTGTCATTGATATAAACAATCTGGTAAAGTTTCGTAAAGATCAGATAAAAGATGAAGGCCCTATCAAATTAACGAAGCAAAATATAGCTGGTTTTCGAATTGATCCGAGCTTTCATTGATATTAACAAGCTGGTAAAGTTTCGTAAAGATCTCATGAAAAATGAATGCCCTATCATCTTAACGAGGCAAAATATAGCATTTTTAACTAAATCAAGAGCCATGACTCCGCTGTAACTGGTCCGATCTGGATGGTTTTCGAACTTGTCTGAGTTAACCGTGCCGCTCCCATGGTTGATCTGAGATAGAACTTTATGCATCTCATAGCACCAAAGGAGCACTCCGCTGTGGCAAATGTCGGGGGCATGGTTGGAAGAATGGTCATCATGGTATAGATTCCTGAATGCAGTGATCTGTTGGTTGCATTCAGTGTATTCAGTCTATAGACGACGAGGATTCTCAGTTGCCAACCTGCAGCGTAACTGCCACTTTTTAACTTCATCGTGAATCTCTTCCCTTGTTGTTGTACAAATTGAAGATGTTATTTAGTCAGTTGTGAGTGTGTTTTCGCAGGAAAAAGAGACTGGGCGACAAACCTTTCTTCATTCTGTAGCAACCATGCGTCAGTCTCCGCTACCAGGTGGTCTACAAACGTGTAATACAGAGCAGCATGCCAGTAATAAGACTTGTTTTTAGCACGTGTCCACTAACTATGAAATGATAAATTAGAACTAAAATATGGCTGCAAGCTACTTGCCTGCTTTGTCATCCCCAGCCTTTCAAACCTTGGCTTAAATTTGAATTCAAAGCTGTCCAAATTTACATGCAGAAGAGCCAATCGATCGCTATTAATTAAAATTGACAACAAACTGTGCATATTTTAAGCAAAAAATAATTTCCATGAAAACTTTCGCTATGTCAAACCTTAAGGCAGATACGCTTCTGCTATCTTCACTCAAGCACGTTACGTGTTCTGCACTTACTCTACAGTGCCATTTAATAGTAGTTTTCAAGTTGTGGTAGGGACAAGAATTATAGGTAAACAAAAGATAATAACTCTAATTTGAATGAAGATTAGAGTTATGGTTCTGCTATCCTGGAATTCCACACTGTTATTCCACACTGTTGACACAATACCTCACACAGCCACATTAAATTGACACTGGGATGATTCACAATGTATTGTGTACACATACACATTGAAAAACGATGTCCAAATATATCTTACCCCATGACCCCCGTTTGTGGATATGGGTGGATGGATGGAATTGAATGTTGTTTAACAGCTCATCAACAGAGTATAGGTTATTTAGAGCTGCCCCAGAGATAGGGGAATGATACATAGGAATCTGGGAACCGTGGCCTACTCTTATTATCGAATAGATTCCTGTGTTTTTTAAGGTGCTCGGAGGATAGACCGATACAAGGAACCGCCCGGTTTACGTCCCCATCCCACAGACGAGGCTAAGGGAAAGTGTCTTGCCCAAGAACACACCGACGAAACTCAGTGGCACCACGGAGGATTGAAACCAGGGCCTCCGGTTAAGAATCCACTGCGCTACCGCCTGCACCATGCCAGCCCTCGGATGGATGGATGGACAAGGTGGCAAAATATTTCAGTGGGCATACAAAACATGTCCCCGAATCAGAAAACCCACATAATTATACCTGTCATGGTTGCAAAGACTTAAAAGTACATTTTCAAATGTTGACCCCGTTTACATTTTCAAATGTTGACACCGTTTACAATGGAAATGGGTTTTATGTAAATATACAAACAATTATCAGCAAAGTCAGTTTATAAATTATGACAATTCATGTTTACATACAATAGGATTAGAAGACAGTTATGTGCGTCAGGAGCAAATATTAGCAACTCATCTCATTAACAACTAAACTGAAACCCCGCTTTCCACTGAAATTTCAGATTTTTTGTCAAGGGAAACACAATTGGAATATGCAAAACAAAAGTGTACTTTATATTCAGTCAAATTAATGAAGCTGCACTCCCAAAACTATTAAAATGATCAAGCTGTACCGGCATTTTAGAGTGCCTAGACGTCGAATATGAATCAAGATTATTTTTTTTATATACTTTCTGTTTTCATACCTGATATGGTTATTAGGGTCAAAATGTTTTTTTGGCTTTGCGAAGCTTAGTGGACAGCTAGGGCAAGATTGCAAACAGCTCCAGGAGCGTCTATAATTGTCATTCTATCTAATCATATCAGGTGTGAAAACATATAGCAAGTTATAAAAAAAATATTGATAAATATTCGACGTCTAGGCACTTTGAAATGTACAGTAGGTTTACACTTCAAGCTTTTTTGTCCAATATCTCAGGTTTGACTTCCATTAAACAAGTCATTGTATATCAATATTGCATTAAAACATTTCATATGCAGAATTACAAAAAGAGCAGCAAACCATTTTGAATAGGTTTAACAAGACATTTGATGACTACATTCTTATAAGTGCTGTCCTTTGCTTTCTTTTCAGATTTTCAAAGATCAATTGCATTTTCCACTAAAAGTAGTCAAAATATTTTCTTTCTTTTTTTTCATTTCTAGTTTTCTTCTTTTTTTGTAATATCAATGCCAGTAAGCTTTAAATCAATGTTCTGTTGATATCACTGTTTCACCAGACCCCTGCTCTTTGGGAACATTTGAGAAGAGTCAACTTTCTTGACGCCAGATTTTGGACGCGATTTTGCTGCAGCCTCCTTCCTTTTTGCTTTGTTGTTGCTGAATATGGCTGGACTGCGTAAAGTAAAGAGACAGAAATTAGCTTTATTGTAATGTTCATGCTTTTGCTGTCAACATTAAACTTGAACTCGGAAGTTTGGAGATAACTTGTATTCAATCTGATGGAATGATGACATTATTGAGGGCAACACGCCTTTGTTTTAACCAATTGCTGGACACTGCCCTTCAACTGCTACTAAGGGAAACAAATTTCTGTTTTAACCAATTGCTGGCCACGGCCCTTCCACTGTTATTTAGAGAAACATATCCCGTTTTAACTAAATGCTGGACATGGCCCTTCAGCCGCTATTGTGAGAAACACATCCCAGCATTTATTGAGGGAAACACATCCCAGATGGGAATTCAAACTGTCGCCGGAGGCGGACAAATACACCCCGCTGGCGACTTGTTGGGTAACATACAAGACTTTGTTCTTAGGTAAATAGACATATATATTATAGAGAAAAAGCCCGGACAAGAACATATATTATAGAGAAAAAGTCCAGACAAAAATTTACTACCAAGTATGAAATGCATAAATACACAAAGGGCCATAACTGAGTGGAAAATTATCGAACCGGAACGTCACGATAATATGCGCATATTCACTTGCTATAAATTTATTGAAGTTGTTTTTAAAATCCTCACATTATCAGTATCAGACGAACCCCTTAATATAACTTTGTGACTGTGGGCAAAACTCGGCATCCTGAATTAGGCACACAGGTACAATATTGATGCTTATAGAGAAATAGCGCGGACAAGAATTTTCTATTTGACTCCCAAGTATGAAATGCATTCAAAAAACAAAGGGGCCATAACTCAGTTTAAAACTATTGGACTGGAAAGTCATGGCAGTATGCGTATATTCACTTGATATTGATAGTTTGTAGCAAATTTCATGAAATTATAACATGGGTTTTTATAGAAATAGCTCGGACAAGAATATTCTATTTCACTACCAAGTATGAAATGCATTAAAAATACAAAGGGCCATAACTCGGTGGAAAATTATTTACAAGTTTCGCTAAATTCTAACAAGGAGTTTAGAGAAATAGCCCGACAAGAATTTTGTATTTTATATATATTAGAAATACAAAGGGCCATAAGTCGAAAATTATCGAACCGGAACATCATGACAGTATGCGCATGTCCACTCTTTACAGTCCTAATACTGATGAGGTCACAGTTTTTAATAATTGGAAAAATATATGACACAAAATGACGAAAAGAGTTTAATTATTGGAGGGGACTTAAACACAATTTTAAATATTGATTTGGACAAAAAAAATGGGAGACGAGATACTCACAAGAAATGTTGAGAAAAATAAAATCTATGTTAGAAATAAATAACCTAGTAGATATTTGGCGACTCTACAATCCAAATAAGATACAACATACATGGCATTCACATAATAAACCACCTATATATTTAACAGACTAGACTACTTTTTGATATCTGATAATTTAGTTAATTATGCAAATTCTAGTAGTAGAAAGGCAGGATACAAATCAAATCATTCCATTGTAAACATTAGTTTTCATGGAAGTACAGAAAGGTCCAGGATATTTTAAACTAAATAATAGTCTTATTTTAATTACAGAATATCAAAACACCATTAAAAAAAGTATAGCTGATATAGCAGAACTGAATAAATATGTCAACCCCAATACATTATGGGACATTATTAAAGGTACTATACGAAATGAAACAATAAAGTTTGCATCAACAAAAAAGAAATTAGAACGAGAAAAGAAGAAGCTAACTTTCGATTTAGAAAGATTGAATCGCGACTACAAAATATACTGGATATAGATGGTATAGAACAAATAAAAAAATGACCTGGATATTAAAAAACAAAAACTAAATGAAATAATAGATACTAAAATCAACGGTATTATAATAAGATCAAAAGAATACAGTGAAAAAATACCAATTATTTCTCAAACCTTGAGAAAAAAACGGGCAGAAAGTAAGAGCATGTCCACTCAATATTGATACTTCCTAGCAAGTTTTGCGAAATTCTAAGAAAGAGTTATTGAGAAATAACCCAGACAAGAATTGCGTCTACGGACAGACGGACAGTTTTCACTACCAAGTATGAAATGCATTAAAAATACAAAGGGCCATAACTCAGTGGAAAATTATTGAACCGGAATGTCATGACAGTATGCACATGTCCACTGGATATTGATACTTCCTAGCAAGTTTCGCTAAATTCTAATGAGGGGTTATTGAGAAATATTCCGGACAATAATTGTGTTTACGGACAGACGGACGTACAAAGTGATTCCAGTATACCCCCCACTTTGCAGGGGGTATAATTAGAAATATATATACTTTTTACATTTCTAGTTTAACCAATCACTGGACATGGTCCATCAGTCGTTATTATGAGGACATAAATCTGTTTAAACCAAATGCTGGACATGTCCCTTCAGCATTTATTGAGGGAAACACAGCTCAATGTGGCCCTTCAGCAGTAATTGAGAGAAACACAGATGTTTTAACCAATTTCTGGACAGGGTTCTTCCGCAGTTATTGAGGGAAACATAGCAGTCATAGTATGGGGATACACAGCTGTTTTAACCAAAGCTTGGATATGGCCCTTCAGCAGTTATTGAGGGAAACACAGTTGGACATGGCCCTTCAACTTTTACTGAGGGAAAAACAGCTGGACATGACTCTACAGTGGTTATTGAGGGAAACACAGCTGGACATAGCCCTACAGTGGTTATTGAGGAAACACAGCTGGACATGTCCCTTCAACTGTTACCAAGGGAAAACAGCTGGACATGGCCCTTCAACTGTTATTGAAAGAAACAAAGATGAACATGACCCTACAGTGGTTATTGAGGGAAACACAGTTGGACATGGCCCTTCAACTGTTACTGAGGGAAAAACAGCTGGACATGGCTCTACAGTGGTTATTGAGGGAAACACAGCTGGACATGGCTATACAGTGGTTATTGTGGGAAACACAGCTGGACATGGCCCTAAAGTGGTTATTGAGGAAACACAGCTGGACATGTCCCTTCAACTGTTACCAAGGGGAAAAAGGCTGGACACGGCCCTTCAGCTGTTATTGAGAGAAACACAGATGGACATGGCCCTATAGTGGTTATTGAGGGAAACACAGTTGGACATGGCCCTTCAACTGTTACTGAGGGAAAAACACTGGTCACAGCCCTTCAGCTGTTATTGAGAGAAACAAAGCTGGCAATGGCCCTACAGTGTTTACTGAGGAAAACAGAGCTGGACATGGTTCTACAGTGGTCATTGAGGGAAACAAAGCTGGTCATGGCCCTACATGGTTATTGAGGGAAACACAAGTGGACATGGCCTTACAGTGGTTATTGAGGGAAACACAGCTGGACATGTCTCTGCTGTGTATATTGAGGGAAACACAGCTGGACATGGCCCTTCAGCTGTTATTGAGAGAAAAACAGATGGACGGGCCCTACAGTGGCTATTGAGGGAAATAGCTGGACATGGCCCTTCAGCTGTTATTGAGAGAATCAGCTGGACATGACCATTCAGCTGTTATTGTGAGAAAAACAGACGGACATGGCCATACAGTGCTTATTGGCTTATTGAGGGAAACACTGCTGGACATTGCCCTACAGTGATTATTGAGGGAAACATAGCTGGACATGCCCCTTCAGCTGTTATTGAAAAACAAGAGGCCCAAGAGGGCCTGTGGACGCTCTACTGGCTAATATGGCTCTTATAACATCAATGAAGCGAGAGGCAAAAAATAGCAATTTTAACTAAATTAAGAGCCGTAACTCTGCCGTTACTGGTCTCATCTGGCTGGTTTTCGAACTTGGCCAGTAGAGATAATGAAAAAAGAAAGAAATAGAAAAAAGAAAAAAGAAAAAAAGAAAGAAAAAAACCGACACGAAATTATGTACCTATTTTTGACCTTTGACCTCAGGGTGTTACCTTGACGTTGAGGTACGAACTTGGGTTTTGCGCGCGACACATCGTCTTGTAATGGTGATCACTTGTGCCAAGTTAATTAAAAATCCATGCAGGGGTTTTAAAGTTGTGGTCCGGACACGAAATTATGTACCTATTTTTGACCTTTGAGGTACGGACCTGGGTTTTCTTTGCGAAACATCGTCTTGTTATTAAAAATTCATGCAGGGGTTTTGAAGGTACAGTCCGAACACTGAAAATGACGGACATAAAAACAAATTGTACAATATAGGCAGTTATTCTTTTTTTCTTTTTTAGAAACAGATGACACATACAAGTTCATAGTACAGTGCCTTTTTCAGAATTTGGGGAAGGGGCCGTAGCGTTTTTTGTGGTTATTTTGGGGGAAAAAATAGTTTTTTTGCTTGGGGAAGATGCCGTATATCGGCGTCTACAAAGAAGGGTAAAAAGGGTCTGTAGTAGTCTCGTTTATTTGATATCTGCGGGTGCTTTTTTACATACAGACGTATATAGATGCGCTAGAGGACGGCAATATTAAAAATCGTCTTGCCGTTCATAAACAGGGTTTTTAGGGGTACAGATGGACATGGCTATTCCGTAGTTATTGAGGGAAACACAAATGACTATGGTCTATGATGACTATACTGTTGTTAATGAGAGAAACACAGTTGGACATGGTTCTTCAGTGGGAATCACAGCTAGACATGGTCCTTCAGTGGTTATTGAAGGAAACATGGCTGGACAGGGACCTTCAGCTGTTACTGAGAGAAACAGATGGACATGGCCCTTCAGCTGTTATTGAGAGAAACAGCTGGACATGACCCTTCCGCTGTTATTGAGAGAAAAACAGATGTACATAGCCTACAGTGCTTATTGGCTGATTGAGGGAAACACAACTGGACATGGCCCTTCAGCTGTTATTGAGAGAATCAGCTGGACATGACCATTCAGCTGTTTTTGAGAGAAAAACAGACGGACATGGCCATACAGTGCTTATTGGCTTATTGAGAGAAATCATGGCTGGACACGGCCCTTCAGCTGTTATTGAAAGGAAAACAGATGTACATGGCCCTGAAGAGGTTATTGAGGGAAACACAGTTGGACATGGCCCTTTAGTGGTTTTTTAGGGGTACATATGGACATGGCCATTCCGTAGTTTTTGAGGGAAACACAAATGACTATGGTCTATGATGACTATACTGTTGTTAATGAGAGAAACACAGCTGGACATGGTTCTTCGGTGGGAATCACAGCTAGACATGGTCCTTCAGTGGTTATTGAAGGAAACATGGCTGGACAGGGACCTTCAGCTGCTACTGAGAGAAACAGATGGACATGACCCTTCAGCAGTTATTGAGAGAAACAGCTGGGCATGACCCTTCCACTGTTATTGAGCGAAAAACAGATGGACATAACCCTACAGTGGTTATTGGCTGATTGAGGGAAACACAGCTGGACCAAACTTTCGTTAATATAAACACTCAAACCAAGTTTGACATGTGACCAAGGGGTGAGGTCAAGTTTGACCCCAGGGTCACCACTGGATAGAACCAGTACTGTACACCTCGCGCTATCTGTAAGAATCGACACTTCCTCACTTACAAGTTGAGCTCCCAGTGGGACTGGAACCCGCAGCGGTGAGAGGCGTCCATAAACTCTTCTAACTACATTCTTTTCTTTTGCGACTGTTATTATATTTATTATCATTTTAACTGGGATTCTCTTTAATTGAAATGTTGAAATATAATCGCTAGGTTTAACTGGACTTTTCGGAGAGCTGAGATCAATGCCAAGAATGGAAGGTTATAACATTTATGTAAATATATATCCAAAATTTTAGACATCATACAGCAGCTTTTTTCAGGTTTAAGCTTCATTATTGTGATACTTATTTTTTCATATTGACTGCTGTTCACATTTAGGCCAAATACCAAAAATATTAAAAAATCAAAAGAAAAATAGAGACAGGAAATGTGAAATATACAAATGCGAAGTCTTATTACGATGGACTAGTGCTATCCTAGGTTATGCACCAGGTTAATTAAAAAAAAATTACGACATTTCCATTCAAATTATATGACCAATTTAAACTTAAGACCTGAAAAACACAGTGCTAAGACCATATTTTGCGTTATTTGAAATTTTTTATCATGAATTGGAACATTTTAAAAATGTTTGATGCGTCTAGAAAAGACAGGTATACCGCTTATAAAATAAATACCTTTGATGTAATCATTCATCACATAGTTGTAGTGTTAAATAAACTCATGTCAGCCGATCGATGACGTCTCCTTCCACATTGGTTATATATAATTTTTCTTCTTCAGTTTCTTTCTTTCTTCGTCACAATGAACATGTTTAATAATATAAAATGAGTCTATTTTCCATTTACACTAAAATTATATGATGAAATTTTTTATCAAAAGTGTTTGTATGTACAGCTATTAAAGTAAGTGTGCCAGGTTCCCAACCAGGAAGCTGGATCTCTTTTCTCCATAGAAAAACATGCTGCCTTACACTACAGAGATTAATCCGAGTCCTCTCTGATCCTAAAAGCCTTTTTGTTCTCTTTTTTTTTTGCGGCTTTATACACAGCCAGATGAAACATCAAAAATCGTAAAAGGGGCTGGTACGGTCAAAGAAGGCTCGGATTATACAGAGATGTGTCCCAACAGCGCAAACTAATGTACAGAAACTTTTTAATTAAAATATTTTATTTCAAATATTTACATAATTATAATAAACTTCCATTCTTGGCGTGGATCTCAGCTTTAAATGCATCAACTCAAAGCGCCCAACAAAACCTGTAGGCAATACTTATAATTCCAACATTTCAGTTAAAAACTTAACTTCACTTAAGATAATAAACATTAAATAGTATAAATGTCGCGAAATAAATTATGGAAAATGTAGTTGGAAGAGTTGGATGTGTAAACTTCTTGAAAATCATGACATATATAGTGACTGATGCATGTCGACCGATCCTTGGCATCTCCTTCCACCTGGGTTTTGATTCTCCTGCTTCATCACAATATGTAACATGTTTAATATAAAAAATATTTTTATCTCATTTCCTCTGAGTTTGCTGTCCAAATATAACCTAATATGATGTCTCAACGGGACGGAAAACCTCATTTAATGTATTCGTAATTGCAATGAACACATGAAATGAGTAACACTATAATTATGTGAATGATGTTAGCATATGTTTGTATGCAAAGTTTTGTACAGCTCAGTAAATGTGCCAGACCTCTGCCAGGACTCGAACCTGGATCTCTTTTCTTGAAAGGAAAGCATGCTTCCTTACAATACAGAGATGCATCCCAACAGCACAAACTGAGTGTACGAAAACTAGCCAAAATTACAAGTAACTTAAAGAAAGTAATATAACCCGCCAAATAACATCAAAATTACACTACAAACCCGTTTATTAAAATTCTATCCAGGTGTTCAGGGCATATAATGATGTATGATGCCGATTAAAATTAAAGCTTTTATTCACAGGTTCTTAAAATACCCATGATTGAATATGCGTAAAATGTATTATGAGTTGGTCAACAACTCAGACAATTGGCTTGTCTCCAGCTCCACCGTTTTCCTCCAGCAGGAAGACCACCACTGGCTACTTGTGTGGTCCAGCCTATGTGGTCTGTTAAAAGCTCACATGAGTTTATGTAAATTGTTATTTTGTTATGTTATTAATAATTATGTACCTTGCCGGCGGTAGATTATTGTCTCCTCCGAGTATCTATCCTCTGAGCACGATTAACAAACACTGAAATCTAATCATTAGTAAGAGTAGGGCAGGTTCCCGGGTTCCTATGTATCATTATTTAATATTATATTTAATTTTTAAGGATTTTTAAGGAGTGCGGACTGTGGGATGGACCAATGAAAAGAAGTTCAAGAGATCTGGAATATATATATTATCATAAGAAATTAAATAAAAAGATACTTAAAACAATAATGTTACTGTACATTTATTATTTTATTTCATCTATTAATTTAGAATAATAAATAAATATATCTTTAACATCATCGATAAACCAATTGAACTGACATACATGCTGGTAAAGCCGCAATCTTTTAATTTTCAAATAACAATTAACTAATTATCAAACAATAATTGATTGATCCCATTACAATAGTATAAAATGATAGAACAAAATCACCTGCTCAATCTTACCCATGAGGGTGTGCAGCAGTATAGAGAGACAGAGATAGATAGGTCGTTATAGTAAAACTATAATATTATGTATTTTTTACTATATACATACACTAAGAGAATTATATTCTTACGTCACTGATATTCTATATAGACGGTCGAGAGCATTGGCGGTCGAGTTAATGGTAAAACGCGACCAATAGTAGCGAAATTCCTGAATACAAGTTCAAAACTTGAAGTAAAAAATGCATTAAAAAATGTAAACTTAAAGGCCACACAATATGCGGTCTTCGATCAGCAACCACAGATCGTCCAAGAACGTCGTAAGGAGCTCATTCCCATTATGATTCAAGCAAGAAAGGACAACAAGCGGGCTTACTTGGTTAGAGACAAACTATTCATTAACAATAAACTGTACACACCACAGTCTACCGACTAGGGTCACGGAGAAGGGCATGAACTATCGATTGCATCATGGAACATTGAAGGGTTGAAATCATGTTGTGATGAGGAAGACTATTTGAATTTTGTTAATAATTGTGATATTGTATTTTTGTCTGAAACTTGGCAACGTAATGAGAACGAATTTAGTTTATCTGGTTATGAGTGTTTTGATGTACCCAGGCCTGAAAGTATGAATGGTAGTAGTAGACGTGGTCATGGTGGGGTCTGTCTGTTTGTATGTCAAAAAATCATAAATGGTGTTAAAATTTTAGAAAAGCATGAATCAGGAATTATAAGGATTAAGCTTTGTAAAACTTTTTTTAATCTATTGTCAGATGTATTTTTTTTTTTTTATACATACCCCCATCTAACTCTGTTTATTTCAATATACATGAAACTAGACATTTTGAGTTATTGGAACAGTATATCCATACCTATTCACAATTAGGTAAAGTATCAATTATTGGCGACCTTAACAGTAGATGTGGTCATAAAAGTGATATAATTGACGAAACTGTAACTTTTGAACGTTTTATTCCTGTTATAGATTGTCATATTGAGCCAAATTCAAATTTAATTTTACCAGAACGAGTATCTCAAGACAATGTGTGTAAATCGTCTGGTCAAAAACTACTTGATATATGTCAAAGTACTGATTGACGAATTGTAAATGGCCGTGTGGGTGAAGATGCGGGTACTGGGAGTATGACGTCTATGAATGCGAACGGTGAAAGCTTAATTGATTATGTTATTATGTCTAATGAGTTGTTTAAACTGATTGGAAAGTTTATAGTTCATGATTTTTATTCTTTTTCATCACATTCACCTATACAGGTCAGTCTTAAAATTAAAAATGTTGAAGCAGTTAGCGATGATAGTAATATAAAGTATAAAAATAAAATACGTTGGGATGACAATAAGAAAACTCAATATAAGGATAAATTAATTGTTGATTCGGGTAAATTTGAGGAAATTGTCGATAACATCATTACCGAAAATATTAATTGTAATGAAGGTGTTGATACATTTGCTAACACCCTGTACACATGTTCACATTCTATATTCGGGGTGACATATAATAATACAAATACTAATTTAAAAGTCCATAATCCGTGGTTCACGAAGGATTGTAATATTGCACGTGCGGAACTGAGACAGGCGAACAAAGCGTATCGTAAAAATAGGTCATTTAATACCCGTATTGTACTTGCCGATGAGCGGCGTCATTATCGAAATATTAAAAATTCGGCTAGATACAAATATACTGTTAATCAAAAAAATGTATTGCACAATCTATCGCGAAGTAATCCAAAAAAGTTTTGGGACGAAATTAGGCGATTAAAGGGGAATAAGAAGCAATCTAGTTGTAATATGAGTGCTGACGATTTTTTAACTCATTTTGAAAATTTATTTTCTGCAGAAGATATGTATAATAACGGAGATGTTATTAATAGATTGTCGGCTGCAGATCAGATTTTACGTAATGTCGAACAATTAGACAGTTTATTTACTTTAGACGATGTTAACAAGGCTATATTATCCCTTAAAAGGCAAAAGAGTGCTGGATTTGATTTATTACTTCCGGAAATGTTTATTGATGGGATCAACATATTATCACCTATGCTATATAAATTATTTAATTACATGTTTGAAAAGGGTATATACCCAGATTAGTGCCAAAACGGGGTAATTTAAACGATGCAAATAACTATCGAGGTATAACTTTGACTAGTATATTTTCTAAAATATTTTCTAATTTACTTGATGTACGGTTAAGAAAATGGGCTAATGAAAATAATATTTTATCCGACTCCCAATTTGGCTTCAGAAATAAGAAAAGCACGATTGATTGTTGTTTTGTTTTACAAAGTTTAATAAATAGAATAATTAAACGGGAAAAGAAAAAACTATACTGCTCTTTCATCGACTTCCGTAAAGCCTTTGATCTTGTGTATAGAGATGGAATATGGTTAAAATTAATTAATTATGGTGTTTCTACCAAAATGGTGACTATGTTGAGAGCAATGTATGCTAGTGTTAAATCGTGTGTGAAGGTTAATAAGTAACTTTTTTGATAGCTACATGGGCGTGAAACAAGGTGAATCATTGTCTCCCTTGTTGTTTATTTTATTTATAAATGATATGAATGAATCATTAAGTAACGGAACATTTGATACTGTTACAATAGATGAATTACAATTATATTTATTATTGTTTGCTGATGATACCGTTCTGTTTTCTTATTCAACGGAAGGACTGCAATCTTTACTTGACCAGTTATGTATTTATTGTAAAAAATGGGGAATAATAGTTAACACTGATAAAACCGTTGCCATGATTTTTAAAACTGGTACAAGAATTGAAAATGTTGATATATTTTATGACGGTAATAAGATAAATAATGTTAATAAATTTTCATATTTAGGAGTCACATTATCCGCTAATGGTACGTTTTATCAAGCACAAAAAACGTTAGCACAACAAGCAATGAAAGCGCTATTTTCACTAAATTCTTTGTTTAATATTGTCCCTCTTGAAATATCGGAAAAAATAAAAAAAATTGATACAATGGTTGCTCCTATATTAAACTATGGTTCCGAAATATGGGGATTTCATAATGCTCCTGATATTGAACGCGTTCATGTTGAATTTCTAAAACAAATATTAGGAGTAAGAAGTCAAACTTCTAATAATGCCGTTACACAGGGTTTCCCCCAGAAAATTGTGAAGGCATGTTGTTCTGACATTACATTTACCAAACTGGGCTTGAAAAAATAGTGCCTATTAATGGCAAAATGGCAAAAATAACATACTTTTATGATTTTGGTGCAAAAGGAACAAGAATCACCCTAGAAATTCTATTTTTCTTCTTTTAGATCTGTTATTCATGAAAATTAAGAAAATCTTAAGGCGTGTTGCTCTGATGAAGGCATGTTGTTTTTCCTTTCTTTTCCAGGAAGGCATGTTGCATGCGACATGCCTTATGATCCTGGGGGAAACCCAGCCGTATATGGCGAGTTAGGTAATTTGCCGTTTGCTGTCATGAGACGGATTAGAATAATAAAATATTGGTTTAAAGTGATGAAAAATCCTGATAGTTTAATGAGTAAAGTTTTTAATAATGATACAGATGTAAATGGTAACATACTGAATAAAAGTCCGTGGTCATATCAAGTAATGTCTATGTTAAACAGTCTAGGATTTAATTATCTATGGAATAATACCAATGTAACAAATATCCAAATTGAAAGAGTTATTGAACGAATAATTGATCAGTATCTACAATCATGGTATTCACAAGTAGATGCATCGCCTAAACTTGAAAGTTATAAAATGTTTAAATCAGTATATGAAGTTGAAAAATATATATGTTCAGTTAGTAATGTTAATCATAGAAAAGCATTAACACGTCTAAGATGCTCTGCACACAAATTAGCTATAGAAGAAGGTAGATTTCGTAATATAGATAGTTATTTAAGAGTGTGTGTCCATTGTAATATGAATGTTGTTGAAAATGAGTATCATTTTCTAATGATTTGTCCAAAATATAGAAGCTTACGTAAAGAATGTTTGCCTAAATATTACTGCTCCTTTCCAACAAAACAAAAATTCATTTCACTTATGAAATCTGATCAATCGGGTTTGTTAAAACGTTAAGCTAAGTATGTGTTTTTAGCAAATGAATTAAGAAATAAAGTTGATTAATACAAAATAATGAATAACACCTGAAAATATATTTACTATATAAGTTGAGGAATTCTGTAAATACTACATTTAATTAATTTGCCTTAATTGAATATTGAATATTGAAAATTGTTAATAACATTTAACTAATAACTATAAATTATTTTTTTGATGTATTGTAAAGAGTGAATGTATATATGTATTATGTTTCTTCTCTGTATGTTTTTGTAACCCGCCTAGTTCAAGGCAATAAACATGTATATGTTATGCCAATAAACTATTTGAAACTTTTTACTATAACACTATTTTTTTCTTCTCTTTATCCTTCTATACTATCGCAATAGAAGCCTAAGGTGTTTGTACCCATTCAAATTATCTGCAATTATTAAACATCCAATATACCGTGATGGCGAACAAATCTAACTTCTCATAAGCCGCGATCCTTTAAATTTCCAATCAATAGAGCTCTATTATGTAATTAAATGTGTGTATAGTTCTAAGGATTATAGTCCGTCCACCCTTTAACCATAAGGACGTCATTAAGGTATAGGTAAAATAACGTCTGGACTGATTTAATTAATTAACCAATATTAACTAATAATATAGCAGTACGGGTGCTAACAAATCAGTATGAAAACAGGCGCCATTTTTGTATTTCACTGACAAAAAGTGTCTGTACTGTAGCATGTACACAGTGTGTAGTCCAGTTTGGCAGCAGTTGACCTAGTTATTGATCGATATTACCTGAGGCGCAGTAAATTTCCACGATTGCATAAACACTAATAATAAAATATATACATGTCGAAACTTTATTGTATACAACAGAAAAATCTATGATATATAATTAAGGTGTCAAGCTATTGGAGTTTACGATCTTGGCCTAAACAACAAATCACGGCATGCCTGTATAATAGTGACGGTGACCCGTCACGCCGCAGGAATGTCCTTAACTTTTCAAGTTAAAGCCCACTGCTTTAGCTGGGTATTTTGATCCATGCTTGTATAAAATACTATTAAAAGTAATCATTGTAACTGGGCAGACTAGTCAAGGGGGAAATCCCCGACTACCGCCTCTTACGGTGTAACACGCCCATTGATTGTTGCATTGAGTTGTGTGTGAATTAAAATTTAAATGACATGTTGTCATTCATATCTAGGCACAAATTAAAAATGAATAACTTACATTCTCATCACAAATGACACATATGCTGCCAAAAAATCTACAGAAAAATGGGGGTAATGTATCTTCTAAGAAAGAACTTGTCTCATGAATGAATGGTCCCTTTAAAAACATAAACACTGAGATGCCATAATATTGTATTCATACACTCATTTCCATATAAGCAAAATAAATTAAAAACTCATAATTTTAACATGGCAATGCTTGAAATGTAACAAATTGATCAACAGTGTGATATAAACCAAAAATAGCACTTTAAATGAGTGAAAATGCCTTTTTTTACAAAAAGAAATGAGAATTATTTATTGACGCCATTATGCGACTACCCCAGGCCGACACTTCGGTAGACGGACATTAGCCCCTAGGACATTAGCCCCTAAGCTCAAATTTGTATAGGCGGACAAAAGCCCCTTCATGATAGTGCTCATGCGGACAATAGCCCCTTCATCATTTTGCATATGCGGACAAAAGCCCCTTCGCACTAGGACATTATCCCCTTCACTCTAGGACAATAGCCCCTTCATGATTTTGTTAAGGAGGACATTATCCCCTTCCCTAGAACTTGTAATATGGAACATCAAAGAAGTTTGGATTGACAGTTTGTATTGATAATTTTATTGATAATTAGTGTTGAATATATTGTTATGGATGTGAGTTGACATAGTTACAATTTTTACAGTTATTGTTCAGTAAAGCGTTAAACTCACTGTTTTCACATTTTTGTATTTTCATTTCCGTGTCGGAAGTCGACACGACTGAATTTAGACTGGTTCCCAGCGTCACATTCGCTAGTAACCAGAAACATTGCTAGCGGGAGAACCATCGCAACTCTCGCGATAACTTACGATAGTTGGCAGGGTATTTAAACTGCAGAAAGATCGATTTTCAACAGTATAAACAGTTATAAAAAGTGAGTTCATATCATAAGGGTGACTTTACCCAGTAACGTACAGTAATTACTTCATTAAAGGTCTGGTGAATTAAATTAAATTAAAACCGGACAGTGTTGCAAATTAAAAAATAAGTATTTTTCAATCATAGTGTTGGCAGTTTCGAAACTATACTTCATTGTCACGGTAAAGTAGATCAAAACTGTACAGTATAGTTTATATATACTCGCATCTAAAATAATTACAATATTAGTATACTTGTATATAGTACAGGGTGGTGTACATTTATTTTGAGTCTTAGATTAGCTTTTAAAGTAAATACGTATACAAAACGTAGGTGAAACGTTTCTCTTACACTTCCGGTTTGAACAACTTAGCTAAAAATAGGGCATCAGCTGGTCATAATACGTTGACATTTAGTGTAGATTGTCAACTTTTTCTAAATATAGATATGCTATAGAGTGCACAGGTTGAATGATACGCTGACATTATCTGCGTTCATATATAGACTAGTCGCACTGAATTACATTACACTGCACTGTACGGCACTAGTTCTATGAAGTTAAATAGTGTTAAATAGTGTTTTAATAGTGTCATTTATTTTATAATGTTTCAATAGTGTCATTTATCTTAGTAAAACAGCATACTGTTACGTGAATTATATTTGAAATAGTGACATACTTATATTTTTATATAGTACGGGGTGTTGTACATTTATTAAATATAAATTTAATCATTTAAACTGTGTTAACAGAATGCCGTTGTAAATTTAGCGTGTTTTACTTTGACAATCACTTCTTATTAGGTTAAATAGTGTTTCAATAGTGTCATTTATTTTAGTAAAACAGCATACTGTTACGTCAGTTATATTTGAAATAGTGTCATACTTACACTTTCATATAGTACAGGGTGTTGTACAATTATTATATATAAATTTAACCATATAAACTGTGTTAACAGTGTGCCGTCTGTGGACTAGTATATCTTTATAACTTTATTTTTTAGTTACTTTCCGACTTATCCTAATACTCTCAAAACTTTTTATAATGCAACCTCGAACAAATAACTTGATGGATAGACTATCCGGCAGCGACAAACACCATTTAACAAACAATACCTGGTCGTACAAACTAATACTCGAATTTAAAAACAACATCCCTCTGACTCAACAGATTCCCATTATCAAACTCTCTACCATCATCTCAACAACCTTCAAAAATAAAATCAACAGAATAGTACCCCTCAAATCAGGAAATCTGCTGTTAGAAACAAAATCGGCAGAGTCCACAAATTCTATTCTGAAAATAAAACCTCTGTCTTTCAATTCTATCCCTGTTGAGGCGTTTATCCCAACAAACACTACTCGAGAAGGTGTTATTCATCACGTCCCTCTTGACACTGACTTAGATGAATTACTATTAAAATTCTTGGACCAGGATCTTAAATCCCCAAACATCCTTTCTCTTACAGTACTCCCAAACAAATATGGAACTAATACAGGAGCAGTTAAGGTTGTTGTCGCTGGGGAGTGTCTCCCCACAAAGCTTCTTATTCACGAAACATACACCTCTTTTGACGTAGAAGATTACATCCCCCCGCCAATTAGATGTTTCAAATGCCAAGGCTTTGGCCATAAAATTGACAAATGTCGCGGGGTGGAAACTTGCGCAAAATGCGCCCAAAATCATCACACAAGTCAATGTAAAACTATAACCTACTGCTGTGTGAATTGTGGAGGGACACACTCCACCCGCTATAGAGGCTGTCCTATTTATTCAATAGCCACAAGTATATCTCTTATTTCGAAAAGTAAAAAGGTCTCGTGGTATGTGGCTAACAAAATCTTTCACGCCTCCCACCCTTCTACTGTAAATCACAAGCAAGAAACATACGTCTCGGAATTTAACTCAGAAGACTATTGTGCCCCTTCCCCCCAGACTAGTACTTGGAATGTTTTGGATAATAATGGATGGGAGGATCTTTCAAACCATGATAAAATAGTAAAAGATAAAGACTGTCCCAACAAACAGGTTAAATCTTCTATTGACTCCCCTCCGTTTGTTGCAACCCCAACAGCAACCCATAGGGAGACTTCCTATACTCCCATTACTCAACCCCAGACACGGAAGTCTTACCCATTACCCCCCATACTAACAGTAGCGAACTAAATAAGCGGAAAACTTTATCGACCGCCCCAGTTGCTCAATATAACGCTTCAACCCCTTTAATAAAAATAACAAATAAACTTGGGGAAAAACATATTCCCTCCCTATTAGACTTAATAGTACGCCCCTTTAAAGAACATCCTATATTACTGTCTCAAGTCCAAGCCCCTACTTCTCCAGATAAATTAAAAACTAAAACCCAGAACAATCACAAATTGGATATGGTAACTGAGCTAGATAGCGAAATGTTACAGAGTAGTTTCTTGGGTCCCAAAGTAAATAGGTTCTACAGGCAAAACGGTCAAATTGTCCGCCTCAACCAACCTGTCCTTGCTCCATCTAAACTAACTAAAATACCTACTGAGGCAAATAACTCAAGTATTACTATCAATGACTTTATAGAAGAAAACGCGTGCCTAGAGCAACCATATACACCTCCTAGATTATATTGGATGGTACCACTACCTTGTCCCGAGTATGCAACAAAGAAATTAAAGTATTAGTTGAAGAAACGGTGTCCCCAATTCAGTTAAATCCTCTTCTTATAGATAACCACTCCGCCTCTTCCGAGATCGTCAGTAAACCTACAATCTCAGTCTGTAATACTGTCACTCCAACAAACCCTGATTTTAAGCAATCGACCCCAAACCAATTCAGCGATAACAGTTTATTTGACGTGACTCGAAACACGTCAGTATTATCACAGGAAAACACTTACGATTCGAGCTGGTCATCAAACATTAGTAGCATACAAAGGTCGATCCTGGACCTGGCCGAATTCGACGAGACCCCAACCCCTAGTACCCCAATTAGGATTACCCCCATATTTCATGAATCTTCCTCCCAAACCTCCCCCAGTAGAATAAATGTGACTTATAATTCCAATATTATAAATACAAATATAGATGTACTAACTAAAATTACTATCAGATTAATAAATGAAAGAACTAGACCTTCTGGCCCCTTATTAATCTCACATATTCAGAGAGAATTACTTAAGGCCATAAATCCCCCTCTAGTTAAGGGAATAAGCACAAAATCCAGCCCTCTCATAGTCAATTCCCAACCAGACAGAGATATCCAATTACGAATAACAAACCATAAACAATTAAAGAAAAATAGGCTTTTAAAAACTCCTAAAAAAATACCAGGTTCCCTTAAAGGAACTAAGACTCCACGAAAGACCATCTCTACATCTATAGCCACCAAGCGTCGAAATTCAGACATTAAGAAAAGTATCAATCAGTTTTTGAAATGAATGATTCAGTTAATATTATTTCTTTTAATGCGGGAGGGCTAACGCATACCAAACATGCTGAAATTAAACTCTTTTTAGATCTTAATCCCGAAGTAGACATCCTATGTATACAGGAAACTAAATTAAATAAAAATAACATTAAATCTATTCCAGGATTCAGACATGAATTTAAATTCTTTAAGAAAGATAATAGCTGTGGGGGGCTGGCAGTATATTTTAAGAATTACATTAATTATGAAGTCATCGATATTGACAACCCCACTGATATTGATAATGAAACCACAATTGAAGTCCAATTGTTTAAAATATTTTATAAAGACTTTTCCTTTTTTTTTATCTAATCTTTATTCCAGAAATTGTAATAGGAAATCACTTAATCATATCACTAATAAAATAAGTGAATATAAATTAAAAAATGTGATTATTACTGGAGATTTCAAAGCCCATCACAAGGCCTTGGGGTCTGATAACTCAAATAATAAAGGCAAAGAAATTTTAACTTGGGTAGATGAAAATATTATTTTGTTTTAAATGATGGCTCACCAACACGCTTAGATAAAGGGACGGGAATCCTTACTCACATAGACTTATCCTTCTGCACAAACTCGCTATCTTTAATTTCCCACTGGTCCGCTTTAAATGACAACTGGGGATCTGATCATTGCCCCATCTTTCTATCAGTCCAATTGTCTTCGGAGAAGATCTCCCACGAGCATTACAATAAAGATAGGTTTAATTATAATAAAGCAGATTGGGACCTCTTTGATATTTTATGTCAAAAACTTAAACCTGATGATTTAATTACAGAAGATATAGATATTTTTAATAATAACATCACGGACGCTATCCTTAATATAGTCCACCAAAGCGTACCTATCTACAATAATATGCCTAAAAAGAAAAACGTCCCATGGTGGAATTCTGAATGCAAAGAAGCCGTTATAAAACGCAAATACATGCTCAACAAACTTAAAAAAGATCCATCCGAAGTGAACCTACAATGTACTTATAAATGATTTGCCAGATATAATAAAAGAATCAGGAATGGTAATTAGCCAATTTGCAGACGATAGCAGCACTTGGATTAAGGGGGAAAATCTTGATAAACTACAAATTAAAGCCCAAAAAGGGCTTAATTTAATTTGGGATTGGGCTAATAAATGGGGTTTTAAACTTTCTCCTAATAAAACAGTAGGTATGATTTTTGGTAACTCTTCCAGGGTTTCTTTAGATTTACATTTAGGAGATACCAAAATTATATTCAATAAAAGTGGTACATTTTTAGGTCTCATCTGGGACCCGTCGATTAACTTTTAATACACATATATATAATCTTATAGCCAAATGTGAAAAAGATCTAAATTTGTTACGTATGCTACAAGGAACAGATTTTGGCTCGGATAGAAGATCACTAATTATTTTATATAAAACCCCGATAAGATCTAAAATTGACTATGGATCCCACGTGTATTCATGTGCTGCACCGTCACTTCTTCAACAATTAGATATAATCCAAAATAAGGCATTAAGGATAGTACTGGGAGCGCTGAATTCAACACCTAAACATTTACTAGAACACGAGTCTGGAGTTCTCCCACTACATTTACATAGAGAGGAGCAGATGCTGCGTTTCTGGGCCAGGACCCAAACGAGAAAATTATTTAATCCTGTTAATGAGATCTTTAAAACAACACACTGCAAAAAAAAAATTCGCAATAAACCAAAACCGTTTGGCACAACAATACTTAATTTAACGCAGGATTATAAAATAGACAATATAAATATAGCGGACTTTAATCCTAGAGATATTCCACCTTGTACTCTAGCCCTACCAAAAGTTGATATCTCCATTACAAACATTATTAAAAAACAAGACAACCCTTTACTTATTAAACAAGTTTTTAATGAACATCTTGACAATAAATATAGTTCCTATATAAACATTTACACTGACGGATCTAAGGATCCTGTCA
Source organism: Cyrtodaria siliqua (assembly GCA_037043455.1). Taxonomy (NCBI): domain Eukaryota; kingdom Metazoa; phylum Mollusca; class Bivalvia; order Adapedonta; family Hiatellidae; genus Cyrtodaria; species Cyrtodaria siliqua. The sequence continues at coordinate 69,885 of JAWPHD010000333.1, forward strand.
CAGAGCGTGTGGCATCTGCCTTCGTTATCCCCTCGAAAAATATTATTAAAATAAATAGAATTTCTGATGGACTCTCTATTTTTACTGCAGAGCTGATCGCAATAATCAAGTCCCTGAAATGGATCATCCAAAATAAACCTCCCAAATCAGTTCTTCTCGGATTCCCTCTCTAGCCTTACTTCAATTAAAGATAGGACAAGTAAGTCTAGACCAGACCTTATTTCTAACATTTTAATTCTACTCAATGAATGTAATATCCTAAATCTCATAGTTAACTTGGAATGGTGTCCAGCCCACGTAAATATCGCAGGCAATGAAAAGGCCGACCTTGCCTGCAAGGCAGGGCTGGATCACCCTGCTATCGATAAGGATATTCCCTTCGGACCTTCAGAAGTTTATTCTGGCATTCGTAAAAAAATAAAGGAAAGATTAAACACTTATTTAACCAATCAAGCCAATAAATTTAATACGTTTACTAGACTTAGTTGTAATTTCAGAAATCATGCCTTATTCTCTGATAATAAAATCCTTAATAAAGCCATAACACGACTCAGAATGGGATACAACTTATTACCATCGAGTTTAGGAAGTCATATCATTAAAGATCTTGATAAAAATTGTACTTCCTGTTGTGTCCCATACACCACTGAACATTTTTTACTTGAATGCAGTCAGCTCGATATAAAAAGGGAAGAGTTAAAGTTAAAATTACAACAAAGCGCTATACCTTTTAATCTAAATAATCTACTCGACCCACAGAAAAAATATAGGCAATTGACTTTCAGCGCCCTTAGTGATTATGTTAAGGCCACCCATTTCGAAAAAAAAATCTAACCTATTTACTCATTTATGACTATATTGTCCATACTTTCATATATATGCACGTTGTAATGGCAATATCCTGTGTATAATCATCATCAGAAAAAGACAGTTATTCTGCTTGTGATTAAATATATACCACCCAACCCCACTAATAATGTAAGTGGCCGAATTACAATTGAACACTTGATACAGATAGGATATGGGACTGATCCGGTGGACGCGTTGGGGCGATTGTTGAGTCTGATGACAACGCAGGCACAACGGTCCAGGACCAATCACATACTCTTATATATATAATGCGCCACGACTAAGTGAGTGTGGGGACTGCCCTACCTCACGGCGCCAAGGAAGTGATTATTATACATGTTTAGCTGACCATTGATAGGATTTAACTGACATGGTACCTATCCTAATAGTAATATAAGAGCATAACCCTTTAGATTTAGACTAAAACTATAATGTTGAACGGCCCAGTGGATTAGCTTGTATGTTTTGTCTGCTGGGCTCGAAATCACCAATGGTTTGATTTAAATTCGTTCGTTCAGTATAATTGTACCAAATTGTAAACCCTTTCTATTAGTAATAACATAATATATAAACTTCGTATGAATAACATAGTCTACTTAAATTTGGGTCATACTCAGTGCTGACTGCCACCTGGTTAGACGGTCGTTGTACTGGCTCTCTGGGTGGTAGTCAACACAGAGACGTACGTTATTCTTCATATGATTATTATAAACTACTTAATTAATACAGTTATGATATGGGACTGATCCGGTGGACGCGTTGGGGCGATTTTTGAGTCAGATGACAACGCAGGCACAACGGTCCAGGACCAATCACATACTTTTATATATATAATGTCTAGTTGACCTTTGATAGGAATTACCTGACATGTTTTTACAGACAGAATCTACTTATGTTCATATATAATAACCTTCAGTATTTAGATACATTACTCAATTTGTGATTTATCCCTTGTATGTACAAATTATGTTTCGCTCCAATATCTCACATAATGTCTATGTATTCCTTTGACCGTTGCCCTCCCCAATGTGACCTCCTCGTGGTTTTGTGTGGACGAGCAACCCTCCTCAGACCAAGGTCTCTCTCATAGAGAGAGGACTTGAATGCTGAGGAGTAGTGCCCGACAAACTGCTTTGGGTATTTTTATTATGTTTTATTATTTTTAATAAATATGATATATTTTATTGAGAAACATTAATTATACAACGGGAGCAACGATCAGACAGAACATGGACAATGTATATATGTAAATAACACACCGAATATTTTTAAACTTCTAGAGATGTGTGATATATTTTATTATAATAGCTCGCTCGCCACAATTCCGACTTTGGTTCATTACACATAGCGGACATCAAAATTCATTGTTTGGTGACAATTGTTGACAGCAATTTAATAAGTAATATACCTGCGAAGCTCATTGGTGTCCCTGGCCTAATATAATAGAAACAACTATAGTAAATATACATACAGTAATCCGCCATAGACAATACTTACGTCTGCTTAGCTCTTGCCGCCTAGTAACGAATACGAATGAATAAATAAATCCCCTATGTATAAAATAATTATGAAATATAGAATGTATAATCAACATATGAAAAGCACGCCAAAATGCCTAGTGCAACAAGGCGTGCCAAAACAAAAACTTAAGATAGATAGAGATTTTCAACGATTTGTTGCTTTGACTCGAAGGTGTTCACTTGCACAGTAAGAGGTAGCTATAGTCTAATAGTGTATTAAGGCCTACCTGTATATTCCTTCTGGTACAAGGGGAAATTTCGGGAGCCTCAATTACTAGCGAGCTCGCAGTTTTGGTGCGTGCGGCTCGGTGTATAGCTAGGTTATGGCGTCGAGTACTCTCCTTATCGGAACTGCCTCGTCGGATTCCGTCACTCGGGAATCCGACTCGGAGAGTACTCGACGCCATATTGAACTATTTTCAAGAAACGACAACTCTGCAGTAGCGACCTCTTCAATTATAAGATAAACAAAATGGCGACTGCTGGCAAGTTCCGAACATGCGGTACATATTTATTTGTTTTATCAGGGAGAATTCATAGAGATTCCTGATATAATAATGTATTCATACTGAGGTAAACGATATGGTGATTCCCGTCAAACGTGGGCGCTCCTTAATTTATAAGAGCTTCACCTCTTCTTCATCTAAAACTAGCACATGCCATGGGCATCATGATCATGGTGATCTGATCATACGCCCCACCAATATATACAGGGCCTTCCCAGCCATGTATTGCTTATTGGCGCTGCGATCCCTTAAGTTCTGCAAAGTGCAATAGAAGGGGTGCCATTAAGAGGCGGTAGTCGGGGATTTCCCCCTTGACTAGTCTGCCCGGTTGCTAGTCAAAACGTCCCCAAGTCAAAACGTCCCCTTGTCAAAACGTCCCCAAATTGGTCAAAACGTCCCAAAACGTATTTTTAAATAGTCAAAACGTCCCCCCAAAAAATGTCCCGTATTAAACAATTAACAGTGTTAAGTTTGTTTTGTTTTATTTTGTTTAGCAACTGTTTGGCGACATTTTTGCGTGTTTAAGGTAAGTAAATACTTCTCTTTTTTTGGAAAATAATGATTAATTATTATGATTATATATATTAAAATATATTTTTTTAAAGGAGGACGTTTTGACAAGGGGACGTTTTGACTATAATTATTATTATTATGTACAAGTGTTTGATTGTCGTCAGGTATAATAAATAGTTCACTAAATCTTATTCTAGCTTTTCACAGATATTGCAATTTGTGAATTGTATATATCTATTGTGTATTGATTTCGATTTAAATAAACATGAACAAAACATGGCCGGAGAACTTTAAGTTAATGTCTGCAATGATTACCTCGGACATCAAGACTGAAACATCATAGTCAATTCTCTCATCGTCAACCTGCTCATCATCGTCAATTCTCTCATAGTCAACCTGCGCATCATCGTCTATTCTCTCATCGTCAACTGCAACATCATCGTCATTCTAAAAGAAAGCATAGTTATATTGCTCAAAACTTTAACAGGTGTTCTGGTCATATATTTATCAGATTATCCAGCCTTTACAATTTATTGCATTGATATTTTATTTCTACAATGTTTACCTCGGACATAGGCAGAAGGTTGCTAGAGAAATATTGTTTTATGTATGTTAAACAAACATTACTAGATGAATTTTTACAAGAATTCAGAGCCAGAGTTGATACTTATGTTGTATAGAGTAGTTAACCCTTTCGCTGCCAAATTAATAGGCAAATGTACTCCCCAGTGCCAAATATTTTTACAGAGATTCCTGATAATTGGGTGCAATTGGGAAAACGGCCTTAACTTCGTTATTTCAAGACATATCAACTTCAAATGTGAACAGGACATAGATATATACATTAACTTCAATAATATATAAAAATTCTACTTCAAAGCATTTTATAATTTAATTATATAATTAATTTTTTTAAAATATCATAATTTTATCATTCATATCAGTTTAATTAGGTGAATATACGTAAAATATCAAAAGAAAATATTACTCATCTCTTCGTCAGAATATGTTTCATAATCGCCACCTTCACCGTCGCTGTCGTAGCAAATCATTTGCAGAACTTACGCTCCTGTAAACGTTGGCCCCTTTTTTGAGGAAGCCATTTTGTGTCTCGAAATCCCGATACAATTTGTCCTTTTATTTACGTTTTTACATACACTTATGCCGAAGTTCCTTTGGTTAAAATTAGTTTCTTGCAAACAAAGAACCTCGTTTTGAAATCGCGGGAATTCCCGGTGTCGTTGTTAGGAAAACAGTGTCATATGAATAGCACAAAACATTTGACGTACCAGGGCGACAAAAGTCGCCTTCGGCAGTCTGCCTAGCAGTCATCAAAATTCGCCATCGGCAGCGAAAGGGTTAAAGAAAGCTTTGACCTTGCATAGTATTACCTCTTGTGTAAATATAATTCCAACATACCTGTATCGCAATTGCGATGCGTCCACATCTTGCACGAGTCACACTCGATGGCATGCTGCCCGGGTCGAACCTCGAGCCCACAAGAAACACAAAACGTGGACATAACAAATACTCAAAAATCCGTTTACAAAATAAAATTAACACAATATAATTTCAATTCCAAAATAACTTAACACGGTCGAAGTAAATGTACTATATGCGATGCAAAATAGTTATGATACTTGTTTGTGTGTGTGTGTATTTCTAAGGATTATAGTCCCTCCACCTACGACAGGCGTCCTACCCGACGGTTATAGGCACAATGTCTGGACTTTTATCTGTGTGTTGTTGTGTGATGTGATGATATGTCTACTTGAAGCAGCGAACTCAATGGTTTCTTTATAGTGCTGCCACACTGGAATACCATGCCGTAGTAGACATGATACCCCCACCCCCCCAGTCACATTATTCTGACACTGGTCAATCAGTCGTAGCACTACCCATTATTTGCTCGTCAGGCAAGGGTTACAAGTGACTACACCATTTTTAAAGTCTTTGGTATGACGCGTTGTTTATGACTGTCCAATTTATACAAATATTGTAAACTAAAGAAACTTGACTAACAATACAAATGCATTACTATCTATTCATTTGTTGACAGTTTTACATTTCTAACAAAAACGTATCACTTTTAACTAATTAATTTAACTGACACATACTTTACAAATATTACAAACAAATAACAATTGTATTATTTTTTGGCAGTTTCTTTTTGTGATGTCAAACTCCTTTGTTTGTTTTTAAAAGTTCTGTTCTGTTTAAACTGTTAACTATTCTCTTCGGCTTAATGTATATGCTTGATCTTAATTGATGAAAGAAACACCTCTACCGTCATTAAATGTTTGTTGTGATATCTGCATACCGCCCGACAGTACGTGTTAACAAAACACGCTAATTAAAGAAGTGTCGCCGCACACACTTATTAACCAAACATTGATTGCTTGTTAATCCGTTATCAGCAATTACGTTTGCTAATACAATCAACTAGTGATTAAATCAGGATGTATTGTCATGATAATTAATTGATATTGGAACATATTAAAAAACATGCAAGGTGCTAAAAATGACGTAAAACACCATTCAAACAAACACAAAATCTGGTATTGAACGCAAAACGTTAATACGCATTATTTTTCCAAATTTATTTCAATAGTAAATTCATTTTAATAACATTATTACAAGTTGTCATATAAACAAGTATTTTCTAAAATTACACACAGCTTCAGAATTAAAACATATGAAAGCAATAATAAAATTCATATTTAAGGGGACAAACAAACAAATATTACAACACAGTAACAATCATTTGAAGATATACACAATAACAAAACAAAACAACAACAAGAACAACTTTAAAAAAAATGAATACAACATTTTTTATTACGAGTAATAACAATAAAAACAATATATAAGTAACCAAAATGAGTACGAACTGACTGAAGTATGAGTTCTTCCGGAAGCATTTAGAAATAAATTGGGGGACGTTTTGACTAGGGGACGTTTTGATCCAAAAAGGGGGACGTTTTGACCAATTTGTGGAAGTTTTGACCTGGGGAAGTTTTGACTGTAATTCGTCTACCCAGTTACAATGCTTACTTTTAATAGTATTTTATACAAGCATGGATCAAAATACCCAGCTAAAGCAGTGGGCTTTAACTTGAAAAGTTAAGGACATTCCTGCGGCGTGACGGGTCACCGTCACTATTATACAGACATGCCGTGATTTGTTGTTTAGGCCAAGATCGTAAACTCCAATACATTGACACCTTAATTAAATATCATAGATTTTTCTGTTGTATACAATAAAGTTTTGATATGTATATATTTTATTATTAGTGTTTATGCAATCGTGGAAATTTACTGTGCCTCAGGTAATATCGATCAATAACTTGGTCAACTGCTGCCCAACTGGACTACACGCTGTGTACATGCTATAGTACAGACACTTTTTGTCGGTGAAATACAAAAATGGCGCGTGTTTTCATACTGATTTGTTAGCACCCGTACTGCTATATTATTAGTTAATATTGGTTAATTACTTAAATCAGTCCAGACGTAATTTTACCTATACCTTAAGGACGTCCTAAAGGTTAAAAGGTGGAGGGACTATAATCCTTAGAACTATACACACATTTAATTATATAATAGGGCTCTAGTGATTCAAAATTTAAAGGATCGCGGCTTATGAGAAGTTAGATTTGTTCGCCATCACGGTATATTGGATGTTTAATAATTGCAGATAATTTTAATGGGTCCAAACATCCTTTGGCTTCTATTGCGATAGTATAGAAGGATAAAGAGAAGAAAATATATGATGATACTTTTATTTCAAAATTCCAATAGGCTATAAAGACCGTGAGGATACAAATACAAAGTATAACATGGTAGCAGTGCAGTAATTAGTACATATACATGTATATATATATATGAAAACGGTAAGTATATATTATATCACAATATAACTTTCATAAGTCATTATGCAATCATGTGTAATTGAGAAGGTGTTAACTGTACATAGAGATTTACATATTATTTACAATTTCATTGGGTAAGATTGAGCAGGTGATTTTGTTCTATCATTTTATACTATTGTAATGGGATCAATCAATTATTGTTTGATAATTAGTTAATTGTATTTGAAAATTAAAAGATTGCGGCTTTACCAGCATGTATGTCAGTTCAATTGGTTTATCGATGATGTTAAAGATATATTTATTTATTTGTACAGTAAAATTATTTTTTTAAGTATCTTTTTATTTAATTTCTTATGATACTAGATATATTCCAGATCTCTTGAACTTCTTTTCCTTGGTCCATCCCCCAGTCCGCACTCCTTAAAAATCCTTAAAAATTAAATATAATATTAAATAATGATACATAGGAACCCGGGAACCTGCCCTACTCTTACTAATGATTAGATTTCAGTGTTTGTTAATCGTGCTCAGAGGATAGATACTCGGAGGAGACAATAATCTACGGCCGGCAAGGTACATAATTATTAATAACATATCAAAATAACAATTTAAATAAACTCATGTGAGCTTTTAACAGACCACATAGGCTGGACCACACAGGTAGCCAGTGGTGGTCTTCCTGCTGGAGGAAAACGGTGGAGCTGGAGACAAGCCAATTGTCTGAGTTGTTGACCGACTCATAATACATTTTACGCATATTCAATAAGGGTATTTTAAGAACCTGTGAATAAAGCTTTAATTTTAATTTGCATCATACATCATTATATGCCCTGAACACCTGGATAGAATCTTAATAAACGGGTTTGTAGTATAATTTTGATGTTATTTGCCGGGTTATATTACTTTCAGTTACTTGTAATTTTGGCTAGTTTTTGTACACTCAGTTTGTGCTCTTGGGATGCATCTCTGTAGTGTAAGGAAGCATGCTTTCCTTTCAAGAAAAGAGATCCAGGTTCGAGTCCTGGCAGAGGCCTGGCACATTTACTGAGCTGTACATACAAAACTTTGCATACAAAAATATGCTAAAATGATTCACATAATTATAGTGTTACTCATTTCATGTGTTCATTGCAACTACGAATAAATTAAATCAGGTTTTCCGTCCCGTTGAGACATCATATTTATTTATTAGGTTATATTTGGAAAGCAACCTCAGAGGAAATGAGATAAAAATATTTTTTATATTAAACATGTTACATATTGTGATGAAGCAGGAGAATCAAAACCCAGGTGGAAGGAGATGCCAAGGATCGGTCGACATGCATCAGTCACTATATATGTCATGATTTTCAAGAAGTTTACAGATCCATAAACTCTTTCAACAACTTTTTCCATAATTTCTTTCGCGACATTTATACTATTTAATGTTTATTACCTTAAGTGAAGTTAAGTTTTTAACTGAAATGTTGGAATTATAAGTATAACCTACAGGTTTTGTTGGGCGCTTTGAGTTCATGCATTTAAAGCTGAGATCCTCGCCAAGAATGGAAGTTTATTATAATTGTGTAAATATTTGAAATAAATTAATTTTGATGAGTTTTTGTACACTAATTTGCGCTGTTGGGACACATCTCTATATAATCCGAGCCTTCTCTGACCTTACCAGCCCTTTTTACGATTTTTGATATTTCATCTGGCTGTGTATAAAGCCGCAAAAAAAAAAGAATGAAAAAAGGCTTTTAGGATCAGAGAAGGCTCGGATTAATCTCTGTAGTGTAAGGAAGCATGTTTTTCTTTGTAGAAAAGAGATCCAGCTTCCTGGTTGGGAACCTGGCACACTTACTTTAATAGCTGTACATACAAACACTTTTGATAACATTTTTCCGTCCCATTTTTCATCATATAATTTTAGTGTAAATGGAAAATAGACTCAATTCATATTATTAAACATGTTCATTGTGACGAAGAAAGAAAGAAAAAGACTGAATGACTGAAATATAGTTTTACCGTTAACATGCATCCCCGAAGAAGTAAATTATATATAATCAATGTGGAAGGAGACGCCATCGATCGGCTGACATGCATCCCTGCGATTGCCATCGGTCACTATATATTGCAGTTTGAAGCATACCCATGATGAAACCTAACATGTGATGCCGACCAGTTTTCAAGACGTTTACACATCCATAAATCTTCTAACTACATTATTTTCTTTTTCACGACTTTTAACCGGGTGTGTCTTTAATTGAAATGTTGAAAAATAATAGCTCCGTTTCACTGGGCGCTTCAGAGAGCTGAGATCAATGCCAAGAATGGAAGTTTACAACAATTATGTAAATATATATCCATTTTTAGACATCATACAGTAGCTTTCTTCATGTTTAATCTTCATTATTGTGATCTTTATTTTTTCATATTGACTACTGTTCGAATTTAAGCAAAATAAAAAAAAGTTTAATTATCAAAAGCAAAAACAAAAGATACACGAAATGTGAAATACGGTATACAAAATGCGAAGTCTTATTATGAAGGACTAGTGCTAGGTTATGGGGAACAAAACGATAATAAATGTATGAATTGAACTGAATGTTGTTTAAGGCTCATCAACACAGTATAGGTTATTTAGAGCCGCCCCAGAGAGAGGGCAAGGATACATAGGAATCCGGGAACCGTGCCCTACTCTTATTATCGAATAGATTCCTATGGTTCTTTAACGTGCTTGGAGGATAGACCGATACACGGTACTGCCCGGTTTACGTCCCCATCCGAAGGACGAGGCTAAGGGAAAGTGTCTTGCCCAAGAACACACCGACGAAACTCAGTGGCACCGCGGAGGATTGAACCCGGGGCCTCCAGTTACAAATCCGCCGCGCTACCAACTGCGCCACGCAAGCCCTAAAGAATATTTTTTGTTTCAAAACCCAGTGTAAAACCCACACACAGACTTGCTTTACACAGATAATTTTAATGTTATAGTATCAAAAATAAACATTGTTTCATGTTACACTGATTTTCTCTCATATTTTGTTTTTGGAAAGAGAAAAAATCAATAACCCATCCTGTGTAATAAATCTGTATATAAATCCATTATCTATTAAAGGACAATGTTTTAGGATAGTTTTAAAGGATTAATATACACAACTTCCAAATTTATTTATTTTTCTATAAAAAACAACAAGAAGGTTGATTAAGGAAGATCAAGATATAAGCAAGGGTAGGTTATTTCTGATTAGTAAGCTAAGCTTTGCATGTTCCAGGATGAAAACAGTCAGTTTATTGGCTACAGTTTGATACTGGAAAAATTAAAATTAACTAAGTAAATTATCTCTATACTCCAGTTCCACAGATAGCAAGGTATTGACTCCACATGGTTTCAGACTTATTCATTTTTAGCTCTACTGGCCGAAGGCCGAATGCCAGTAGAGCTTATGGGATGCCGAGTTGTCCGTCGTCCGTCCGTCGTTAACTTTTATCTCGTTAAGACGATAGGGCCTTCATGTTTCATCTGATCTTTACCAAACTTTACCAGATTGTTAATGTCAATGAAAGCTCGGATAAGTTCTAAAACCAGAAAAATCGGACCAGTAACAGTGGAGTAGTGGTCCTTGATTTAGTTAAAATGCTATATGTTGCCTCGTTAAGATGATAGGGCGTTCATTTTTCATCTGATCTTTACCAGATTTTTTGACTTTTTTTCTTTTCTTATTTTTTATATTTCTCATTTTTTTATTTATTTTTTTTGATATTTATTTTTTTGTTTTTTTATTTGTATTTATTATCTCTTCTCATCAAGTTCGAAAACCAGCCAGATCGGACCAGTAATGGCGGAGTTATGGCTCTTGATTTGGTTACAAATCCTATATTTTGCCTCTTTAAGACGAGAATCACTCGCTTCATTGATGTTATAAGAGCCACATTAGCCAGTAGAGCGTCCACAGGCCCTCTTGGGCCTCATGTTAAGTTTTTATATGCGATTAGTTTCTCAACTTTGTACAAAGATATTATTTATTATCTCTTCTCATCAAGTTCGAAAACCAGCCAGATCGGACCAGTAATGGCGGAGTTATGGCTCTTGATTTGGATACAAATACTATATTTTGCCTCTTTAAGACGAGAATCACTCGCTTCATTGATGTTATAAGAGCCACATTAGCCAGTAGAGCGTCCACAGGCCCTCTTGGGCCTCATGTTAAGTTTTTATATGCGATTAGTTTCTCAACTTTGTACAAAGATATTATATACGTTTTAAAAAAGTTAAGCTGTGGAATTTGACGTTGCATCTTGTTTCGATAAATGTGAAGTTGTGCTTGCATGATGATTTTGCTCAAAACAGTATCAAATTTACTATTTCCAAATAAAATATCTGTTTCTGTTAAAGTTACGAATGCTGTATTGCATTTTTCTGTAATATAAGTTTGAAGTTTTGACCACAATTATTTTACTGTTCCACAGTGTTGGATAGTTTCAGGTGTATTTTTGCAAAAGCTGCACATATCGTTATTAATAATATTCGTTTTAGATAAAAGGTAATTTGTTCCAAGTATCCTATGGTTGATTCTAAATTGAACCAAGGTAACTCAGGATCTTTTGTTATTTTATAAGGTAAGGCATATAATCTTTCAAATTTAAAGTTTGGAACACTAACTACTTCATTTTTCCATTTACTTAATGCTTTGGGATATACATTATTTCTAATCATGATGTCATATATGTTTCGACAGCCTTTCTCATTTTGTAGAATTAAGGATAGGATTAGTGGACGAATAGGGTTTGGCTGTTACAGGCTAGATGCACAATATTCAGGTTTGCCAATTAATTCCTGACAGCAGTTATAATACCTCCATATTCAAGAAAATTGGACTGTATATTATAGTGTTCATTCAATTCTATGTATGAATAAAGATTTCCATTTTTGTTTAAAATGTCATTGATAAAAGTTATTCCTCCTGTAAACCATCTTTTGTAAAACACATTAGAGCCTCCGATTGAAATTGAAACATTTTAAAAATGTTTGATGCTTCTAGAAAAGCCTGATACAGCCCTTATAAAATAAATACATTTGATGTAATCATTGATCACATAGTTATAGTGTTAAATACACTATTTTGATATTGTTTATATTAAACAGATGATATCTGGAATGTTTTCACTAGATGATAGATGTATAAGATCTATATCTTGCAATAAACTAATCCTCATGTCAAAGGTGTACCCTAAAGTCTGTGGATTGGAGAAAAAATATATACTTGCATATAAGCGTAATTTAACAATATATCAAGTAACATGGACGTCAGTATGGACTTCATGAGTCATATGTTTCTTTGTTTAGAGTTGTATTAATTGTTTTACTGATACAATATCAAGTTGATTTCAGGTCGTTTCGGCACCAAACCGTTTCGGCACCTAGACGTTTCGGCAGCAAACCATTTCGGACCCTAGACGTTTCGGCACCGTTATACCTTTTTTTAATGTGGCCAATCACTATGAAATAATTAGTCATTTTAGTGTTTTTTAAGGTAGTTAAATAAGGAGAAATTGTTTATAGATAAACATGTTAATATAGCACCGTTTTTTTTTTAAATTGCCAATCACTATGAATTAATTAGTAATTATATCACATATATCAGTAAGGAATATTAAAATGGTAATATTAAAATGAATAACACATGTAACATATATTTTAATAGAGTTTTTATTCTGCATCTTATTAATTTAATCAGAATAACAACAACAAAAACATTTATCAGAGATTTAACTCCATTAATTTTGTTACACCAAATATGTGTAGTTCATGTTTTTTGGACGGAGGAATAAAAGAAGTTTGCACATAATTCTGTTTATTTGCCATCATCAAACACTAAGCATAGTTCACACACAGTCAAGATTTTAAGTCCTCAACACTATCAATGGTATCCATAGGTGGCGCGTACATCCTTCCAATTTCTCGCAGGAATTCAGATGTTGAAACTTCCTTGGCCTCATACTGTTCCCATAGCGTCGCCGTTCTTCCCTGCATGCGCTTGCATGCGACCCTCTGAAACCAGCAAAGTGCCTGCTCACAAACAAGCTGCACCTGCACGCCAACTAGGTTAGCTTCTCTTCGCAGGAGTGGAACCAGCAGATAGAAGTGCAGCTGCGCTCGTCCAGCTTTCCCGTTCAGTCTCCTGTGCCACCCTGAAGTAGAAATTATTTTTTAAAGCTGTGCATGTATTCAGCATAAAAACAGACGTGTAAAATAACTAATAACAATACATTGCAAACCAGAGCGTCTATTAAACAATGTATAAATTGAATATTGGGTAAAATTAGCAAGTACGCGTTTTATTATATATATATCGTCGACTGTTGAGTTGAATGAGGCATGTCAACTTGGAATGTAATATCTGGATGGACAGCGGTCGATTCGTCGGTATCTTCCGTCTCGTCATTGGAGGGTGTATCATCCATGGCGGCGGTTGATTCGTCGGTGTCGACTGTGTCTTTGGCGGGTGAATCATCCATGGCAGATTCATCGGTATCGTCTTTGGTCGGTATCCGTGCGACACATGGAACACATACGAATGGAAGATATGTTCCCATCTTCACTGCCTCTCTGTATTGCTGGTTAGTAATGCCTACGATGAAAAAAAACAACATATGCAGATACTAATTAAGACGAATAGTTTTGAGCGAATAAACAACATCAACTACATTTGTACGGTTACTGTAGTATGTTCTTAATTGTTTATTATTGTAAATACGCTAAATACATTGTGTACTATGCATACAATAACTCTATTAAAGATTTTTTTTTTTATATATTTCTTTATTGCAGTGAATACACAACACAAGCACGTGTGTGGTGCACACTACCAGGCGCGTGTTGTTAATTGTGTATTTACAATTATGCAGAATTTTACGGGTACTGCGGTTTACTCGTAATTGTGTATTGCACATGCTAATCAGCAGATATTTCAGTACGTAAAACACATAGATGTTGGGCTTTAAATTAACAATTGAAATTGATTTTTATATACTCACGGTCAATGAAAACGCACCACAAAATCAGTTAAATTGTAGGTATTTTAGATAAAATATTGGTTTTATTAAATGCACGTGCATTTCCGAGTTTCATCAGTTACATCGTACAAAGAAATAATTTCCCCAAAAACATTGAAAAACAGTGAAACCAATTGGAATATATTCCGAGACAGATTAATTAGGTTGAATTTTAGTGGAACAGTTTTCTTTTCATGATTATCCATAGTAAACAGTTAGGTAACAAGATTCAATCTTTAAAAAAAAGAAAATATTGATTCAAAAATATGACTATGCACTATTATAAATTATAATTAGATACTTACCTGTTTTGCAAGTTCGATGTTGCCAGCCACCACAGTTGTCACATGTTACGGCATGCTGACGAGGACGGACCTCGCAGCTGCATGAAATACATAGAGCTCCAAGGCTGGAATTCATTTCAATAATTTCACTTAAAACACTTTTCAAAGTTCACAGGAAAACATTTATCCAGATTCACAATTCTTTTTATCAAAGTTCACAATAAATAAAAAATCACTCGTCTTTACAAACAGTCGAGTCAGTTATAATGAAAATATTAAACGACATCTCCGTTATAAGTACTGATTCCGAACGGCACATCAAAGACATAAGTGTGAACAGTTTGATCATTTAAATTGTCTTAAAGTAAACTGTATCTTTACATTGCATTAAAACGGTGAATAACATTAGCCTTTATAAGCCATTATAGGGAGGAATAAACCGACGTTAAACAATGAATGTGCGAAAATAAATGTACTCAATATTTTTTTTTAATTTAATTTAATTATGGTCACCTTTAAATAAAGCCCGATATTATTAACACCTTTGTTTAAAAATGTGGTTAATCCAGATAAGACGATTTTATTCATTGGTTTAATAATATGTTTGCAGTGTAATTATAGCCTGCAAATCATTATTTTTTTGTTGTTGTGATTTTCGGACAATCTCTTTGATCAACTAATCGAAGGGGGAAAGCCGAAACTGAATAAATATCTTCTTTATATCGTTAGTTTTATTTTTAATAATTGTGCTTTCCTTGCTAAACTTACATTAAATATGTATATTAAAAAAAATATTGCCGATAATAATGAATAAAAAGTTGTTTAATTAGTTTGTATAGCATTTATTTATAATATTGAACATGTATGATGATGAAGCAAAATGCCATATTTGGGTCTTACGCTGTAACGTGAACACCTATGGAATATTAATATGATAATAATATAGATGAACATGTTACAATCCAGGTCAAACAACTAATCATGTTTTTTTTTATTATTTGGGTTAATTCTTCATTTAATCATCCTTTATTTAAACATCTTTCAGTCAACATCTTGCGTCGGAAATTGAACTATTCTTCATTTAGTCATCCTTGATTCATCTTGCCTGAAATAACATAGTAATAAGTTATTTATTTATATATATATATATTATTTTTAAATGATATCATAATAACAAATACTTAAATCAACAGTATTAAAAAGGGTGCCGAAACGTCTAGGGTAAAAATTAAAATAGGTGCCGAAATGGTTTGGTTCCGAAACGTCTAAGGGCCGAAACGTCTAGATGCCGAAACGGTTTGGTGCCGAAACGACCTGATACCATCAAGTTCGTATATGCATGCAGCTGACATATCACTCTCGACTGACAAAACAGTAAACAGTCACTCCCAGAATATAATATAATCATAATTCCTATTTCAATTCAACCGTTATATTAAAGTATATATTTGGAAAACTCAACAAATGCTTCCAAACTATCAGTCATCATATGGAACGAAATGTTTGGGACCGAACGAACTGTTTGGGGCCGAAACGTCTTGATTTCAACTACACATATTTGGGGATTTTTTTGTTAACGTATAATGTATCGGTCATAGCGATAAAATATCAAGAAATTGATCAAAATCACTCACAAATCTGCAATAGTTTCATCAATACGACATTATATAGAAGAGCACTATTTTGCGGAGAGCTACACCCAATACTTTCAATCGGAACTCTTCGCCAATTTCCGTACTCGGGAATAGTGGCTCGGAGAGTATTGGGTGCCGCTCAATGGTTTTTTGCATCAAAATGCAGCATTTGGTTCGGTTTTCGATTGTAGCTCTCCGCAAAATAGTGCTCTTCTATATAATGTTGTATTGATGAAAATATTGCAGATAAGTGAGTGATTTTGATCAATTTCTTGATTTTGTATCGCTATGACCGATAAATTATACTTTTTAACAAAATAAATCCCGTAGTTGAAATCAAGACGTTTCGACCCCAAACAGTTCGTTCGGTCCCAAACAGTTCGTTCCATATAATGACTGATAGTTTGGAAGCATTTGTTGAGTTTTCCAAATATATACTTTAATATTACGGTTGAATTGAAGGGAAAGGAGGAAGAGACATTGTAATTATGATTATATCATATTATGGGAGTGATTGTTTACCGTTTTGTCATTCGAGAGTGATATGTCAGCTGCATGCATATATGAACTTGATATTGTATCAGTAAATCAATTAATAAAACTCTAAACAAAGAAAGATATGACTCATGAAGTCCATACTGACGTCCATGGCGTCCATGGTACTTGATATATTGTTAAATTACGCTTATATGGTCTGCAAGTATATATTTTTTCTCCAATCCACAGACATTAGGGTACACCTTTGACATGAGGGTTAGTTTATTGCAAGATATAGATCTTATACATATATCATCTAGTGAAAACATTCCAGATATCATATATTTAATATAAACAATATGAAAATAGTTTATTTAACACTATGTGATCAATGATTACATCATTTTATTTTATAAGGGCTTCTTGAAGCATCAAACATTTTTAAAATGTTTAAATTTCAATCGGAGGCTCTAGTGTGTTTTACAAAAGATGGTTTACAGGAGGAATAACTTTTATCAATGACATTTTAAACAAAAATGGAAATCTTTATTCATACATAGAATTGAATGAACACTATAATATACAGTCCAATTTTCTTGAATATGAAGGTATTATAACTGCTGTCAGGAATTATTTGGCAAACCTGAATATTGTGCATCTAGCCTGTAACAGCCAAACCCTATTCGTCCACTAATCCTATCCTTAATTCTACAAAATGAGAAAGGATGTCGAAACATATATGACATCATGATTAGAAATAATGTATATCCCAAAGCATTAAGTAAATGGAAAAATGAAGAAATGTTCCAAACTTTGAATTTGAAAGATTATATGCCTTACCTTATAAAATAACAAAAGATCCTAAGTTACCTTGGTTTAATTTAGAATCAACCATAGGATATTTGGAACAAATTACCTTTTATCTAAAAATGAATATTATTAATAACGATATGTGCAGCTTTTGCAAAGATACACCTGAAACTATCCAACATCTGTTTTGGAACTGTGGAGCAGTAAAATAATTCTGGTCAAAACTTCAAACTTATCTTACAGAAAAATGCAATACAGCATTCGTAACTTTAACAGAAACAGATATTTTTATTTGGAAATAGTAAATTTAATACTGTTTTGAGCAAAATCATCATGCAAGCAAAACTTTACATTTATCGAAACAAGATGCAACGTCAAATTCCACAGCTTAACCTTTTTAAAACGTATATAATATCTTTATACAAAGTTGAGAAACTAATCGCATATATCAACTTAAAAATGAATACGTTTGAAACCATGTGGAGTCAATGCCTTACTAGTATCATGAGTATAGAGACAATTTACTTTGTTGATTTTTCCAGTATCAAACTGTAGCAAATAAACTTAATGTTTTCATTCTGGGACATGCAAAGTTAAGCTTACTAATTAGAAATAAGATACCCTTGCTTATATCTTGATCTTCCTTAATCAACGGTGAACCTTCTTGTTTTTTATAGAAAAAATCATAATTTTGGAAGTTGTGTATATTAATCCTTTAAAACTATCCTAAAACATTGTCCTTTGACAATGGATTTATATACAGATATATTACACAGTATGGGTTATTGTTTTTTTCTCTTTCCAAAAACAAAATTTGAGAAAAAATCAGTGTAGCATGAAACAATGTTTATTTTTGATACTATAACATTAAAATTATCTGTGTAAAGCAAGTCTGTATGTATTGACAATGTGGGTTTTACACCGGGTTTTGAAACAAAAAATAATTTCTTTAGGGCTGGCATGGCGCAGTCGGTAGCCGGAGGCCCCAGGTTCAATCCTCCATGGCGCCACTGAGTTTCGTCGGTGTGTTCTTGACCAAGACACTTTCCGTTAGCCTCGTCCGACGGATGGGGACGTAAACCGGGCAGTATCGTGTATCGGTCTATCCTCCGAGCACGTTAAAGAACCATAGGAATCTATTTGATAATAAGAGTAGGGCACGGTTCTCAGATTCCTATGTATCCTTCCCCTCTCTCTGGGGCAGCTCTAAATAACCTATACTGTGTTGATGAGCCGTTAAACAACATTTGTTTCAATTCAATTCATACATTTATTAGTGTTTTTTCCCCATAACCTAGCACTAGTCCTTCATAATAAGACTTTGCATTTTGTATACCGTATTTCACATTTTTTGTCTCTTTTTTTTGTCTTTTTATTTTTTAACTTTTTTTTTATTTTGCCTAAATGCGAACAGTAGTCAATATGAAAAAATAAAGATCACAATAATGAAGATTAAACGTGAAAAAAGCTACTGTATGATATCTAAAAATCTATATATATTTACATAATTGTTATAAACTTCCATTCTTGGCATTGATCTCAGCTCTCTGAAGCGCCCAGTGAAAAGATGGAGCTATTATTTTTCAACATTTCAATTAAAGACACACCCGGTTAAAATGAGATACCGGTAATAAATATAATAACAGTCGTGAAAGAAAGAATGTAGTTAGAAGAGTTTATGGATGTGTAAACGTCTTGAAAACTGGTCGACATCACATGTTAGGTTTCATCCTGCGTTAAAACGACCACTCGTTAGTCTTTGTTTGGCTACCAAGATTTAAAGGGCAAAGGTCATAGCAAAAAGAGAAGAATATGGACAAAAGAGGGCCTCAGGGAAGATATTTGTAAATATATGGTAAACATATTTAAAAAAGACCTATTATTGTAGCAAAATAACATTGTTTTTCATTTTAAGACCAAAGGGTAATATAATAGGGCCTTAAAGATGATGAATTGAAAAGAGGGCCTCAGGGAAGATAATTTTACTAACTGGGCGACTGTCTTCTAAGAGCATTCAATGCATTACAATATTAGGTAAAATATTTTATAAGAGGCTCATTATTGCAAAACCAAAAGAGGGAAACGGCTTTCAAAGACTAAAAGAGGGCATCATGAAAGATTTTATTGCTAAATGGGCCATTGTCTTGCAATAGCTTCTTTCCCTCGTGGTCGTTTCCAGACATGCTGTAACTTATGATATTCGATTGTTTAAATTGAATTTGATTTCATTGAATTAAATTCAAAAGTTAGAAATACTAGAAATGCTTAATCCAGCTCTTTTTCCAAACAAATTTTTACTCCCACCAGGATTTGAACCTGGGTCTTCTACCCTCAAAGGGTAGATGTGTTTACCGATAACACCATAGAAGTGGTACATGTTTGTTCTAAGAGCAAATGAACTAAAAAATTAAACTGAAGTTTCTAATTTCACAGCAAAGTAGTTAAACTAGATTTAGCCCTGGCAACAGGGATTCATTTTGAATTCCAAACAATTTGACGAGGGATCAACAAAGTCAGTGTCACATATTGCAAATACAAATTAAGGCAAAACTTACCGATTATAACACCATTTTAACCGATAATTTTGATCGGCAATTGGCTACTAATGACAACCCTGACGCCTATTTGTGTGTTTATAATATAAAGCAAATATAAATATATGCCTAATAAATACATAATTTTATATATGCAATTAATATAACATTTAAGCATGAAATGATTTAGATGTGAGTTGGCTGATGGGAGTCATCTGACGGATAGCTGGCAACATCCGTAAGATGAGGGTCATCAACATGAACCTGGTGGTTCAGTAAATCGGTTGGCTGGTTGTTTGAATGATTTACGTCATTTTTAGCACATGTTAGGCCATATATGATCATCGATATCATCCATGGTGGGGGCACACCACTTTTTCCTGGGTAGAAATAGTAGTGTATATCTTCTGCCCATCTGAAAGGACATGCTTTTTTATTTATTCCAACTCGCAGTGAGAGAGGCGAGGTTTCAAACCATTCAAGCCATGGATGCAGTAAATCGGTTTCAAACCATCCAAGCCACGGATGCAGTAAATCGGAATCAACCTTCTCAGGACATTAAACATTCAGGGCACTGCTCCCCGATTCAGATGTAACCTTTCTTAATTTTTTTTGGGCCCATTAACTTCTAGGTATGGTTACAGGGCCGTCGATCTGCCGATTTAACAAACTTCTGGTACGTAAAATATTGAGTACGAACTGTATTTAATACAAATAAAACTTGTAGACTATTTAAAACAATGATTATAATCAAAATTATGGCCACAAAATAATTCCCCCTTTCCTGTAAAAACACGCTAAAATTCCCCCACCTAAGGGTCGCAGTCCCCCAAAACAGATCGACGGCCCTGGGTTATATAAAATGTGTAACCTGTTGCTATAAATACTAAAATAATTTCCTCTGCTTTAACAAGGGCTTGCAACCTTCTACTAGATACGTATCATACGATGTATCTGTAGGCAGCATTAAAAAAAATTAGTGACTGTCCCGTTCATTTGTTTTGTACAATTTAAACAGAATTAATTTGGTGCATATAGTATATATCAACCATCACGGTCTCTTTCAGCATAAATCCACGTATATAAATGATGTCACGGTCTATTTCAGCGTAAATCCACGTATATAAATGACGTCATCGTCTCTTTCAGCTTAAATCCATGTAATAAATGACGTCACCGTCTCTTTCAGCGTAAATCCACGTATATAAATGATGTCACCGTCTCTTCCAGTGTGAATCCACATATAGTAACTTCACTGTTAATTTCAGGATGAATTTGCATATAATAACTTCACTGTTTAATATTTCCAGGGTAAATTTGCCGCATATATATATATTAACTCTCAGTGTTAATTTCCGGGTAAAAATTTGCATATATAGTAACTTCAGTGTTAATTTCAGGTGAATTCAGGGACTTCTCTGTTAATTTCAGGATAAATTTGCATATATAGTAACTTCACTTATCAATTTTAGAAAAAAATAGTCAATAGAAAGAATAAAAATAAAAATATAAGAACGATTTTAAATGCATGGGTTGACATTAATTACTGTAAACAGTATCAAAGATAGAATTATGAAATGAATGTTTTACTGCATTTTTTCTCAATTTAAAAAAAAACACGCTTGCGACGGTATGTGTAATGTTCCTAAACTATATAAAAAAATCCACATATATAAATGACGTTGCTGATCCTTCAGTGTAAATCCACATAACAACGTCACTGTCGCTTTCAGCGTAAATCCGCATGTTTAGAATCTTCAGTCAATTTCCGGATAAATCCATACGTATAAATAATTTCACTGTCTCTTTTTGTGTAAATCCCACTAAATAAACAATTTCAACATCCCTTTTAGTATCAAGTCGCAGTGATAAACCATGTCACTGTCTCTTTCAGCGTAATTCCTGCTGTACAAATGATTTCACCGTCACTGACTTTCAGTGTTAATCCACACATATTATTAATAACTTCAATGTCACTTTCTAGATTAATCCACATGTATAAATAACTTCTACTTTTTATTTTCTGTTTTAAATCTATGTACTTAAATATATCAATATAACGTTAAGACCCGTTTAAGGAATTTTCACAGACATATTCTAACTATCTGGGTTCTATTAATTACGGGTGGGGGTGTTTCTGGTGGTGTTCCTTGTTGTTCCAGGCAGTGTTCCCTTTATTGCGAGTTTCTTTTTCCCATATCCCCGTGCCACTAAAGCAAGTCTCCACTCCTCAAATGACGACTCTACCAGGGGTGTCATTAAGAGGTGGGAGGTGGGGATTTCTCCCTGCTACTTTGACTGTTCTACCTGGCTACTATAAATAGGATGGTGTTCCCTAATATCGCGGTACTTACCGTTTGCAGTTTAAATAAATGATAATACAACATTTATCTAAAACTATTTCTGTTCTAGTTACGTTCACAAACATCTCATTTGTATTTGTACATAGTATTAAAACATTAGATGGATTACATATTGAAATAATTTTATCCGATATCGACAACTATGTTTTTACTGTTGTCAGGGGAGAGTACTCTAATATCGCGGTAAACGGTGGAGGCCCTGACTAGATTTTATTAATTGCCAAAAAATCTAAATAAAATAAATGGGGTATATCTACAAATAAATCTACAACTATATGCTAAAATTCAATAGTTTCTTTTAATAATCACGCAAGTTACATCAATTCATCACTCAACACTCTTGTTTTCTTTACTTTTTTAACTTTTGTACAAGCAGTTAGACCTTTGTAAGGCAGTGTGGACGTGAAAACAGAGCCACGCCTCAAAACTGTAACATTAAAGCTGTAATTAAGGTGTGTCCAATGTGGACAGACGTCACACTTTCCCCAAGAAACAAAACAAAGTGTCTTGCACCCACTCAATATGTGCGCCTACAAATCAATTTGGGAACTCCGTAGGAAAAAGCACAGCAGGGCTTCTTTGTTAGTTCCCCTTAATTTATTGGCGCTGTTGACAGGTGCCCTGTTCGCAACATAGCGTCGTCACGTGACCACAACAAGTTCATTCATAAATATCATCAAGCAGACGAAGATTTGACGGAGCCCCAAAGTTCATCAAGTTATTTTACGAAGTGGTATGGGTTCTTTCGTTGGTAAGGGGGTGGGGTAAATTTACACACTGTGATGTTTTTATGTATTTATATGGAAAACCAATTTTACTTACTATGAGTTGAGACATTTTGCCGATATGTATTTGTAAACATTATCGTGACCTTCGGGTATGAATTGTGGGATTTTGATCTCAGGTAGGTGGCGCTTGAGGGTGATGTCATCAAAAATAGTGTTTACCGCGATATTAAAGAACCCGCGATATTAGGAGAAACCACTATACTTTTACTAGTATTTTATACAAGTATCAATAAAAATACCCGGCTATTCTGCTCTGGGTGTCGCTTACTTATAAAGGTAATGACACCCCTGCTCTACCGTGCCCTGTATATATTGGTGGGGCGTATGATCAGATCATTGATACCATGATCATGATGCCCATGGGCCATGGCATGTGCTCGCACTTTATTTAGTTTTAGATGAAGAAGAGGTGAAACTCTTATAAATTAAGAACCGCCCACGTTTGACGGGAATCACCATATTGTTTACCTTAGTATGAATACATTATTATATCAGGAAACTCTATGAATACTCCCTGATAAAACAATAAATATGTACCGCATTTTCGGAACTTGCCAGCAGTCGCCATTTTGTTTATCTTATAATTGAAGAGGTCGCTACTGCAGAGTTGTCGTTTCTTGAAAATAGTTCAATATGGCCTCGAGTACTCTCCGAGTCGGATTCCCGAGTGACGGAATCCAACGAGGCAGTTCCGATTGCCAATACTTTCCGAGCCACTATTACCGAGCAATCGGAACTTTTCGCCAATTTCCGTACTCGGTAATCCCGAGAATCCGACGAGGCAGTTCCGATTGTATTACCGAGTACGGAAATTGGCGAAGAGTTCCGATCGGTACTCTCCGTCAATCCGACGAGACAGTTCCGATTAACATTTACCGTGTACGGAAATTGGCCAAGAGTTCCGATCGCTGCCAACTTGTTCAATCGTGAAAATTCGGCCAATCCCAAACATTGTGCGGGATCCCGTTGCGGATGTAGTCGTGATCATCTTCTACGCTTGATTGTAAATACAAACGTTTGTCGTGAAAACAAGCAAGCGTCGCAGATGATTTGTTTACGAGATGTTGCGAATGCCAACTTCTTTTCCCCGAAGGTGGCGCTACTCTGATCAGCTGACAACAAAATGGCGGAAGTACAGGTAAGTTTCCCTCGGGTGTCAAAATGTAAACGTTTTCTCGTGTTTGTATTCTATATACCATATGTCTTGATCCGGATTATAATTGTTTGATATAAACTTACTATTTCAAGAGTGTGACGCATTTTTAAAGACACTGTTCATATCGTTCACAATGTAAACAACGCCCCCAAATTCCGGAAATACAGTTTTCCTGTTAGTGTTATGTCAAAATTAGTGCCAGTGGATGGAGTTCCTAAGCTAGCTATGGCCAGTTATGAGTTTGATTAGGTTGCATGTTAAAGTTTTATGAAAAAGGGCATAACTTTGCTGAAATGAAAGTCAAGAGTTATTGGCCATGGGTAACAATATTCGGTTTGTGCCAAAACGCCGTTCTTCCATAATTCAATCAACCATATCTCCAAATCCCCATTACATCTTTGTAGTCAGTCATTAAAACCTTAGTCGGCGATAAAAACCAGTCCAAACTGGACCCGTAAGGTGTCCGTAACTATTCATGAGCACAGCCATTTTTGAATGATAAATGCGCGCGAACTTCGGTGAATATCAAAAATGTTGGCATCATGGACCTATGTTTATATATTCACCTTTTTGACATTATCAAATCTCGCTCTTGTTTTTCGCGAGATTTCGAGTTCGGGGTGTCTCAACACTAACTCTGTATAGTGAATATACAGTCTTTATTTGTTTTAGACACATTTTAGAACGTATCATGCAAAAATATAATGCGAGAGCTGTTTCTAGGTGTGTTAGTAATATAAACTGTCAGACTATTGACCTTTTCTGGGTAAAATGGCTTTTTTATTGCCTTTATAATGATACCTTGAAACTAAAAGTAGATATAGAAGTGCGCCACGGTTACTCAAATAGCATACTCCTCGCGTTTCGTGAATTATTTAAAGTAATTAGCTTTACTTATACACTTAAATAAGTAAGTCCCTGCATTTTAATTACATTTAACAAGTTATATATAACTTAATTGTAAACAGGAACGGTTCATATTAATCTTTTCTACCAGTTGTTTGAGAGTCCAATACTGTGCATGCTGAGTTTTAAATTCACTACTTAACATAAGTATATAAATTATCCTTTAAATAATGTTCATAAAAGTATATTCCACAAATGAATATGTATTGCAAAGAGTCATTTACTGTTGGTAATTGTTACGACAATTATTATGTAAACTAATTAACAGGACTCTGCAATATATTGTTATTCCTACCACAGTATAAGGTTTCATAAATCATAGGACCTTCATAGATATATAGCTATGCCAAAAACAATTAATTGAACAGTTGCTAATGTTGAGTTTATGGCAGGTTGTTTATTGAAATCAAAAGATAAAGGGTTTCTCCAATAGTAATAATGTGGTACCCCGTGGCTAATTGGCTGTCCAAAGCAGGATGTTTGTTTAGAACAAAGAGGCCATAAATCACAAACACTGGCTACCCGTGGTGTGTTGACATCATATATTGTGTACTATTTTAATTTTCAATTTTATGTATTATGTATAACGTGGGAAAGCTGTTTGTAGTTATGTTATTAATATGAGCTGTCAGATATTAAATTTGCCGATGATATTTTGAAACCGAAAGTAGGTAGCCTAATATTGCCGATGTTCCTGACGTTATTCGAAGATCATAATTATTGTGTTTCTTAAATTGATTTAAAAGTTCGTTTATCTGCAAGACAGATGGAATATGTGACATTAAATACATAACTTCAATTTATATAACAAACAAGCATGTAACAGACTCTTCTTTTTTTTTTGACAAATCCGACTAAAGGTAATCTTTTTGTAATGTGTTTAGTTTCACAAGTGCATACTATGAATAAAATTGAAAATTAAAACAGTTAGCTGAAGTTATTTTTTAACCCTCGCCGTATGCACAAATTAAAATATGACACAATTATAGTATATATCTGATGTCAACACACCACGCGCAGCCAATGTTTGTGATTTATGGCCTCTTTGATCTAAACAAACATCCTGCTTTGGACAGCCAATTAGCCACTGGGTATCGCATTATTACTATTGGAGAAACCCTTTATCTTTTGTTTGCAATAAACAACATGCAAATAAAACCCAACATAAGCGACTGTTCAATTACTTGTTTTTGGCATGGCTATTTGTAGGTCCTATGATTTATGAATGAAATTAAAACTATTTTGCAGAGTTCTGTTAATTATTTTATCTATGCCATAACAATTATCAACAGTAAAATACTTTTGCGATACATATTCGCTTGTGGAATATAATTAAGTGTAATAAGTAAAGTTAATTACTTTAAATAATTTATGAAACAAGAGGATTCTGATCTTTGAGTAACGCACATCTACCTACTTTCGGTTTCAAGGTATCATTATAATGGCAATAAAAAAGCCATTTTACCCAGAAAAGGTCAATATTCTGACAGTTAATATTACTAACACAACTAGAAACAGCACTCGCATGATATTTTTGCACGATATGCTCTAAAATGTGTGTAAAACAAATAAACACTGTATATTCACTATACAGAGTTAATGTTGAGACACCCCAAACTCGAAATCTCGCGAAAAACGAGAGCGAGATTTGATAATGGCAAAATCGAGAATATATATATAAGTCCATGCCAGCGTAAATGAACCTTTCTCCAGCGATGCTCACATTTCAAGACACTCTGTCCTTGAAGCTTGGCAATAAAGACGGATAGATACCCATAAAGATTTGAGGTTGCTTGTAAACGACTAGATCCAGTATTTAATAGGGTTGTCTGAGATAACATGGACCAAGCTGCTGACCCTAGATTTTTGGGCAATTTTCACCAACGCTAAAATGTTTCATTATTTTTCCAAGAAAAATTACAAAAGTACCTGAGTATCTTCATAACTCAGAAAGTGGCGCTTCCCGTAAGCAAGATGGCGGCCTCCTCGATTTTAATCTCAGACTTAGGAATCAGTATCGAAAAATGTTGTGGCATTAGGAAATTAGGTTTATTTATGAACAGTAGCTAACATGATGGAGGAAGTTAAATTGTTTTATTTGGCCTTACTATGTACGCAATGAATTGCATGCAAAAGTGCATACTTCTGGACTTTTACACTGAGACTATAAAAACAAATTCTTATACGGGTACGTGTACTTGGGAACTACTGAAAAGGCAAAATAGTAACTGTAGTTTATAACACTTAAAACAAAAAAATATATTTCATAACGTATATACCTATATCTTAAAATTCTTTCAATAACCTTTTTCATAGGCGAACTGCCTGTGCTGAGAGAATGACCCCTATTGTGTTTGTGGTCAGTAGGTCAAAGTTCAAGGTCACCGACACCCGATAATGAAAAATATTGTCCGCTCCATAACTCCTCTCTTCCAGAAGCCAATCTCATGCATCTTCATAGGTGAACTGCCTGTGGTGGGTGGATGACTCCTATTAATTTTGAGGTCAAGAGATAAAAGGTCGAGGTTACCAGGACCAGATAATGAAAAATATTGTACTCTCCATAACTCCTCTAACCCTGAAGCAAATCTCATGAAACTTAATAGGTTGACTGCCTGTGATGAAAAGATGGCCCCTATTGGTTTTGAGGTTAGTAGTTCAAAGGTCAAGGCCACCATTACCTGATCATGAAAATCCCATTCCACTCAATCTTCACTCAAACGTTAGGGTGGGGGTATTGGTAGTGGGGGAATATTTGTCGCCCTTTAAAGGCGACAGCTCTAGTTGGCATTGTTGGACATCGCTGGATGACAAAAAATACCAAGGTCAAGGTCAGGTAACTTAACCTCAGTTAACTTTATGATTGCCTGACTTTATGTCTTTGATACTTGGTCATATATATTGTTGGCATTGGTGGACATTGCTGAACGATAAAAAATACCAAGGTCATATTTTGCATTATTTTCTCACAACTACACCCTGATCAAACCACTTAACATCAGTAACTTAACTTCTTATGATTACTTCGCTTTTATTTGTTTGATACTTGGTCATATGAAGTGTTGTCTTTGGTGGACATCATTTAAGCACAAATTTAATAAAATATTTCATATGCGGTTTGCCGCGGTGGGCGAGACACCCTCAGACCGAGGTCTTGTCTTTAAACTTGATCATTTTGCCTCATGTGTGCACATCACTTCAATTTAAGTTCAAGAAATGCGGTTCATGAATCTGTAGTTCTTGTTTGTGTTTCAAGAACCAAACTGAATTAATCTACATGTATAAACAAGTTCTTGAACTAGCGGGTCTTGACACTCGGATAAACCTAGCTGAATTTTCCAAGAACTTTTGTCTACTAAATAAAACGGATGGTGGTTGGTCAAAAA
The DNA here is from genome assembly GCA_037043455.1 of Cyrtodaria siliqua. Taxonomy (NCBI): domain Eukaryota; kingdom Metazoa; phylum Mollusca; class Bivalvia; order Adapedonta; family Hiatellidae; genus Cyrtodaria; species Cyrtodaria siliqua. Next base: position 98,521 of record JAWPHD010000333.1, read on the forward strand.
AAAGTCTGGGGAATCAGAGACTAATGTTTACCAGTGTGAAGTCATGGATTGGATAAAATATAATGACTGAAATAAAACAACTAGAATTCAGACACAAATATGTTTTCTTCAAAATGAAACATTTCATACATATTTTTGTAGTCGAGTCATCACAGGACTTGATATGTGTAGCATGTTTTATGAAGATAAATTGATTGGTTTAGGAGTTTGGAAAGGAAAATTGATTATTTTACTGTGACAACTGAGTGTGATTCTCACAAAGAGTGCAAATAAAATGCAAACACTCTCTTTTGAATTTTTGGCGGGAAAATGGCACCTGAACTGTAGATTTTCATTGCACCATTTAATGTGTTTTGTGACTATAGTTACAATTACTTATTGTATCAAAACATCTTATATACATGTAGTAGTTGTATTTGAAAGAGGAAATTTTTAAATGTAGTCAGTAAAAACAGTATTTTAAAATCAAACCCCTATTTGGTGTATTTCACCGTCGGTTATTGACGACGACAATATAAAATAATCTGCCTCGAGTTTTCGATTCGACAAGTTGTAAAATGCGTAATTACTGGCTGAACGTCTTGCTCTGAGGCTGAGAAAGTGGATTTTAAAAATATTATTTCCAAAAAATATTTTTAAAACAGTCAGTAGCACTGAGAGTGCCTTCGAATTAATTAAAATAAAGCATTAATTTTACAACTAAAACCATCTCAGAGTAGATGGTGTATCTTAGAATTATATAAAAAAAATAGCCCCCCCCCACTTGAATCCATATGCAAGAATCACCTTCATGAATACAGAAAACACTTGGAAGGACGTGTACGAAAATTTATCATCGGACGCAGACTTTCAATCGAGAGAAAGTGATGTTGTGTCGGTTAGTCTCAGCAACAAATTTGGGGGTTCTGAACAGTTGTCCCGATTTTTATGAAGAAATACAAATGGTTAAAGAGTTTGACAAGACATTGAAATATGTAAACTTTAATGTGAAAAGGAGTGACAGTGTAACAGAAAATCAAAACTGTTTGGACACACTACAGACATCAGCATTTAAAGTGCTAATTGCCGCATCCTATACCAGAAATTTTTTTTTATGGGTTTATTAAATCTACGATATATTTGTGTACTTATATTAACCAGGTTCTCCCAATTTAAGTTCTGCATTGGCGTTTTTGACAAGTGTGTGCTGTATTCAAATATGCCTGTAAAACACAAACTGATCCATACATGTATTAGTGCATAAAATACCCGTCTACGAATGGCGAGATTATGCGCCATCCTCCGACGTGCTTACGCGTTTGACTTTCTTGTGTGGACTTTCCTTAGAGATTTTCTGCGCTAGATATAAACAGTCCACTTAAACTAATACATTGAACATTTTGAAATGAAATGCATTATTTTGAATCTATGAACCCAATACTAGTCAAAATTACATGTATGAGATTTATATCTTCAGTTACTAGTCGAAATGGTTAGTGAAATTGTGAGATTTATATCCTCTTTTGTGGTTTTTAGCTCTACTGATCAGAGATCAGCAGAGCTTATGCCGTGGTGTGGCGTCCGTCTGTCCGTAAACTTTTTTTTGTAGCGACTTCTCCTCTGAAACTACTGAATGGATTTTCATGAAACTTTACAGAAATGTTGCCCATGAAGTCTAGTTGATCCTAGCAAAAATTCATGTTGATGTGAAATCCAAGATGGCCGCCAGATCTAAAAATAGGTTTTTAAAAAACAAGTTTGTAGCGACTTCTTCATGAAAACTATAAGTGATATTGATATGGGACTTTTTCTAAAATGATCAGCATGACATGATGTTGGTCCTTGTCGAAAATCGTTTTGATTCGACGTTAAACATGGCTGCCAGCGGCCATCTTTGTTTACATAGAGTTATATAATGAAAACTTGTAGCAACTACTCCTCTGAAACTACTTGACGGATTTTCATGAAACTTCACAGGAATGTTGCTTTTCATGTCTAATTGATCCTAGCAAAATTTTAGGTCGGCCGGAAATTCAAGATGGCCGCCACGGCTAAAAATAAATTTTCAAAATACAAGTTTGTAGCGACTACTTCTTGAAAACTATAAGTGATATTGATATGGGACTTTTTCTAAAATGATCAGCATGATATGATGTTGGTCCTTGTCAAAAAATGTTTTGATTCAACGTTAAACATGGCTGCCAGCGGCCATCTTTGTTTACATAGAGTTACATAGTAAAAACTTGTAGCGACTACTCCTTTGAAACTACTTGGCGGATTTTCATGAAACTTCACAGGAATGTTGCTCTTGATGTCTGATTGATCCTAGCAAAATTTCAGGTCGGCCGAAAATTCAAGATGGCCGCATAGGCTAGAAATAATTTTTCAAAATACAAGTTTGTAGCGACTACTTCTTGAAAACTATAAGTGATATTGATATGGGACTTTTTCTAAAATGATCAGCATGGTATGATGTTGGTCCTTGTCAAAAATTGTTTTGATTCAACGTTAAACATGGCTGCCAGCGGCCATCTATGTTTACATAGAGTTATATAGTAAAAACTTGTAGCGACTACTCCTTTGAAACCACTTGGCGGATTTTCATGAAACTTCACAGGAATGTTGCTCTTGATGTCTAATTGGTCCTAGCAAAATTTCAGGTCGGCCTGAAATTCAAGATGGCCGCCACAGCTAAAAATAATTTTTCAAAAAACAAGTCTGTAGCGACTACTTCCTGAAATCAAAATCAATCAGTAGAGCTTCAAGGTCATTGACCTCTTGTTTTGTTTGGCCTTACCAAATTTGCACAGATAGTTAATATTGATGAAAGCTCGGACAAGTTTGAAAACCAGCCAGATCGGACCAGTAACACTGTAGTTATGGCCCTTGATTATTTAAAAATACTGTATTTTGTCTCTTCAAATGATAGTGCCTTCATTTTTCACAGATTGTTAATATCAATGAAAGCTTGAACTAGTTTGAAAAGCACCTATATCGGAGCAGGAACACCAGAGTGTACCTTCATTGTGGCTTTCTAGGCTATTGTTTTTTTGTATTATATTTACACGAGCATATTTGTGTTTTACTTATATTGCCTATTGATGCTGTCTTGTTGGTTAGAGATTAGATCATGGCGGGGATTTCTTTATTTACACTGTCCTGTTTTAATGGGATGACAGTAGGGTAAGTGTGGATTTGGTGCACCCTAGAACCGGTTTAAACCCCCCAGTGGCCTACTTTGCCACTGACCGTTCCAAGGCGGTAGCCCTATTGTCAACCCTTTTGTGTTTGTGATGTCGTTTACTTTTATTATTACTTTTGCCTTCTTGTTTGTCTGTTTCCATGTTTGTTTCTGTGTTTTGTGGTTGACTGTCCTCCTTGAATGCTACTTTCCCTGTCCGATCTTTTTATATTTCTTGTGTGCCCTTGAATTATTGAAAAATGCCATTTTCAGCCTTGAGAACACTCTAGCGCCTTCATTTATTATTTCATCTTTACCAAACTTGAACAGAGTGTTAATATCAATGAAAGCTTGGAAAAGTTGGAAAACCAGGTAAATTGGGTCCATAACATCAGAGTTATGGCCCTTTTTTTGTGAAAAATACCATTTTCTGCCTTGTGAATACTCTAGTTAGCTCTACTGGCCGAAGGGATGGCGAGCTGTCAGTCGTCCGTTTACTTTTGCCTTGTGAACACTCTAGGGCCAGCATTAAAAAAATGTGTGTTTGCTCTCTCACGACCCTAGTTGTGAAAGTTGGGTAGGTAGGTAGGGAAATTCTTTTTTTTATTATTGAAAGAGATTTTTTTAAAGTTTGTTTCCGTTTACAATTACATGTACTATGCATAAAGCATATTAAAGACTTTAAGCATTTTTCATGTCTTTATTAAGGCCCCTATTGACCAACTTTTAAACTACTTTGAAGTCTTTAATAATAAACATTTTAACATAGACTACTCAGTATTTAAAAACTTCAAATACAAATTGACATTTAAAAAAAACACAAAATAGGATATAAATCTCATAATTTCACTAACCATTTCGACTAGAAACAGAAGATATAAATCTCATAATTTCACTAAACATTTTGACTTGTATTGAGTTCATAGATTCAAAATAATGCATTTCATTTCAAAATGTTCAATGTATTAGTTTAAGTGGAGTGTTTATATCTAGCGCAGAAATTCTCTGCAGAAAGTCCACACATAAAGTCAAATACAAGCACGTCGGAGGATGGCGCATAATCTCGCCACTCGTAGACGTGTATTTTATGCACTAATACATGTATGGATCAGTTTGTGTTTTACAGGCATATTTGCATAAAGCACATACTTGTCAAAAACGTCAATGCAGAACTTAAATTGGGGGAACCTGGTTAATATAAGTACACAAATATATCGTAGATTTAATAAACCCATACTTTGTTTTCTGGCATAGGACGTGGCCATTAGCACTTTAAATGCTGATGTCTGTGATGTGTCCAAACAGTTTAGATTTTCTGATACACTGTCACTCCTTTTCACATTAATGTTTACATATTTCAATATCTTGTCAAACTCTTTAACAATTCGTATTTCTTCATAAAAATCAACCCCCGAATTTTCTGCTGAGACTAACCGGCTCAACATCACTTTCTCTCGATTGAAAGTCTGCGTCCGACAATAAATCTTCGTACGCATCCTTCCAAGTGTTTTCCAATTCGTATTCATGAAGGTGATTCTTGCATATGGATTCTTTTTTACCATTTGTATAATCCACGGTCAGGGTTCTCCCCAGGATTTTTTTCAGGCGCTGCACAGACAGCGTGCTTCGGGGGGGTTGTCAGGAGGGGGTCTACTCCCCACCCTTCCTTTTTTTGTATAATTCTAAGATACACCATCTACTCTGAGATGGTTTTAGTTGTAAAATTAATTCCTTATTTTAATTAGAAGGCACTCTCAGCGAGGGACATGCGTTTCCGAAAACCGCTGACTATGCGTGTCACCGTTGTAAATTCATAGTTTTTCAGACAAGATTTAAGCATTCAAACGGCCGTATTTTCTCAAAATAATTGGTTTTCCTTAAAGTAGAAAGATTAAACTCTACAATGATATCTAATTTGTAAAATTTAATTATCCATAAAGTAGTTTTTATCGATCTAACCCATGCCCAGTCAATAAACGTAAAATCGCACCTTGCGGAAGTTGCGCAAGTTGAAGGTCGGCATGCTTAACTTGTGACTGTGGCTTAACCAATCAAGATACAGGAAAAATAATGATGTCATCTGAAAGAGCTATGATTGGCCTTTCTAAAAGTATTTTTAATGGGATATTCCTGAAAATAGCCCCGATGCAGCTGGATATCATACTTATTTGTGCAGGTTAGCGCAATGCAGCGCATGATTAATGAACATGGCATATATTCATAAATGTTCAATAGAATTACATAGCAATGCGCTAGAAATCGCGTCCTCGATAAGCAGTGTATACAACGCCAATACTACATCCTGTATGACCTATTTTGACAACACGTCAGACACTACTTATTACTTTAAAAATTAAATGACTTGTTATTTAAATCTGATTTTTAAAATTAAAAAAACTATTTTGATTCTTATTGATTGTTTTATTTGAATAAATATTTTTTATTCGCATAAATATTTTGTAAAAAAATCGATGTCTCTCCCTATCTTGGTGCTATTGACTAAAAATGTTTTTTGGAAATATTTTTAAAATCCACTTTCTCTGTCTCAGAGCAAGAGTATTTTCACAAGGCAATTGCCTTGCCCAACATTTAAGTCCACTTAGTGTATTTTTGAACATTTATGCAGTAATGTAAGGCCTGTACATGTATATCAATTAAACATTCAGAACTAAATATCTTGTCCTTTTTTGGAATCGCGAAAACCAGTGAGATATGAAAAGAGAAGCATATCATTAAATTTTGTAATGCTTTTTGGGAAAGATACACATCCATATATGTTTAATTTCATTCTTTATCAATGAAAAACACTGAATACCTCATCCAATCGCATTAATAAACGAGTTCTTCGAGTGTATTAAAAAAGTTGCATTTTCTCGCAGAACCATACAGGGCCGCTCATTGTTATGATTTACGATTGTTTGGGAAAAAGAAGCATATCGCTTAGTTTTGTAACGCTTTTGGGGGAAAGATGCACATCCATATAAGTTTAAGTTCGTACTTTATCATGAAATACACTGAATACCTCATCGAATCGCATTAATAACGAGTGCTTTGAGTGTATTAAAAAAGTTCGCATTCTTCTCGCAAAACATTCCAGGGCCACCCATATATGACCTAGATATTCGGTAAAGTGATGATTGAGAGGTCGCCGACTTGATTTTCCCGCTACCCCTGAAGCGAGAAACTTGTTATTTGGGGAGGTGTATTTCACCGTCGGTTATTGACGACGACAATATAAAATAATCTGCCTCGAGTTTTCGCTTCAACATGTTGTAAAATGCGTAATTACTGGCTGGACGTCGCCATTCTTGTTACCATAACAAAACGTGCTTCATTCGAGAAATATAGAGCAAAATGGGGAACCAAATGTATGACGCTGTCTATTCTACGGCGCATACTTTCCGCAGTAAATAAAGCCGGGCGGCAAAATTGAAATTTGAGTTTAGAATACGGCGCTTTTCTTTTCCCGGGATTTTTTTTTTGCTGAAAAAAAAAATTCCTCTCCAAAAGCGGAAAAAAAGATTTTCAGTCGGCGGCTTTTTAGTGAGTCGGTCGGGAGAGAGCAAACAAACAATCTTTTAATTTTGGCCTAGGGCCTTCATTATTAATCGGATATTTACGAAACTTTGCCAGTCATAATATCAATGAAAGCTCGGACAAGTTCGAAAACCAGCCAGATCGGATTAATTTCACCGGAGTTATGGCCCTTGTTTTGCTAAAAATGCCATATTAAGCCTTGTGAACACTAGCACTTTCATTTATTATTTGATCTTTACCAAACTTGCACATATTGTTAATATCAATGAAAGCTCGGACAAGTTCGAAAACCAGCTAAATTGGGTCTGTAACATCAGAGTTACGGTCCTTGTTTTTTCTGAAAAATGCCATTTTCTGCCTTGTGAACTCTCTAGCACCTTCATTTATTATTTGATCTTTACTAAACTTGCACAGATTGTTAATATCAATGAAAGCTCGGACAAGTTAAAAAACCAGCTAAATTGGGTCAGTAACACCAGAGTTATGGCCCTTGTTTATTCTGAAAAATGCCATTTTCTTTCTTGTGAACACTCAAGCTGCTTCATTTTTGGCTGATCAAGCTATCAAATTCTATCAGCAGAGCTTCTAGTTCATTGACCTCTTGTTTTTATAGGGGTAAAAAAATCGCGATGATGACTACGCAAATGAATTATATACCGTCCTGTCGCTTAGCAATGACCGTTTCCATTTTCGATTTTCAATGCATACGTCGATTTGAAGTTCGATTTTCTCATTAGAATCAAGCATACAAAGTCAAAAACATCCATAAATCTCAAGATAAATGTTTGAATTTACTTATTGCGAAAAAATTAATTCAAAATCGATTGAATATTGTTTTATACACACGTTTTACCTGCGACCCACATTCGCAGATTACACAAAATGTCTGCCATTTCCATTCAATAGTTTCATGATATTGTTGTTTTTCAAAGCATATTTCGCCTTAAGCCATAAAGCTCAATTGATTCTTACAAATATTATATTTGTCTGAAATTTCGAAGGTTAAATATTATTTTAAAACTAAGATAGATGATGGATGTTCTACGATTCGGAAGATTTTAATGGATGAAAATATACTATTTTTTTGGAAGGGGTTTCCCTGGAATACATATCACGTAATACCTCTATTTTTAAACTTCCAATCAAAACTGAGTGCACTTTCGAGAATTACGAATATCACTTAGCTTATTGTTTACATAAGCTACTGTAGACAGCAATGCACTCGACAGCTACATCAAGACGATTTAGGGTAGGAATTGGGAGTTTTCCCAGAATCCTGTATCTGCAGCTCTCTATGTGTACCAAAGAAACACAACACAGACGATAGACTATTTCATGCAACAGTCATCTTAAAGTCTTTAATTCTGGTGTTATACATATATAATTTGAAACACAATGGTATTGACATGATTGAGGTCTTAAAAAAAATGACCTACCGAACCCCGGTTATTTGGGTGTGTAACAGGAAACAGGACTAATTTTTTTTAGGCCTTATGATGATGGGATTACACTGCATCCATTTGTTTCCTCCTACATCATCGGTGGCGCCTGGAGGAAGGAGCATCAAATACACTAATAATTCAATTACAGTGTCATTTTTTCATACTTTTGCACATTAATTGTTATAATAGTCGTCTATGAAAGAGATACACAGCATGTTAAATGATTTATTATTTAAAACTCGAATGTCTTTCCTGGGGTTAGGGTTGGAGGGGTGGGTGGTGGGTGGATGGTAACAGGGTGTCAATTTGTTTTTTAGTTATGTCTCAAATGAACATTTTGATGAAGGAATTACAGTGTATATACTGTGGGGCTGGGTGTGGGGTGGGGGAGGGGAGGGGTTAGGGTGGGGTGGGAGTGGTGTGAGAGAGGTAAATTAGGTCAAATATCTATTTTTCTTTCTCAGTAAAATGTAATGATTTTGGGAATATCAGTATAATTTGCTCCAGGGTCACCATGACACTCTGGGATAGGGGTCAAAAGTTCAAATACACAAATACCCTAAACATTTTTTAGCTGTAGCTTATGGGATGCTGAGTTGTCCGTCCTCCGTCCGTTCGTCGTCCGTCCGTCGTTGACTTTTGTCTTGTTATAAGATGATAGGGCCTTCATTTTTCATTCGATCTTTACCAACTTTTACCAAATTGTTATTATCAATGATAGCTCGGACTAGTTCGAAAACCAGCAAGATTGGACCATTAACAGCAGAGTTATGGCCCTTGATATAGTTAATACTGCTATATTTTGCCTCGAACTCTCCTGCATTTTAAAACTGGTCCTCTCATAAGGTGACAGTGTCTTACGCTGATTATACAGTCCAGTTTAATCTAGTTTGAAACATTAACACCACGTTTCAAGAAGCGAGGTTCAACAAATAAAACGTTGAACCTTATAATTATATTACGAACTCTCCTGCATTTTAAAACGGGTCCTCTCATACGGTGACAGTGTCTTATGCTGATTATACAGTCCAGCTTAATCTAGTTTGAAACATCGACACCACGTTTCAAGACATGTGAGCGAGGTTCAACACATAAAACGTTGAACCTTATAATTATATTAAATTTCCTCAGGCTGCCTGCCTCATGATTGTACCAAATTTACAATTGTTCACAGCAATGATTCTAAAAAACAATAATTTACAATGAGCTCCAACATGAGCTCCTATCAACACCCGTTGATTTGTTTCACTAAACAATTTGGCTCGGAACTTTATCTATTAGAACCTACAACTATATAACAATATATCCAAACTAAAGTAAAATAAAGAGTTAGTTTGAACATTATCTTTCAAACTCTAACACTTACTAGCTAGGTGTTTGAGCATCATATGTCGAGCTTAACACTATATGAGATTATAGCTTCGACCCTATGTTTCTATGTTAAATTGGAGTGTCAGCCTCACATGTTGGCCTGGGCACTAGCCTGAGCTTTCATTTTAGATAACTATCAGGTTCCGAACATAATTATGTTCAACCACTTTGAACAATTTGTATCAACCTACAATAGTTCAACTATCTGCATCAAACTTTGAGCTGTACCTGTTCTGATCTGTCCCTTGGTCAGCCTGTAGTTCGAACGTACATGCTACAACTCGTCTGTCAAACTGCAGTATGTACGAACTCTGCAGTATTCTGTCTTGTAGCTCAACCCTTCTTCTTTAAGCAATGAATAACACTATGAGAACTCTCTGGTGTATTAAACCTGCTGTAAAGACCAAAAGAAACCTATAAGCTGATAGAATCCTACTGAACAAATTTTGTCAACGTCACATTATTCTGACAGCCGGAAATTCAAGATGGGCGCCACAGCTAAAAATAGACTTTAAAAATACAATTTTGTGGAGACTACTTTTCAAAAGCCATAAGTGATAATGATTTGGAACCATTACCAAAATGACTGGCATGGCATGTATTTGGTCCTAACCAAAATTCATTTCGATTCTATGTCAAACATGGCTGCCAAAGGACGCTATGGCTAAAAAAGATTTTTTGGCAGATACTTCTCAAATACCATAAGTGATATTGATTTGGAGTCATTACCAAAATTACGGACACAACATTTAGTTGGTCCTAACCAAAATTCATTTCAATTCAATGTCAAACATGGCCACGAGCGGTCATCTTAGTTTACATAGAGTTATATAGGAAAAACTTGTGGTGACTACTCCTTTGAAACTATCTGATAGATTTTCATGAAACTTCATAGGAATGTTGCTTTGGATGTCTGGTTGGTCCTAAGTAAACTTCAGGTTGGCCTGAACTTCAAGATGGCCACCACAGCTAAAATAGATTTTAAAAGTACACATTTACAACTTTGTGGTTACCATGTATTATTGATTTGGAACCTTTTCCAAAATAGCTGGCATAATGAAGTTGGTCCTAAGCATTTTGTTTTTATTTGATATCAAACTTGGCCATCAGCAGCCATCTTTGTTTAGGTAGAGTTATATAGGAAACATTTGCGGCAACTACTCCTCTGAAACTACTTGAAGGATGTTTATGAAACTTTACAGGAATATTACTCGTTACAGAAATGATTTTCATTTGATAAAAATGGAAAATAAAATTTATTTACTCTGACAACTGTAAGGGCCGCTTGGACTTTAAACATTCCTCCTCCAAACATGGCCACAAAAAAGCTTGTATTGTTCAATGATTAATGTTAGCAAGTCTGTATCATAAAAACGCTTTACAACGAATGCTTATTCACAAATGCAAGTTGCTAAATAGCACTGGGAACGCGCACCTTTTTGGATGGTTTAATTTGCCGGACCCGGTATGTTTTTGACATGACTTGCGGCGCGATCCTAAAAATGTAAAAGAAAATAATATTGTTTTTGTTATATGATGCAATGGATAAATAAACGGAAAATAAAGGAAATTAGAACCTCATTGTTTGATTCTAATCACGTGTATTATAAATTAATTATAAATAAAACAAAGTAAAAAAGCGACGTATTCAAGATCGACAAAAAGTATGTACCGGCAACTATTCATGAGTAATGACAATTTCAGGGATTTTGAAAAATTCAGTGACTTTTCATTCAGGGCAAGTGGACATTTGAAATCTACCCAATTTTAATTTTCTTGGAGCACTGTTAAAAGATTGTTGAAAGCGCCGCTAAACCCCATACATACTCCACTCAACTCCTCCTACAAGTTTCAGTTGATTTGGACATTACTTGCAGAAATGCATCACTTATTTACTTTGAAGGGTACTGGCACATATTGTCAGGATTTTCATATTCATTGCTCTGCCAAAGGGTAAAGTCCCTTTAAATAATTACAAAAAGCTATATATTTTGTACTAAAGTTCTTTAGTTTTCAGCAAAGCATTACTACGAAGGGTAATTGGCATGTTATCAGATTTTCATTTTCTGTTCTCTGGCACAGAGTTAAAGCCCTTTCAATGATAGCAAAGGCTATAATAATATGTTGTCTAAGAAGACATTACATCATTTGGATCGGCATTCATTTGAAATCAATATTGTATTAAATGGTATATTCACTTTAATTTGTTCTTAACTTTCAAGTATGTCTTAGGTATTTTAATAAAAGTATATGTGCAGCCAGAAACAGTCCTTCCTACAAATGATGAAATTCATGAACATGAACCACTCTTGTTTGAATGTATTTTACATATGTATCTTTATTTGCTGAGCATCCATCAGTTTACCTGTTTTGTTTAGTATGGTTTGTCTTGAAACAAGTTCTTTATTTGTCTATTTTAGGCCATGGCCTTGTACGACTTTGAAGGTGACACAGAAAGCGGAGAACTAACCTTTAAAAGCGGAGAAACATTGACTATAGTTCAGCAGGTAATTCTTTCCTTTTAGCTTGACTATTCGAATCATCCTCTTGCACCGTTGAGTCCCAGTCCACATCAACCTCTGTGTGTAAGCTGTGTTGACAGTTGTATATGTCTTAACCAAATTTTAGCCTAGGGTTCCTTATAGTATTATCTAGACGGTTGCATAAGTAATTTTGTCTTCTTCATATTCTGGGCTTCCATGGAACCAAAGTTGTGATGGCCCATAAGATATGCAATAATCAAGATTTGCGTGTAGCTGTTGTATACAGTACAGCTCACGCAAAACCCACACTTCACTCGATTCACCGAGTTTGGGGGTAGCGAGTTCCGCGAGAATGTATGTGAAGTCTGTATTCAGACTCCCGAGTATCCATTTAGCGACAGTATGCCATTTTAGAGTGGTCAAACATTCCAAGTTACTACACGTAGAATCCAATAAACCAAGAGGGTGCGGTGCACCTATAATGATTCATTATTGGGAATATAAAAAAAATCTGAATTATTCTGACAATTTTTCAGCGCACTTGAAAATTATGGAAGAATTCGCAGGAAAATGTAAAAAAAAAAAGAGTGCATATATTCTGTACAAAGTTTGTGTGATTAAATATATTATAAAGAGTAAATGTTGAAACAGATCTGTATTTCAAACTTTTAATGCAATTAAAATCAAGTTTTGTGAACATATTTGTTGTCCACTTTCAACGGGAAAGTGTTCTATTTTTATCGCCATAAATATCCATAATCCGGGCTCTTGACAAGGCGGCACACAACACAACAGGTTTATGACCTGGGATTTTATTATTTCTGACCAAAGATACCATTGATGTATTAAAAAATAAATAGCAGACTAGTAAAACTGATTACAAATAACGATCAATTAGAATAATTTAATATCGAGCATTACTGCTTGAACGGACATGTTCGGTCACCGTAAAGCCTACAATAGAAACCGCCATATAAACCACATCATTGGCTCTCCAAATGGGAGGAAGTAAAATAACTGTCTGGCCCTAGTCTAAATCAGATCATCTGCGACGCTTGCTTGTTTTCAAGACAAATGTCTTGAACAGTTCTTCTAAAAAAAGTTTGACGCGGCACCATTTTACCGAGATCCTGGTATCATTTTTGATATACAGACGCACCTTTTACCCATGAAATACAGAACGGCAGAAAGGCAATAAATTAATCACTAAACACAGTGTTTCTGCAGGTCTCAATTTTTTAGGGGTCATCCTTGACCCCCTATGGAATAAACTGGGGGTCATTTTGTAAATACAGGGGTCATATTTGTTGGACATGCATTTTGATGAATAGAACAAGTGATGTCAGATAGACATGCATTATTAGTTGATTAGACATCTTCGGTGGATTGGTCAGCAAAAAAAGGAATTTAACCGGCGTAATGTTTCATTTTGGGTTTGTATGCCATTTTAGCGGCCGTATCTTGATCATCTACGCGCTTTTATTTGCTTGTGTAACTTTATTTTCCAATCACGGGCCACAAAGATAGCATTATAATCACTGTAAAATGAACAACATAATGAAATATAACAAAAGCCTAATTCTGATTAGCATAATAACAGTAAATTTAAATGAAATTATAAGATGTAATATGATCGATACGACAATAACACGAAAGTACAGGTATTAGGTTTTCCTGTTCTAAATATAGACCAAGATGTAAATAGAAATAAGTTCAGTCGTGATTCCTTACATTTGAAGCTTTTCAAGAAAGTATTACGATGATAATTTGACATTGCTAGCCTAGTCAATTTCATTGCGTCACGAAAAACGCACAATCTGATTTATGTTGCGTCGCCGATCATTTTAGTGCGTCAAAAACGCAAGAAACGCGCTCTCACGGAAACGCTGTAAACATTCTTCATCATTGTATCGACAAACTAAATGTGGATAGTTAGAAATACTTAAATAAAATAATAATAATTACGGGCACATGCTTCCGGTTTCAAATTTGTTTCTGCACAAATGTCAAGAAATTTGTATTTACAATCAAGCGTCAAAGATGATCAAGACTAGTCTGGCCCAGGAAAATATCTTGAAAATGTTGCATTTTCGAGTTTCCAACATCCAAATATAGAAAGTTTTAACATTTCTCTCAAAACTTACTTAATAATTACAGACAAAAATGGTTTCAACCTAGATTACCTGTGACTTGGCAAATTCTGTACGCAAAGTTCATGGTGTAAGTATGCCAGTCATTTTTCGAGTAGCTGATTTCCACTCCGAGTTGATTCATTTGCAGAAATTACGTATGCACCCATCTAGATAATGCTAAGGAATCCCAGCCTAAAATTTGGTTGAGCTAAGACAGATACAGTACAGCTAACGCGGAACCCACACTTTATTCTTTCATGCCGAGTGAGGAATTTACTTATCAGAGTGCGTTGTTTGTTCTAGTATTGGAACACAATTTATTTATTAATAATTGGTAATTGCGTAGGAATGTTTAATAGAATGGAACTGTCCAGGGTTTTCAACAGCTGCGTATCCTTGACGCGTTACAAATTAAATTCTGATGTAGTGAATTTATGAAGTATCAGTCTTAATAACCCCTTACGGTAGGCTATGTATTCTAACACAAAGCTCTCCAAAATAGTAATTGACACCTGGCCTGATGACATCTCTCGACCAATCATGTCAATGCTTTTCGCTGCTTGCTGTGAAGTTAACCTGTCTCTAAATGTGTAGGCATAATCTGATTGGTATTTTTTCTTGTTGATAATTTAGTGATTATATGGTTGGGACTGTTTATTTGATAGATAACGGTGTGGGGTTGATTATCACTGTAGGTAAAGTGCGAATCGAGATTGAGTTTGTAGATATCAGCACGCTAGTTTGTAGATGGTTTCAGTTGCATCATGGGATTGAATTGACATTGTAAACAAACACAGTATTTTTACGATATTTCAATTGTTTCTAAAGTTAAGTTGCATTTTCTTCACTGCTTTAATCTCTGATAACTTTGACGACATGTTGCTGTATGTTTTATATGTTTATTTAATTGATTAAATTAGTCAAGGCGAAAAATGTACGATATATGATGTTATTAAATTTTTAGCTCTACTGATCAGAGATCAGCAGAGCTTATGCCTTGGTGCGGTGTCCGTCGTCCGTCCATAATTTTTTTAGCTCTACTGGCCAAGGGCCAGCAGAGCTTATGGGATGGTGTGTTGTCCGTCTTCCGTCGTCCGTCGTCCGTCCGTTAACTTTTTTTCAAACGACTTCTCCTCAGAAACCGCTTGGCTAATTTTGACCAAACTTCACATGGATGATCCTTAGATGAATGCTTTTTAGATTTGTTAAAATTAGGTCAGCGCTACATCCAAGATGGCTGCCATTACCATATATGGTCGAAACCTTAAAAAATCTTCTTCTCCAGAACCGCTGGACAGATTTCAACAGTTTTTCTTTTAAAATGATCGCCAATGCCTAGACTATCAAGTTTGTTCAAATAAACACCCCGGGGTTAAAAATGGCCCTGCCCCGGGGGTCCAAAGTTTGTATATTGAGGTTTTGCATGTTTTTGATATAGACATATAGGAAACAAGAGGCCCAAGAGGGCCTGTGGACGCTCTACTGGCTAACATGGCTCTTATAACATCAATGAAGCGAGAGACTGCCATTTACGTTTTTTTGAAAGTTTTGGGCAAAAAACAGCTTATCAACTAAATCAAGAAACCATAACTAAAGAATCTAGTACAGTTTGGTAAAGATCAGATGAAAAATGAAGGTCCTACCATATTAACGAGCAAAATATAGCATTTTTAAGTAAATCAAGAGCCATAGCTCCTCTGTTACTGGTCCGACTGGTCCAACATAGAGGTAAAAAAACAAAAAAAACAATTAAAACAAAAAAAACAATTAAAAAAAAAAAAAAAATATTTAAAACAATTTATTTTTAAACAAAAATGAAATGAAAAAAACAACAAAAAATTTAAAAAAAAATTGAAATTGAAAAAAAGATTAAAAAAAATAATAAAAAAATAAAAAATAAAAAAAAACAACAAAAAAAATAAATTGAAATTGAAAAAAGATTTAAAAAAAAAATGAAATTGAAAAACAAAAACAAAAAAAAATTAAAAAAAATTAATTGAAATTGAAAAAAAGATTTAACAAAAAAAATGAAATTGAAAACAAAGAAAAAAAATATTTTTTTAAAAAAATGTTACCCCCTGGGCGCGTCCAAATTTGACACCAGGGTCACCATTTGAACAAACTTCGTAGAGGACCATAAGCTGATGCTACATGTAATATATGAGGGCTCTGTG
Source organism: Cyrtodaria siliqua (assembly GCA_037043455.1). Taxonomy (NCBI): domain Eukaryota; kingdom Metazoa; phylum Mollusca; class Bivalvia; order Adapedonta; family Hiatellidae; genus Cyrtodaria; species Cyrtodaria siliqua. The sequence continues at coordinate 114,820 of JAWPHD010000333.1, forward strand.
CCATGTGGTTCCAGAGAAGAAGATTTTTTTCAGTTTTTGCCTATACAAGCCTAAGTAAAACTGTGACCTCCCAGGGTGGGGCCAAATGTGACCAATGGGTCACCATTTGAACAAACTTGGTAGAAGACCATAAGCTTATAGCAAATGCAAAATATTAAAACTCTTGCTTTTGCAGTTTCAGATAAGAAGATTTTTTAAGTTTTTCCCTATACATGTCTATGTAAAACATGTGACCCTTGGGGCGTGGCCAAATGTGACCCAGGGTCACCATTTGAACAAACTTAGTAGAGGACCATAAGCTTATAGTAAATGCAAAATATCAAACCTCTGGCTGTTGTAGTTTCAGAGAAGAAGATTTTTAAAAAAAAATTCCTTTATAAGTCTATGTAAAACTGTGACCCCCGGGGCGGGGACAAATTTGACCCCAGGGTCATCATTTGAACAAACTTAGTAGAGGACCATAAGCTGATGCTACATGTAATAAATGAGAGCTCTGTGCCGTGTGATTTCAGAGAAGAAGATTTTTTAATTTTTTTTCCAATATGTCTATATGAAAAACATGCAAAACCTCAATATACAAACTTTGGACCCCCGGGGCACGGCCATTTTTGACCCCGGGGACTTTATTTGAACAAACTTGATAGTCTAGGCGTTGGCGATCGTTTTAAAAGAAAAACTGTTGAAATCTGTCCAGCGGTTCTGGAGAAGAAGATTTTTAGCTCTACTGGCCAAGGGCCAGCAGAGCTTATGGGATGCTGTGTTGTCCGTCGTCCGTCGTCTGTCTGTCGTCTGTCGTCCGTTAACTTTTCTTCAAACGACTTCTTCCCAGAAACCGCTGGGCTAATTTTGACCAAACTTCACGTGGATGATCCTTAGTTGAATGCTTTTTAGATTTGTTAAAATTAGGTCAATGCTACATCCAAGATGGCTGCCATTACCATATATGGTCGAAACCTTAAAAAATCTTCTTCTCCAGAACCGCTGGACAGATTTCAACAGTTTTTCTTTTAAAATGATCGCCAACGCCTAGACTATCAAGTTTGTTCAAATAAAGTCCCCGGGGTCAAAAATGGCCGTGCCCCGGGGGTCCAAAATTTGTATATTGAGGTTTTGCATGTTTTTCATATAGACATATAGGAAAACACTTTAAAAAATCTTCTTCTCTGAAACCACAAGGCACAGAGCTCTCATGTATTACATGTAGCATCAGCTTATGGTCCTCTACTAAGTTTGTTCAAATGGTGACCCTTGGGTCAAATTTGTCCCCGCCCCGGGGGTCACAGTTTTACATAGACTTATATAGGATTTTTTTAAAAAAAATCTAATTCTCGGAAACTACAAGAGCCAGAGGTTTGATATTTTGCATTTACTATAAGCTTATGGTCCTTTACCAAGTTTGTTCAAATGGTGACCCTCGGGTCACTTTTGGCCCCGCCCCAAGGGTCACATGTTTTACATAGACATGTATAGGGAAAAACTTAAAAAATCTTCTTCTCTGAAACTGCAAGAGCCAGAGGTTTAATATTTTGCATTTGCTATAAGCTTGTGTTCCTCTATCAAGTTTGTTCGAATGGTGACCCAGGGGTCACATTTGGCCCCACCCCGGGGGTCACAGTTTTACATAGGCTTGTATAGGGAAAAACTGAAAAAAATCTTCTTCTCTGGAATCACATGGCACAGAGCTCTCATGTAATACATGTAGCATCAGCTTATGGTCCTCTACTAAGTTTGTTCAAATGGTGACCCGGGGGTCAAATTTGTCCCCGCCCCGAGGGTAACAGTTTTACATAGACTTATATAGGATTTTTTTTTTAAAAATCTTCTTCTCGCCAACTACAGGAGTCAGAGGTTTGATATGTTACATTTATTATAAGCTTATGGTCCTTTACCAAGTTTGTTCAAATAGTGACAATAGTGACCCTGGGGTCACATTTGGTCCCGCCCCAAGGGTCACATGTTTTACATAGACATGTATAGGGAAAAACTTAAAAAATCTTCTTCTCTGAAACTGCAAGAGCCAGAGGTTTAATATTTTGGTGTTGCTATAAGCTTATGGTCCTTTACCTATTTTGTTCAAATGGGGACCCTGGGGTCAAATCTGGCCCTGCCCCGGGGATTCACAGTTTTACATAAATGCTTGTAGAGGGAAAAACTGAAGAAAAAAAATCTTCTCTGGAACTGCAAGAGCCAGAGGTTTAATATTTTGCATTTGCTAAAAGCTTATGGTCCTTTACCAAGTTTGTTCAAATGGTGACCCTGGGGTCACATTTGGCCCCGCCCCAAGGGTCACATGTTTTACATAGACATGTATAGGGAAAAACTTAAAAAATCTTCTTCTCTGAAACTGCAAGAGCCAGAGGTTTAATATTTTGCTGTTGCTATAAGCTTATGGTCCTTTACCAATTTTGTTCAAATGGGGACCCTGGGGTCACATCTGGCCCCGCCCCGGGGTTCACAGTTTTACATAAATGCTTGTATAGGGAAAAACTGAAAAAAATCTTCTTCTCTGGAACTGCAAGAGCCAGAGGTTTAATATTTTGCATTTGCTGTAAGTTTATGGTCCTTTACCAAGTTTGTTCAAATGGTAACCCTCGGGTCACATGTTTTACATAGACATGTATAGAGATTTTTTTTTTTGAATTATTTTTTATTTATTTATTTTTTTGAATTATTTATTTTTAAATAACTTTGTTTGAATTTTTTTTTTTGATTTTTTTTTTTTGATTTTTTTTTTTTTTGAAATATCGTCTCTTTTTTTTTAAATGTTTTTTTTTTTTTTTGCAATTTTTTTTCTTTTTTTAGCTCTATGTTCGACCAGTCGGACCAGTAACAGAGGTGTTCTTGATTTAGTTAAACATGCTATATGTTGCCTCATTGATACGGTTGGGCCTTCATTTTTCATCTGATCTTACCAAACTTTACCAGATTCTTTAGTTATGGCCTTTGATTTAGTTAAAAAGCTGTTTTTTGCCCGAAACTTTCAAAAAAACGTAAATGGCAGTCACTCACTTCATTGATGTTATAAGAGCCATGTTAGCCAGTAGAGCGTCCACAGGCCCTCTTGGGCCTCTTGTTTAAGGTTTCGACCATATATGGTAATGGCAGCCATCTTGGATGTAGCGCTGACCTAATTTTAACAAATCTAAAAAGCATTCATCTAAGGATCATCCCTGTGAAGTTTGGTCAAAATTAGCCAAGCGGTTTCTGAGGAGAAGTCGTTTGAAGAAAAGTTAACGGACGGACGACGGACGCCGGACGCCGGAAGACGGACAACACACCATCCCATAAGCTCTGCTGGCCCTTTAAAACTTTAAAAAATCTTCTTCTCTGAAACCACAAGGCACAGAGCTCTCATGTATTACATGTAGCATCAGCTTATGGTCCTCTACTAAGTTTGTTCAAATGGTGACCCTGGGGTCAAATTTGTCCCCGCCCCGGGGGTCACAATTTTACATAGACTTATATAGGATTTTTTTCTTCACTTCTTCTCGGAAACTACCACAGCCAGAGGTTTGATATTTTGCATTTACTATAAGCTTATGGTCCTTTACAAAGTTTGTTCAAATGGTGACCCTCGGGTCACATTTGGCCCCGCCCCAAGGGTCACATGTTTTACATAGACATGTATAGGGAAAAACTTAAAAAATCTTCTCTGAAACTGCAAGAGCCAGAGGTTTAATATTTTGCATTTGCTATAAGCTTGTGGTCCTCTACCAAGTTTTTTCAAATGGTGACCCAGGGGTCACATTTGGCCCCACCCTGGGGGTCACAGTTTTACATAGGCTTGTATAGGCAAAAATGAAAAAAAATCTTCTTCTCTGGATCCACATGGCACAGAGCTCTCATGTATTACATGTAGCATCAGCTTATAGTCCTCTTCTATGTTTGTTCAAATGCTGACCCTGGGGTCAAATTTGTCCCCGCCCCAAGGGTCACAGTTTTACATAGACTTCTATAGGATCTTTGTTTTAAAAATCTTCTTCTCGGAAACTACAAGAGCCAGAGGTTTGATATTTTACATTTATTATAAGCTAATGGTCCTTTACCAAGTTTGTTCAAATGGTGACCCTGGTGTCACATCTTGCCCCGCCCCGGGGTCACAGTTTTACATAAATTCTTGTATAGGGAAAAACTGAAAAAAATCTTCTTCTCTGGAACTGCAACAGCAAAAGGTTTAATATTTTGCATTTGCTATAAGCTTATGGTCCTTTAACAAGTTTGTTCAAATGGTGACCCTCGGGTCACATTTGACCCCGCCCCAAGGGTCACATGTTTTACATAGACATGTATAGGGAAAAACTTAAAAAATCTTCTTCTCTGAAACTGCAAGAGCCAGAGGTTTAATATTTTGCATTTGCTATTAGCTTATGGTCTTCTACCAAGTTTGTTCAAATGGTGACCCATTGGTCACATTTGGCCCCACCCTGGGGGTCACAGTTTTACTTAAGCTTGTATAGGCAAAAACTGAAAAAAATCTTCTTCTCTGGAACCACATGGCACAGAGCTCTCATGTATTATATTGCATCTGATCTTAGCCAAACTTTAGCAGATTTTATGGCTTTCTTTTTTTTTAATTTTTTTAATTTTTTTTAATTTTTTTTATTTTTTTTATTTTTTAAATTTTTGATTATTTTTTTTTGATTTTGATTATTTTTTTTATTTTTTTTTAAATCCATTTTTTTTTTTTTTTTTTAATTTTTGATTTATTTTTATTTCGTTTATTTTTTTTATTTTTTTTTTTTAATTTTTTATTTTTATTATTTTTTTTTTTTTTTTTTTTTCTATGTTGGACCAGTCGGACCAGTAACAGAGGAGTTATGGCTATATTTTGCCTCATTAATACGGTAGGGCCTTTATTTTTCATCTGATCTTTACCAAGCTTTACCAAGCTTTACCAGATTCTTTAGTTATGGCCCTTGATTTAGTCAAAAAGCTGTTTTTTGCCCGAAACTTCCAATAAAACATAAATGGCAGTCACTCGCTTCATTGATGTTATAAGAGCCATGTTAGCAAGTAGAGCGTTCACAGGCCCTCTTGGGCCTTTTGTTTTTGTAGCGACTACTCCTCTGAAACTACTGAATGGATTTTCATGAAACTTTACGGAAATGTTGCCCATGAAGTCTAGTTGATCCTAGCAAAAATTCATGTTGTTGTGAAATCCAAGATGGCCGCCAAATCGAAAAATAGATTTTTAAAAAACAAGTTTGTAGCGACTACTTCTTGAAAATTCTAAGTGATATTGATATGGGACTTTTTCTAAAATTATCAGCATGACATGTTGTTGGTCCTTGCCAAAAATCGTTTTGATTCAACGTTAAACATGGCTGCCAGTGGCCATCTTTGTTTACATAGAGTTATTTCGTAAAAACTTTTAGCGACTACTCCTTTGAAACTACTAGACGGATTTCCATGAAACTTCACACGAATGTTGCTCTTGATGTCTAAATGATCCTAGCAACATTTCAGGTTGGTCGGAAATTCAAGATGGCCGCCAAATCTAAAAACAGATTTTTAAAAAACATGTTTGTAGCGACTACTTCTTGAAAATTCTAAGTGATATTGATATGGGACTTTTTCTAAAATGATCAGCATGGCATGATGTTGGTCCTTGACAAAAATCGTTTTGATTCGACGTTAAACATGGCTGCAGCGGCCATCTTTGTTTACATAGAGTTAAATAATGAAAAAATTGTAGTGACTACTCCTCTGAAACTACTTGACAGATTTTCATGAAACTTCACAGGGATGTTGCTCTTGATGTCTAATTGATCCTAGCAAAATTTCAGGTCGGCCGGAAATTCAAGATTGTAGCGACTACTTCTTGAAAACTATAAGTGATATTGACATGCGTCTTTTCCTAAAATGATCAGTATGACATGATGTTGATCCTTGTCTAAAATTATTTTGATTCGACGTTAAACATGGGTGCCAGCGGCCATCTTTGTTTACATAGAGTTATATAATGAAAACTTGTAGTGACTACTCCTCTGAAACTACTTGATGGATTTTCATGACACTTCACACGAATGTTGCTCTTGATATCTAATTGATCCTAGCAAAACGTCAGGTCAGCCAGAAACTCAAGATGGTCGCCACGGCTAAAAATAGATTTTCAAAAAACAAGTTTTTGGCGACTACTTCTTGAAAACTATAAGTGATATTGATATGGGACTTTTTCTAAAATGATCAGCATGACATGATGTTGGTCCTTGTCGAAAATTGTTTTGATTCAATGTTACACATGGCTGTCAGCGGCCATCTTTGTTTACATAGAGTTATCTAGTAAAAACTTGTAGCGACTCCTCTGTAACTACTTGACGGATTTTCATGAAACTTCACAGGAATGTTGCTCTTGATGTCTTATTGATCCTAGCAAAATTTCAGGTGTGCCAGAAATTCAAGAAGGCCGCCATGGCTAAAAATATATTTTCAAAATAGAAGTTTGTAGAGACTACTTCTTGAAAACTATAAGTGATATTGAAATGGGACTTTTTCTAAAATGATCAGTATGGAATGATGTTGATCCTTGTCGAAAACTATTTTGATGCGACATTAAACATGGGTGCCAGTGGCCATCTTTGTTTACATAATATTTATATAATGAAAACTTGTAGCGACTACTCCTCTGAAACTACTTGACGGATTTTCATGAAACTTCACAGGAATGCTGATCTAGCTATCAAAAACCTATCAGTAGAGCTTCAAGGTGACCTCTTGTTTCTAAATATCTTTGTCTAAAGTTTTGTGCAATGATATACTGTAGTAATATGAACCGAAATAGGTATTTATATATTGTCTTAAATGCTCATTTCATTGAAATCTAGACAAGTTTGTAAATGTATATGCGCTGGTTTGTAGAAGTTAAGCACTAGTTTGTCGATGGTATGTTTTCTATAAGTAAGCGCTAGTTTTTCGATGATTTTGGGGATTTTTTACAACTGTAACTTTTTGTGCTCAAGTGTGAACTGTTGTGACCACTCATCGTCCGTTGTCCATCGTCCGTCGTCCGTCATCTGTCGTCAACTTTTAGCTTGTTTACACGTTAGAGGCCACATTTTTTTAGCAATCTTAACTTGCACAGATTGTATATGACCATAAAATCTCGGACGAGTTCGGTAATGTGCCATATCGGACCAGTAACACCAGAGTTATGGTCCCTGAATTAGCCAAAAATGCTGTTTTTCGTCTTTTTACATCTAGATAAAAATATGCAGAATGTGCCTAGAACCTTCTCACCTGCAGATTTTTCGCTGGAGCCACGATCATTGTCTTCAAAATGAACATGAATTCGGGGAAATTTTAAACCCTCTGTCTGGATATGCAGTGGTCCTATTCTGGATTGGGAACCACACGGCGTCGACGAAGAAGAATCATTAGGGTGATACCCAGATCAATACTAACTACTTACCATGGCAACTATTTGTTAGTATTGGTGCTGTTGTAACAATATCACCTGCTTAGAATATATATCTTAACATAGGTTGTGATGTTCTCCGTACTTGATTTAGAGTATGGAATTAACCTAGGATTGGGACTCAGTAAGCATCAGCCCTACTTTTGCGCATGCAAGTGGAATGGCTATTGCCTGAAAAAATGTGTATTGCCAATAAAGAGAGAGAGAGAGAGTTTGTGTATGTGTGTGTGTGGGTGTGTGGGTGTGTGTGTGTGTGCAAGAACACACTGACACAATTCACTGGCTCTGGTGAGGCTTGAACCAGGGTCTTCTACATTTAAGGCCCCCGTGCTATCCACTGCATCAACAGGATGTATGCGCTCAAGCAGGATGACTGCATTAAAATACGTACAAATAAAATGTTAATCTGTCATTAAAGTCATATCCATGAAGCTGGGTCACTCTTATCTAGCAAATTAACATCAAGTTCATGTATGTCGAGTTGTAATATGCTTGCAAGCCTTATATATGCCCAGCTCATTGCAGTTTTGATAAACTTGGCAATTAAGGCCTTAGGATAATAAAAGACAATTAAGAATACTCAGTACATATTATCTCATTTAAATAATACGACTTATGGTCAATGGACATAAAGTTTAAGGTAAAAAAAAAAAAAAAAAAAATTGTAGTGACTACTTCCTGAAAATTATAAGTGATATTGATATGGGACTTTTTCTTAAATGATCAGCATGACCTGAGGCTGGTCATTTTCGAAAATCATTTTGATTCAACTTTAACATGGCTGCCAGCGGCCATCTTTGTTTACATACATGTAAAGTTACATAGTAAAAGCTTGTAGCGACTACTCCTATGCAACTATTTACAGATTTTCATGAAACTTCACAGGAATGTTGCTCTTGATATCTAGTTGATCCTAGCAAAATTTCACGTCGGCTGGAAATTCATTACACCATCACGGCTTAAAATAGAATTTTAAAAATCAAATGTGTAGCGACTACTTCTTGAAAACTATAAGTGATATTTGATATGGGACTTTTTTTAAAATGATCAGCTTGACATGGTGTTGGTCCCAGTTGAAAATTATTTTGATTCAACATTAAACATGGCTGCCACGGCTATCTTTGTTTACATAGAGTTATATAGCAAAAACTTGTAGCCTCTGAAACTACTTGACAGATTTTCATGAAACTTCACAGGAATATTGATCTAGCTATCAAAAACGTTTCAGTACAGCTTCAAGGTCATTGACCTCTTGTTTGTTGTTTCTCAGTTTATTGTTGAGCGTAATTGTATCAGGCATGAATGGTGGGTGGGGTAACGGTTTGAGCATAGTTGTGTACTAATTACGTTCGAAGAATTGAGTTACTAAAAAAAACAAAAAAAATCAAAACAAACTGATATACATAATGACTTTGATTTCATAATCGGCAGTGCTAATGTTTACATTTCAAAAATGAGTTAGTTTCAACTTTTTCGGTGTTAAAAATAAGGAAAATATTCAGATTGAAAGTAAAAGTGAAAGTAAAAATAAAAAAAATATGAAAAATGTAGAATGTGATTCACAGACAACCGAAAAGTCAAAAATATGATGTAAACAAACATGACTGGACTTTACCTTCTCGTGGTTAGTGTATCATGAGAATGATAACAAGATGTTTTGTAAATTCTGCAAGGCTTATCCCAAGCTTGCCACAACCAACCATAGCCATGTACCCCTGTTTGTGTCTGGCTCAGACAAGAACCTCATAAAGTGTGTGCATCCCAGTATCTACAAGAAGCTCAGAAAACACTCCAGGATGCTCCTCTGTGTAGCAAAGATTCTTACTATTGCTACTGTTTCACCCAATGGCAGTCTACAATCTATACAACTGAAACATGCATTAATTGTCTGAAGAGTAAATAAGGATTGTTTCATTTACTGTCTATAATGAATTATAATGAGTATCCAAATCCTTCAAAATAAGACGCAGTTTTAACAAAATAATTCTGGACTTTTGTCCACTTTTTGGGACTAGTGACAATGTTTTTTGGGACTAGTCAGTTTTGGCCGGATGAATAGTCCCGGACTAGTGGATAAAAAAAAAATGTGTTCAGCCCTGCATCAGTTTATTATTGTTGTACATTTTACCTTAAACTTTAAGTCATAAGACGGGGACCAACATAAGTTTATTGTTGTTGTACATTTTACCTTAAACTTTAAGTCCACTGATAGTGTTATAAGACAGGGACCAAGATCAGTTTCTTGTTGTTGTACATTTTACCTTAAACTTTATGTCCACTGATCATGTAATAAGACAGGGACCAACATCAGTTTATTGTTGTTGTACATTTTACCTTATACTTTAAGTCCACTGATCATGTTATAAGACAGGTTCCAACATCAGTTTATTATTGTTGTACATTTTACTTTAAACTTTAAGTCATTAGACGGGGACCAACATCAGTTTATTATTGTTGTACATTTTACCTTAAACTTTAAGTCCACTGATCATGTAATATGACAGGGACCAACATCAGTTTATTATTGTTGTACATTTTAACTTAAACTTTATGTCCACTGATCATGTAATAAGACAAGAACCAACATCAGTTTATTGTTGTTGTACATTTTACCTTAAACGTTATGTCCACTGATCATGTAATAAGACAAAAACCAACATCAGTTTATTGTTGTTGTACTTTTTACCTTAAACTTTATGTCCACTGATCATGTAATAAGACAGGGACCAACATCAGTTTATTGTTGTTGTACATTTGCCTTAAACTGTATGTTCACTGATCATGTAATAAGACAGGGACCAACATCAGTTTATTGTTGTTGTACATTTTACCTTAAACTTTATGTCCACTGATCATGTAATAAGACAGGGACCAACATCAGTTTATTGTTGTTGTACATTTGCCTTAAACTGTATGTTCACTGATCATGTAATAAGACAGGGACCAACATCAGTTTATTGTTGTTGTACATTTTACCTTAAACTTTATGTCCACTGATCATGTAATAAGACAGGGACCAACATCAGTTTATTATTGTTGTACATTTTACCTTAAACTTTATGTCCACTGATCATGTAATAAGACAAGAACCAGCATCAGTTTATTGTTGTTGCACATTTTACCTTAAACTTTATGTCCACTGATCATGTAATAAGACAGGGACCAACATCAGTTTATTATTGTTGTACATTTTACCTTAAATGTTATGTCCACTGATCATGTAATAATACAGGGACCAACATCAGTTTATTGTTGTTGTACATTTACCTTAAACTTTATGTCCACTGATCATGTTATAAGACGGGGACCAACATCAGTTTATTATTGTTGTACATTTTACCTCAAACTTTATGTCCACTGATCATGTAATAAGACAGGGACCAACATCAGTTTATTGTTGTTGTGCATTTTACCTTAATGTGTATGTCCACTGATCATGTAATAAGACAGGGACCAACATCAGTTTATTATTGTTGTATATTTTACCTTAAACTTTATGTCCACTGATCATGTAATAAGACAGGGACCAACATCAGTTTATTATTGTTGTATATTTTACCTTAAACTTTAAGTCCACTGATCATGTAATAAGACAGGGACCAACATCAGTTTATTATTGTTGTATATTTTACCTTAAACTTGAAGTCCACTGATCATGTAATAAGACAGGGACCAACATCAGTTTATTATTGTTGTACATTTACCTTAAACTTTATATCCACTGATCATGTAATAAGACAAGAACCAACATCAGTTTATTATTGTTGTACATTTTACCTTAAACTTTATGTCCACTGATCATGTAATAAGACAGGGACTCAACATCAGTTTATTGTTGTTGTACATTTTACCTTAAACTTTATGTCCACTGATCATGTAATAATACAGGGACCAACATCATATGAGTAGGAAATTCAAGATGGCCACCACAGCTAAAAATAGATTTAAAATAAATAAGTTTGTAGCGACTACTTCTTCAAAACTATAAGAGATATTGATATGGGACTTTTTCTAAAATGATCAGTATGACATGATGTTGGTCCTTGTCGAAAATCAGATTTGCCAGAAATTCAAGATGGCCGTCACAGCTAAAAATAGATTTTTAAAAAATAAGTTTGTAGCAACTACTTCTTGAAAACTATAAGTGATATTGATATGGGACTTTTTCTAAAATGATCAGCATGACATGATGTTGATCCTTGTGGAAAATTATTTTGATTCGACGTTAAACATTAAGGGAGAACAATTTGTAAATTGATTGAGTTACCATCATTAAATAAAGCATTAATTATTATTATTATTATTATTAAACATGGCTGCCAGTGGCCATCTTTGGTTACATAGAGTTATATAGTAAAAACTTGTAGCGACTACTTCTCTGAAACTACTTGACGGATGTTCATGAAACTTCACAGGAATGTTGCTCTTCATGTCTAGTTGATCCTAGAAAAATTTCAGGCTGGTCGGAAATTCAAAATGGCCACCACGGCTAAAAATAGATTTAAAATAAATTAATTTGTAGTGACTACTTCTTGAAAACTGTAAGTGATATTGATATGGGACATTTTCCGCTTGTGGGACCCCTGGGATGCATCTTGTCTGTCCGGAGATTTGTACATGTGCATGAGACATAGGTGTTGCTTTTCCGGTGGCGGCAGCGGCGGCGGAGGCGGCGGCGGCAACATTCAAGTTTTGCGTTTAGGTCATTTTCTCACAAACTGTATGCACTAGACCTTTCAAACTTTGCTCATAGTTGTATCAGGGGTGGTACATCGCAACGTGATAAAGCAAATATGGAAGTGACCTTGACCCTCCAAGCAAAGGGCAGATAACTTACTAATTTTTAAGTTCAACTTTTCCGTTTAGGTCACTTTTTCACAAACTATATGCACTAGACCTTTAAGACTTTGCTTATAGTTGTATCTTGAGTGGTACATCGCAACGTGACAAAGCAAATGTGGAAGTGACCTTAACCCTCCAAGCAAGGGCAGATAACCTTATAATTTTTACCTTCAACTTTGGCGTTTAGGTCACTTTTTCACAAACTGTATGCACTAAGACCTTTCAAACTTTGCTAATAGTTGTATCTTGAGTGGTACATTGCAACGTGACAAAGCAAATGTGGGTGTGACCTTCACCATCCAAACAAAGGGCAGATAACTTTAATTGTTACATTTACATCACTTTCTCATGAACTAGAATTATGCACTAGATGTTTTAAACCTAATTTATAGCTTAATCTTCGGAAGAAAACATATTCTGTTTTGACATAGTTGTGTCTTTGGTCTTCGGTAGTGCATCTTTTATTTTGCCTCTTTAATACGATAGTGCATTCATTTTTCATGTGATCTTTATTATTAGTATATATATATTTATTTTTATTTTTTTAATAGATCTAGATATATATATTTTTTGGATTTTTTTTAAATTTTTTATTTGTTTTTAGCTCTACTGGCGAAAGGCCAGGAGGGCTGATGCGATCACTTTTCGTCCGTCATCCGTCTGTCTGTCCGTCTGTTAGCAATTTTATAAAATCGACATCTCCTCTGAAACCGCTTGAAGGATTGTGATGAAACTTCATCACAATGTTACTTGTTATTTGTGTTTTTCACGGCCGCCAGTCATCCAAGATGGCCGCCATGGCTAAAACTAGGTCAGATTTAAGGAAATTTCAAACGACATCTCCTCTGAAACCACTTTTTCCATTCTTGTGAAATATCATATACATGTTCCTTGGGTTAGCCTCTATCAAGTTTGTGTTTTTCGTTATTGTCAAATAATCAAATGGCCGCCACGGCGACCCAAAGATTACACAGAGTTATATAGGAAAAGGTTAAAAATTACATCTTCTCTGAAACTGCCTGAAAGATTTTGATGATACTTAAGCACAATGATATTTGGGATAGTCCCTCTCAGATTTGTGTTTTTTCGCGGCCGCCATCTTCTCTGAAACCGCTTGAAGGATTTTGATGAAACTTAAATCACAATGATCTTTGGGATAATCCCTCTCATTTTTGTGTTTTTTGCGGCTATGGCTAAACTAGGTTTTTTGCGCCATGGCTAAAACTAGTTTAAATTTAAGGAAATTTCAAACAACATCTCCTCCGAAACCACTTATTGCATTCTTGTGAAATATCATAAACATGTTCCTTTGGTTAGCCTCTATCAAGTTTATGTTTTTCGTTATCGTCGAATAATCAAAATGGCCGCCACAGCGACCCAAAGTTTACATAGAGTTATATAGGAAAACATTAAAAATGACGTCTTCTCTGAAACAGCTTGAAGGATTTTGATGAAACTTAATCACAATGATCTTTGGGTTAGTCCCCCTCAGATTTGGGGCCTCCAGTCATCCATGATGGCCACCATGGCTAAACTTAGGTCAAATTTAAGGACATTTATCAAACGACATATTACCACTTATTCCATTCTAATTAAATATCTCATATGCATGTTCCTGTTGTTGGCCCCCCCCCCCCAACCATTTTTATGAAATTTCATTCATAGAAGAAAGGACAAATTAAAAAATGCCCATGCCAGACTAGACACAGCAGACTTATTGCCCATGATTACCAGGTGAGCGATCTCTAAGACCATCCTATCCCTGTTGTTTTTGCAATGTTTTAAAAAACCTAATGATGGGAATTTTATGTCTACAACCCTTGATATAAGAGCCGTTTTAGGCAGTAGAGCATCCACATCTTGTTTTTAATAGAATGGCATTTTGTGTTTAAACAAATGCACTTAAATGTCATCTCAGCAAATTAAGCAGATTGTTTTTAGTTACTAAAATGTTTACAAACTTTCATTTAAGCATCATTGACCTTTTTATTTTTAAGTCCAGCCCTCGTTAGGCGAGACATGTGAATCCACGGATTTCTTGTTACATAAGTATATATATATATATAGCCATGAGTGAATTTCAATTTCAAACATGCCGTTCTCTTCATAGTCTCAAGTGTTCACAAGTATGAAGATAAGCTTGTCATTTAATTGGAAAGCACACATGCACAGAGTTTGTAGTATTATGGTGCACATTATGATCATGGATTCATGATGCACTGATATGTCATGACTTTCTTAAACTGAGATAATTTTTTCTTGCACAGTTTTTCACTTTCTAAAAATGAGATATAAGAAACATAATCTTACAGCTAGATATTGATTTTCTTAAAAGTAAGATTTTTTATCTTCAGAAACAACAAAAACAAAAACAAAATCTTATAAAACTTATATTAAGAATAACTTTCTTGAATTAAATATTCTCATTAGTCCTAGGTGCCATCCCAAACAAGATCGCGCAAGAAAAGTTTTTTGTATTTATTCTTAATTCAAGAAAATATATCTCGTATTAAGAATAATTATCTTATAAGAATTTTCTTTTTAGCAGTGTGATATTCTCATTTATAATTTTCAATATGTTTTCGTAATATTGTCAAAGTAATTATATGTAAAGTCAAATAATGCTTGTAAAACTCATTGGCATAATTCGCCCCATTGCATTTGAGGGTCTTTCCTATGGCAAGGCATTTGTTAGCGATCTAGGATATGGTCATTGCCCACTCGGACATGACTGTTTTCCAATCTATTTAAGAATCTATGAAAAATAAATAAAATTTATACTGATGTATGCTTTAATACTGGTAATGAAATATTCCATTGTAATTACAGGATGTTGGAGATGGCTGGTGGGAAGCTAGGAACTATTTGGGAAATGTTGGCCTTATACCCCAGGCTTATGTAAAGGTAAGCTTCAATGTTTTGAAATTTATAAACTTTTTTCTCACTTTTTCCGAGAAGCCTAAGACATGGATTTTATAGTCACGCCAACAGCTAAGGTGATATTGTGACTTTCAAGCTTCCTTTGGGGGAGGAAAATCCCAGTAGCCTCTTGGGAAATTTTCGTGCACGAGTTGGCACTTTGGTAGAATGTCATTTTAAAATTGTTACTTCTTGTTCAGAGAATGTTGAATTAATTTCCCATGTTCTTTTTAGCCCTACTGGCCGAAGGCGAGCTTATGGGATGGGGAATTGTCCGTCGTCAGTTTGTCGTTAACTTTTGCTTGTTAACATGATAGGCCCTTCATTTTTAGCTCTACTGATCAAAGATCAGCAGAGCTTATGCTGTGGTGCGGTGCCCGTCGTCCTTAAACTTTTTTGTAGTGACTACTCCTCTGAAACTACCAGATGGATTTTCATAAAACTTTACAGAAATGTTGCCCATGAAGTCTAGTTGATCATAGCAAAAATTCATGTTGATGTGAATCCAAGATGGCCACCAAAGCTTAAAATAGGTTTTTAAAAAACAAGTTTGTAGCGACTACTTCTTGAAAACTACAAGTGATATTGATATGGATCCTTTTCTAAACTGATCAGCATGACATGATGTTGGTCTTTGTCGAAAACTATTTTGATGCGACGTTAAACATGGCCGCCAGTGGCCATCTTTGTTTATATAGTGGCCATCTTTGTTTATATAGAGTTTTATAATGAAAACTTGTAGTGACTACTCCTCTGAAACTACTTGACGGATTTTCATGAAACTTCACAGGAATGTTGCTCTTGATGTCTAATTGATCCTATCAAAATTTCAGGTCGGCCGGAAATTCAAGATGGCTGCCAAGGCTAAAAATAAATTTTCAAAAAACAAGTTTGTAGCGACTACTTCTTGAAAACTATAAGTGATATTGATATGGGACTTTTTCTAAAATGATCAGCATGACATAATGTTGGTCCTTGTCGAAAATTATTTTGATTTGACGTTAAACATGGCTGCCAGCGGCCATCTTTGTTTACATAGAGTTATATAATGAAAACTTGTAGCGACTACTCCTCTGAAACTACTTGACGGATTTTTATGAAACTTCACACAAATGTTGCTCTTGATGTCTAATTGATCCTAGCAAAACTTCAGGTCAGCCGGAAATTGAAGATGGCCGCCAAGTCTAAAAATAGATTTTCATAAAACCAGTTTGTAGAGACTACTTCTTGAAAACTATAAGTGATATTGATATGGCACTTTTTCTAAAATGATCAGCATGACATGATGTTGCTCCTTGTCAAAAATTATTTTGATTTGACGTTAAACATGGTAGCCAGTGGCCATCTTTGTTTACATAGAGTTATATAATGAAAACTTGTAGCGACTACTCCTTTGAAACTACTTGACGGATTTTCATGAAACTTCACAGGAATGCTGATCTAGCTATCAAAAACTTATCAGTAGAGCTTCAAGGTCATAATGACCTCTTGTTTTCTATTGATATTCATGTTGCATTCATATGTATCAGGGCTTTCCCCAGGATTTTTTTAATGAGTGGTGGCATTTTTTGCGTACAAAGGGGGATGGGTGTGGGAAAGGGGGTGGTACCCCCTTCCCGCGTCATTTTTTTTTTTTTAATGGCAGTTGAAAAGAAGAGATTTGGCGTATATCTGGTATCAGAAAGAATGAATGAAATAATAAAAAAACATATTTTATTATATTTTTATTTCAAAATCTTTTAATAAAAAATGCTATTCTAATACCAAATGCAATTGGTGGCAACATTAATTATTTAATAAAGAAAAAATTATATCATTACAAAATCTTCACTGAACTTCAATAAGCAAACAAACGATTTCTCTTTAAAGTTCCCGAAAATATCGATTAATTAGCGTAACTATCAAGATAAAAAATCAGTTAAATATGCTGACTTAATTACTTGATTGAGTTATTATTAAATAATTACAAAATATCAACCTCATTCATTATACTTACGATTACATTGATTACGGTAGTGTTCGTAAATTCATCCTACTAATACACGATAAACGTACGTTCAATTAAATTATCCATAAACCCGTCATTCAGCCCCATGCGTTACAAATACCAATCAACGTTACTGCTCTCCTTTAATCATGACCAATTTGGGCAATAAACCAAATTTAATTAGCGGCACTCACTCCCCTAATCATCTTTTGTTTACTTAACACTTAGCATATAAAATGCCAGGCATAACACAAGCCCTGTGTATTGAGTACCACGTGACCGCCTTTACTGCATCAACACGCGTCATAGCTTCAGGCAGTTTACACACAGCCAGGTAATCAGCTGTTCAGTAAGGGAAAATTGTATATTGATAGGATTAAGGGATCGCGGCAAGGGATTTAAAGCATCGCGGCTACATTAAGGCGTGGCGGTAAGTCACTTTCTGAGTTGAAGGCATCGCGGCACCGCCACGCCATAAATGGCTGGGGAAAGCCCTGTGTATAAGGATGAGTGCTGTGTGTATCCTTATTGCTGTAACTACACCAAGCTTACTCTATAACTGAAGTGTAGTGTTCTACCGTCGTTGTTATGTGAATATTGTGGAAGCTATCCGTATTAATTATACAACGTAATTACACCGTTATTACATTTGATCACGGAATGTGTGTTAAATGCTCTGAGTATTTTAACCGAGACTAACAACAGTGTCTAATTTACCAGGAAAACAATATCCTGTATGCAAAAGATCTTCCTTCATCACATGCTATAAAGAAGCACCGTTGTGTTTCAGTATAGGCATTATAGCTTAAATACACGTATACGCACTATTGCGCAATTTAAATTGTGTATTTTTGTGTAATCAAATGTGTGGTCTCGGCTGTTACTGTGGCCTTTATATTATTGTCTATTTACTTCCAATGTTTAAATGTATACATTTGACAAAATTTCCAATATTTGTTTATATCAGAATATTTAGAGGTTGACATTCAGTAATCGATTTATTATGTTAATTGCAACTGAAAGCTATTTCAGTCACCCAGTATACAGTACAGTATAGTGTAGTTTGTTGTATTGGTAGCTACAGGAATGCTGATCTAGCAATCAGAACCTATCAGTAGAGCTTCCAGGTCATTGACCTCTTGTTAATTAGATCTTTACGAAACTTTGTCAGTGTCTGTATCAATGAAAGCTCGGATAAGTTTCAAAACTAGCCAGATCGGACCAGTAACACCGAAGTTATGGCGACTGATTTAGTTAAATATGCTATATAAAAATCTTAATCTTAATTTAGCAAGAGCTAGAAAGCAAAAAATATGCATGTACCACAAGCTTATAGTCTTCTACCAAGTATGCTTGCCCTATCAGTCGTGACTGGAGGGACTATAAGATTGCACTCCATCTGTCAGTCTGTCACTTTATTACACTTTGTTTCCACTCAGTAAGTTAGGAATGAGATATTGGAATGAAACATTTTGGGTAGGTATGAAAAGGAAGCTTGGGATTGTATTTGGGATCATTGGGGTCAAGGTCACTTTTACTAAAACTAGGAAAACGGTTTCAGCTCAATAACTTTAGTTAGGAATGAGGTATTGGCCAAAACTTGCTGTATAGGTAGCTTTTATGAAAAGGAAACTTCAGATTGTATATAGGGTCTCTGGGGTCAAGGTCAAGGTCACCATTACTAGAAATAGAAAATTGGTTTCCGTAAATAATTTAACTTTGAAATGAAATATTGGCCCCAAACTTGCTGCATAGGTAGCTTATATGAAAAGGAAACTTGGAATTGCATTTGGGGTCACTGAGATCAATGTCAAGATCACTGTTACTAAAAATAGAAATTGGTTACCCCTCAGTAATTTAGTTAGGAATGAGAAATTTGTATGAAACTTTAACACCAGAGTTATGACCGTTGTTTTTGAAAAACGCCATTTTCTGCCTTGTGAACACTCTAGCACCTTCATTTATTATTTGATCTTTACAAAACTTGCACAGATTGTTAATATCAATGAAAGCTCGGACAAGTTGGAAAACTAGCCAAATTAAATGAGTAACAGCAGAGTTGTGACCCTTGATTTGCTGAATAATGCCAGATTCTGCCTTGTGAACACTCTAGCACCTTCATTTATTATTTGATCTTTACAAAACTTGCACAGATTGTTAATATCAATGAAAGCTCGGACAAATTTGGAAACCAGCCAAATGCGATTAGTAACAGCAGAGTTATGGCATTTTAAATCAACTTTATCTCAACAACTGCTGCTCAAATTTTTCTGAGACTTTGTCAGATGCTTTTTTGGGTCAAGGGACATCACGTAATGCCAAAATTACAAAGGTCAAGGTCTTATTTTGCGTTATTTTCCCAAAACTTAACCTTGGTTAGGTAACACAACCTTGGTTAGGTAACTTAACCTCAGTTAACTGTATGTGATTGCCTCATTTTCTTTGTTTGATACTTGGTCATATGTGTTGTTGGCATTGGTGGACGTCACTGAACGACAAAAATTACCAAGGTCAAGGTCATATTTTGCTTATTTTCCCCAAATTTCACCTTCTTTAGGTAACTAACCTTGGTTAGGTAACTTAACCTCAGTTAACTTTATGTGATTGCCTCACTTTACGTCTTGGATACTTGGTCATATGTATTGTTGACATTGGTGGACATTGCTGAACAACAAAAAATACCAAGGTCATGTTTTGCCTTATTTACCCTAAACATCAGTTTGGTTAGGTAAGTTGACCTCAGTTAACTTTTTCTGATAAATTTAATTTCTTTGTTTGATACTTAGTCATATGTATTGTTGGCATTGGTGGACATCACTGAACGACAAAAAGTACCAAGGTCAAGGTCATATTTTGCGTTATTTTCTCCAAACTTAACCTTCGTTGGTTACTTAACCTCGTATTTCCCCCAAACTTAACCTTGGTTAGGTAACTTAATCTCAGTTAACATTATGTGATCGTTTCACTTTATGTCTTTGATACTTGGTCATATAATAGGTTCGACTATTCGAAGAATAAGAGAGCTTATGTAATCACCCCGGCGTCGGCGTTGGTGTCGGCGTCGGCGTCCCACATCAAGGTTTGCGTGTAAGCTGTGTTTACAAGTCTATCTCTCTTACATTTCTTATCCTTCTCTTGTCTGTATTGTGAACACTCTAGCACCTTCATTTATTATTTGATCTTTACCAAACTTGCACAGATTGTTAATATCAATGAAAGCTCGGACACTTTTGAAAACCATCTAATTTGGGTCAGTAACACCAGAGTTATGGCCCTTGTTTTTTTCTGAAAAATGCCATTTCTGCGAACACGAAATTGTATTTGGTCATACTCAAATGTGACTTCGGGGGGCATTTGTCACTTACAGTGATATTTCTTGTTAATTTTATACTTATAATTCTTGTCCGGAGCATAACTCAATAACTACTAATGTCACTTGAATGAAACGTCATACAATGATAGAGGGCAAGTAAAGATTGCAATAACCATAACTCTGTCTTCATCAACAATAGAGTTATTGACCTTTGTAATTCTATACTTAAAATTCTTGCCCAAAGCATAACTCCAAAACTACTAATGGATCTGCAGTGAAACACAATGACAGAGAGCAATACGAGGAAGTGTAGAATGCAATAACTATGTTCATTCAAATAAAAGGTATTGCCTTTGTTTATTTTATACTTATAATTGTTGTCTGGTACATAGTTTAAAAACTACTAATGGGACTGGTATGAAACTTCACACAATGATAGAGGGCAATGAGAGGAAGTGTAAAGTGCAGTAACAATAACTGTCAGATTGAAATTAGAGTAACATTCGTAGTGTTATAATTATGAGATTTTTTTGGTTCGTTTTACTTTCTGCTTTATGTGCAAGGATAAAACTTCCTTTAAACAAAGCACCCAATCATGGGTTCAGCACTATACTGAACCAAACAGCTAACGCACCAGTAGACAATACCTTTAATATCTCAATAATAACAATGAATAAATCAAAACAAATTTCATTCTTAACAAGACAAATATCTTGTCAATAACAGTGTTTTTTTTCTCTATTTTGGGAACATAGCCCATGGCGTTGGAATTGGGAATTTTAGCGCGATTTTTCATAAAATTGGGAATTGTAGCGCGATTTTTAATAAAATTCGGAAAAATATAGTAAAGCTTTCCTTTCATAATTATATCTTTAATACTGTTTTTTGTACACCAAGATAAACAGAAGCATTTATAAGCTTTTGAACCCCAATCATTGGATTGGGACACTAAAAAAAAAAAAAAAAAAATTTTTTTTTTTTTTTTTTTTTAAATTGGGAATTTTTTCCTCTTAATTGGGAAAAAAAGGTATGTTTTGGCATTGGGAATATGACCGAATTTCGGCTATAAAAACAGCCAAAAAAAAACACTGACTGTAATTTAAAAAAATCATTCAATCACCTGTCTCCAACGGTACCAGTCAGCATATAATAAGTTCATACATTAAAGGCATTGTCTACTGTTGCGTTAGCTGTTTGGTTCAGTATACATACGAAAAAAACATTGCGGCGGGAGATATGGCTGTTTCTCAAACTACATTTTGCCTGGCATGTTCATTCCTGTTAGGCACCATATAACCTTTCATGTGTTGGTACACCGTAAAACCCAATTCAAAATTCAATTGCATGAAATGTCAAGGCACAGAGCTCTCTTACAGTACATGTAGCATCAGCTTATCTACCAAGTTTGTTCAAATGTGGACCATAGGGTCAAAATTGGCCCTGCCCCTTGGGGTCACAGTTTGATATAAATTCAGGGTTCGACACTAACGCTAGTCTGCTAGTCCTGTGACCACCTGTTTTTCAGGAGGACTACCTAAACGTGAAAGTTGGCTAGTCCGTCGGACTAGTAATTTTTCAAGCCCCATTATAGATATTACGGCTGTAAAATACACATTCCTAATACAGGGCCGGGATAACTCGATTAGACGAAGTCGCTTAAAACTTTGCTATGATTTGGCCCTATACCAAACTTGCACAGATAGTTAAAACCAATGATAGCTTGAACAAGTTCGAAAATCAGCTAAATTAGTTCAGTAACACCAGAGTTGTGGCCCTTGTTTTTTCTGAGAAATGTCATTTTCTGCCTTGTGAACACTCTAGCACCTTCATTTATTATTTGATCTTTACCAAACTTGCACAGATTGTTAATATCATTGAAAGCTCAAACAAGTTCGAAAACCAGCTGAATCGGATCAGTAACACCGGAGTCATGGCCCTTGTTTTTTCTGAAAAATGCTATTTTCTGCCTTGTGAACACTCTAGGGCCTTCAGAATTAATCGGATCTTTACTAAATTTTGCCAGTGTCTTTATATCAATGAAATCTCAGACAAGTTCGAAAACCAGCAGATCGGAATAATTTCACGGGAGTTATGGCCCTTGTTTTGCTGAAAAATGCCATATTAAGCCTTGTGAACACTCTAGCACCTTCATTTATTATTTGATCTTTACCAAACTTGCACAGATTGTAAATATCATTGAAAGTTCAAACAAGTTCGAAAACCAGCTGAATCGGATCAGTAACACCGGAGTCATGGCCCTTGTTTTTTCTGAAAAAATGCTATTTTCTGCCTTGTGAACACTCTAGGGCCTTCAGAATTAATCGGATCTTTACTAAACTTTGCCAGAGTCTTTATATCAATGAAATCTCGGACAAGTTTGAAAACAAGCAGATCGGAATAATTTCACGGGAGTTATGGCCCTTGTTTTGCTGAAAAATGCCATATTAAGCCTTGTGAACACTCTAGCACCTTCATTTATTATTTGATCTTTACCAAACTTGCACAGATTGTTAATATCATTGAAAGCTCAAACAAGTTCGAAAACCAGCTGAATCGGATCAGTAACACAGGAGTCATGGCCCTTGTTTTTTCTGAAAAATGCTATTTTCTGCCTTGTGAACACTCTAGGGCCTTCAGAATTAATCGGATCTTTACTAAACTTTGCCAGTGTCTTTATATCAATGAAATCTCGGACAAGTTCGAAAACCGGCAGATTGGAATAATTTCACGGGAGTTATGGCCCTTGTTTTGCTGAAAAATGCCATATTAAGCCATGTGAACACTCTAGCACCTTCATTTATTATTTGATCTTTACCAAACTTGCATAGATTGTTAATATCAATGAAAACTCGGACAAGTTCGAAAACCAGCTAGATCGGATCATTAACAGCGAAGTTATTGCCCTTGATTTAGTTGAAAATGTTATATTTTGCCTCGTTAAGACGATAGGGCCTTTATCTTTCGTCCGATCTTTACCAATCTTTACCAGATTGTTTGTATAAATGAAAGCTCGGACAATTTTGAAAACCAGCTAGATCGGACAATTAACAGCGGAGTTATGGCCCTTGATTTAGTTAAAAATCCTATATTTTGCCTCGTTAAGACGATAGAGCCTTCATTCTTCATCCGAAACAAACGTTACCAGATTGTTTACATAAATGAAAGCCGGACAAGTTCGAAGATCAGCGAGATTGGAGCAGTAACAGCGGAGTTATGGCCCTTGATTTAGTTAAAAATGCTTTATTTTGCCTTGTTAAGAAGATAGGGCTTTCGTTTTTCATGCGATCGTTATGCAACTTTACCAGATTGTTAATATCAATGACAGCTAAGACAAGTTTGAAAACCAGCCAGTTCGGATCTGTAACAGTGGAGTTATTGCTCTTGATTTAGTTAAAAATCCTATATTTTGCCTCGTTAAGATGATAGAGCCTTCATCTTTCATCCGATCTTTAAGAAACTTTACCAGATTGTTAATATCAATGAAAGCTTGGACAAGTTCGAAAACCATCCAGATTGAACCATTTACATAGGAGTCATTTTCTGGCCTCATTAAGACGAAATTTGGCCGGATTTCATTGAAACTTTGCAGGGATGATCAGTACCAAGCCTAGTTGTACATAGTCACCGTGTTCCAGTTGAACGATTTTGGCGGAGTTATAGTCCTTTAAAGGTTTTAATACACAAACTTTCTTCTGATTAGTTCTCCTGAACCCCTGGCCGGATTAAACGAAACTTTTTAGGGATTATCGATTCCATGTCTAATTCTGCAAATCATCGCCGTGTTCCGGTTGAATTATTTTTGGCGGAGTTATGGCCCTTTAAAGGTTTTAATACACAAACTTTGTTCTGACTAGTTATCCTGATCACCTGGCCGGATTTAAACGAAGTTTTTTAGGGATGATCAATTCCATGTCTAGTTGTGCAAATCATTGCCGTATTCCGGCTGAATTATTATTTGACAGAATTATGGCCCTTTAAAGGTTTTAATACACAAAATTTGTCTGATCTACTTCTCCTGAACCCCTCGCCAGATTTCAATGAAACTTTGCAGGGGTGATCAGCACCAAGCCTAGTTGTGCATGTCATTGTCGCGTTCCGGTTTAGAGATATTTGGCAGAGTTTTGGCCCTTTAAAGGATTTTGATACCACAATTTTTTTCCGGGCTAGTTCTCCTGTACCCCTTGGTGGATATAGTCGAAACTTGACAAGGATATCATCGCCATATTTCGGTGGAATGATTTTTGGCAGAGTTATGGCCCTTTAAATGTTTTAATACTCAAACTTTGTCCAGATTAGTCTCTTCTGAACTCTTTGCCATATTTCAGCGGATTTTGGCGAGGATGATCAGTACTAAGCCTAGCTGCACCTGTCATTGCCATGTTCTGGTTGAATGAATTTTGGCAGAGTTATGACCCTTTAAATGTTTTAATACACTAACTTTATCTAGACTAGTTCTCCTGAACCTCTGATTGATTTCAACGATCAGTACCAAGCCTAGTTGCATATATCATCACCTTGTTCCAGTTGAATGATTTTTAACGACTTATGGCCCCTTTTACATAACCTTTATCTTGAGCCAGTAGAGCTTCTACAGGCCCTCTTGGGCCTCTTGTTTAAGGTTTCGACCATATATGGTAATGGAGGCCATCTTGGATGTCGCGCTGACCTAATTTTAACAAATCTTACAAGCATTTATCTAAGGATTATCAACGTGAAGTTTGGTCAAAATTGGCCAAGCGGTTTCTGAAGAGAAGTTATTTAAAGCAAAAGTTAATGACGGACGAAGAGTGATCCCAATAGATAATTAATTATAATATGCAGACATTTTCAGATATGTTTAGATCTAAAAACAATGAAAGCTGACAAGCTGGTAATTGAAGCAATTACACAGAACCATATAAACTTTTCACTTGACAGCCACTGATAAGCTGTGTGGATTAAAATGTAAACACCTGGACTTTTTCATTGCTATATATTGAGGGTTCAGTGCAGAACTATTGTATCTCCTTCTTTATTCATATGTAGTTACAATAGTTTTGCATTGACCCCTAGATATCCAAAATGTGTAAAGATTCTGGAAATAAATAAAATGTTTGTATGGTGTTTTACATCATTTTCAGCACATGTAAAGTTATATATGACGTTCGATTTTTAGCATGGTGAACTTGTTCACCAAGCTATAGTTACCGTGTTTTTTCACGAATCCTAACTACAGCCTCACTGATGAATCGACGCATTGTCTGAAAAAGAAGACCCATATTTTAACAGGTGTTTCTTCTTTTCTAGTGCGGATACAAATAAGGTAATGTCATTTAGAAATTTCAAATAATTTCCTCGATACATTGTTTAAGTTATATATTATTTATATAGCTAATTCATCTATTGTTTCATCGTTTAGCTCTGCGTATTATAAATAGATCAATCATCATCATCACATGATCATCACGTGATATTGCATAAAATATATTCAAACGCTGTATTCTTCTCCTAGGATAGTGATTGAGATTTGTAACAGTTAATTTTATAATTTATTTCTCTTGTTGCAACACCATCATATATATTTAAGAAATATACATGGCCTTGATAGTCTTCATATAATATTTAATAGGTTTGGTCAGTAATGGTTATCGCATAAGCTACTATCCTTTGTAAAAAGTTGTTGCTGCCTATTCTCCGGAATAAGATTTCAGCTTATTTTGAAGTACGCTGTGTAATATTCTGAAGTCTTTACCTCCCTTGCTATGAAGTTAAAATAACTGTTTCGGTCGTAAAATAATCCTGAATACATGTGCTGATCGTGTCGGCGAGACCGAATGCAAATCAACAAGATCTGACTGGGTATAAATCTTAGACCGGGTCAATTCGGACACTGCGGTTTTAGAATAAATACCTTATAGATCATCAAAATTTGTGAAGGATTATTAGCTCAGTCGGGAGAGCGGCAGTCCCATAAAATTATGGATTATAAAGCGAGCGGGATGGGTTCAAATCTGAGCAGAACTCTATTTTTTTATTCTAATTATATATTTTTTATGCAAAAAAGTTTAATTCATGCCCAATGGTCTTAGAAGGGGTACATCAGAATTTTTCTAAAAACAGCTTAAATTATAAAATTGTTCCAGTTCACGATAGAAAACTATCAACCAAAATGTGAAGCTAGAACCATTTTGTTAATGTCTAAAGTTTCAGAACACAATATAGCTAGGGTGGACTCGCACGTAATATGCTAAAATTAAACCTGGTGCGTCACCTAGGATAGCACGTATTACTGTGCAGAATGAATTTCTTTGCAAATAAAAGATTTTATAGGCTCATTATGTTTTGGTCATGTAGAATAAAATATTAATATTTGTCAATTTTAAATCGGACACCTATAGACCCCCATAAAAGGCCTGATGTACTCCCTTTTAGACTTAAGTCGGAAAACAAACTCTGTGTGTGTGTGTGTGGAGAGTGGGGGGATTTTTTTAATGCTTTTTACGACTTTTATCTATGCGTCAATTTGGTAGAGGTAGAGGTAGACCTCATCTGTTTTGAAACAAACTCGTAGAACCACAGTCCTACTGTGCGTTAGTGAGTAGCTGTCAAACATTATTCAATGTGCAAACGCGTAACAAGCGGGACTCGAACGTATGCCTTTAGCATTGAGAGATATACATTACACAACAAGAGTAGATCTAAACACAAATATGTTACCTTTTATTACAATTTTCAAATTACATGCAAACCTGATTGAATTATATTCTGTTAAGGCCAAAACACAACAAAGCAACTAAAAAATGAAGGGCTAAAAGTTGTTGTGTCGAGGGTAAAAACGGCGATTCGGTTGGGTGACAGGAAACAAAATACTTTTTGTTTAGGCCTAAGGTAGTAAATGAAATTTACCATGACTTTGGTGATTATTGTTAACAAACGATTTGCCGACTTGATATGAATCGTGAAATTCTCAGTAGCGTTCACATACATGGTTGAAAAATATAACAACGAAATAATTGTGTATGAACATCATGTTCACTCCGAGTTGTGAGATTAAATCACAACGGTATCCTGAGAACAGTGGTACTCCGAGTTGTGAGAATGAACTACAATGGTATCCCGAGACCAGTGGTATTCCGAGTTGTGAGAATAAATAACAACGGTATCCTGTGACCAGGGATACTCCGAGTTGTGAGATTAAAATCAAATGAGCACAAAGATTTATAAGTTATGTTTTGTATATGTGTAATCTGTATGTCTCTACTACAAGTTGTATTTAACACATATGTTCTTTTAGTTGAAGGTCACACTTTTTGGAACACGGAAGCTTCAGGGAGAATTTGTCATTTGACAGTGACATTCCATGTTTAAATTTGTATATTATAAATCTTTGTGCAGCGGGGGATATGGCTGTCTTTCAGCTACACTCTGACTACCTGACTACTGACTACTGACTACACTCGTGTTCATTTGATTTTAATCATACTTGCATAGTAGGTCGATATCAATGCAAGGTTGTTTCCTATTTTAATTCAGCTATGTTGGTCAAAGGGTCTATGAGTTACCTCCCCTTGAATTGGCAAAATTAGCTGTCTTGACCTTTTTGACGCTATATTCATTTCTAATGACTCAAACTTTGATAGGTGATGACTGGTGATGTTTTTTGATACACTTTAACATCTGTGAAGATGATGAAGCGTTTCGAAGATTAATTTTCATTATAACCGATCATTCCTTTTGTTCCCTTCTTTATTCCTGTATATAACTTACCTTATCTTGTTTTAATCGCTTCAGTTCCAGATACATTAAGCAATACATTGATGTATTATTACATGCAATGATGTATTGTTATTAAGAAGAGTTGACACATTTTCAGTCCATCCATGTCATGCGTGATTGGAAAGAATCCTTCCATTACATGGATGCACAAATCATAGTTCACCATGCTCTCAGTACCTTCGGTACTTTGATTTTTATTTGTAGTGGAGGCAGACCACCCACTTTTCCTGGGTAGAACAAGTACTGTACACTAATTTAATTCTTTTTCTTTTTAATGACATTAATGATTCAGTGACAATAAAGACAATTTTTGTCTCACCTTTTCGAAGAAAAAAAGAGACATAGGTGTTGCTTTTCCGGCGGCGGCAGCGGTGGCGGCGGCGTCAACATTCAAGTTTTGCGTTAATGTCATATTCTCACAAACTGTATGCACTATACCTTTCAAACTTTGCTTATAGTTGTATCTTGGGTGGTACATCGCAACGTGACAAAGGAAATGTGGAAGTGACCTTGACCCTCCAAGCAAAGGGTAGATAACTTAATAATTTTTAGGTTCAACTTTTGCGTTTAGGTCACTTTTTCACAAACTGTATGAACTAGACCTTTCAAACTTTGCTTATAGTTGTTTCTTGGGTTGTACATCGCAACATGACAAAGCAAATGTGGAAGTGACCTTGACCCTCCAAGCAAGGGGCAGATAACTTAATAATTTTTAGGTTCAACTTTTGCGTTTAGGTCACTTTTTCACAAACTGTATGAACTAGACCTTTCAAACTTTGCTTATAGTTGTATCTTGGGTTGTACATCGCAACGTGACAAAGCAAATGTGGAAGTGACCTTGACCCTCCAAGCAAAGGGCAGATAACTTAATAATTTTTAGGTTCAACTTTGCGTTTAGGTCACTTTTTCACAAACTGTATGCACTAGACCTTTCAAAATTTGCTTATAGTTGTATCTTGAGTGGTACATTGCAACGTGACAAAGCAAATGTGGATGTGGCCTTCACCATCCAAGCAAAGAGCAGATAACTTTAATTGTTACATTTACATCACTTTCTCATGAACTATAAGTATGCCTGCCCTAGATGTTTTAAACCTAATTTATAGCTTAATCTTTGGAAGAAAACATTCTATTGTGACATAGTTGTGTCTTGGGTAGTGCATCTTTTTGGATGCATGGATTTCATCTATGACCTTGACCTACTTTTTGGAGCTGATGATTTTTAGCTCTACTGGCCAAGGGCCTTCATTTTTCATCCGATCTTTACCAAACTTTAACAGATTGTTAATATCAATGACAAGTTCGAAAACCAGCCAGATCGGACCAGTAACAGCGGAGTTATGGCCCTTGATTTAGTTATAAATGCTATATTTTGCCTCGTTAATACAATAGGGCTTTCATTTTTCATCTGATACAAACTTCACCAGATGTTTTGCCTTTTTTAGCTCTACTGGCCAAGGGCCAGCAGAGCTTATGGGATGGTGTGTTGTCCGTCTTCCGTCGTCCGTCGTCCGTCCGTCCGTCGTCCGTTAACTTTTCTTAAATCGACTTCTCCTCAGAAACCGCTTGGCTAATTTTGACCAAACTTCACATGGATGATCCTTAGATGAATGCTTTTTAGATTTGTTAAAATTAGGTCAGCGCTACATCCAAGATGGCTGCCATTACCATATATGGTCGAAACCTTTAAAAAATCTTCTTCTCCAGGACCGCTTGACAGATTTCAACAGTTTTTCTTTTAAAATGATCGTCAACGCCTAGACTATCAAGTTTGTTCAAATAAAGTCCCCGGGGTCAAAAATGGCCGTGCCTCGGGGGTCCAAAGTTTGTATATTGAGATTTTGCATGTTTTTCATATAGACATATAGGAAAAAAGTTTAAAAAATCTTCTTCTCTGAAACCACAAGGCACACAGCTCTCATGTATTACATGTAGCATCAGCTTATGGTCCTCTACTAAGTTTGTTCAAATGGTGACCCTGGGGTCAAATTTGTCCCCGCCCCGAGGGTCACAGTTTTACATAGACTTATATAGGATTTTTTTTTTTTAAATCTTCTTCTCGGAAACTACAAGAGCCAGAGGTTTGATATTTATGGCTCCCCCACACAAAGTGTGGTAGGGGAGCCATATTGATTTTGTGCTTTCTGTCTGTCTGTTTCTCTGCGTGTCTGGCTGTCTGCGTGTCTGTGTCACAAACGATGTCCGATCAATAACTAGAGAATGGTTGGACCTAGGGTCCTCAAACTTGGAAGGATGGTTGGTCATGAAAGTAGATGACCCCTATTGATTTTGGGGTCACTAGGTCAAAGGTCAAGGTTGCGGTGACATTGACTATCAAAACGATGTCCGATCAATAACTAGAGAATGGTTGGACCTAGGGTCCTCAAACTTGAAAGGATGGTTGGTCATGACAAGTAGATGACCCCTATTGATTTTGGGGTCACTAGGTCAAAGGTCAAGGTTGCGGTGACATTGACTATCAAAACGATGTCCGATCAATAACTAGAGAATGGTTGGACTTAGGGTCCTCAAACTTGGAAGGATGGTTGGTCATGACAAGTATATGACCCCTATTGATTTTTGGGTAACTAGGTCAAAGGTCAAGGTTGCGGTGACATTGACTATCAAAACGATGTCCGATCAATAACTAGAGAATGGTTGGACTTAGGGTCCTCAAACTTTGAAGGATGGTTGGTCATGACAAGTAGATGACCCCTATTGATTTTGGGGTCACTCGGTCAAAGGTCAAGGTTGCGGTGACATTGACTATCAAAACGATGTCCGATCAATAACTAGAGAATGGTTGGACCTAGAGTCCTCAATCTTGGAAGGATGGTTGGTCGTGACCAGTAGATGACCCCTATTGATTTTGGGGTCACTAGGTCAAAGGTCAAGGTCACGGTGACCTTCACTATCAAAACGATGTCCGATCAATAACTAGAGAATGGTTGGACCTAGGGTCCTCAATCTTGAAAGGATGGTTGGTCGTGACCAGTAGATGACCCCTATTGATTTTGGGGTCACTAGGTCAAAGGTCAAGGTCGCGCTGGCCTTCACTATCAAAACGATGTCCGATCAATAACTAGAGAATGGTTGGACCTAGGGTCCTCAATCTTGGAAGGATGGTTGGTCGTGACCAGTAGATGACCCCTATTGATTTTAGGTCACTAGGTCAAAGGTCAAGGTCACGGTGACCTTCACTATCAAAACGATGTCCGATCAATAACTACAGAATGGTTGGACCTAGGGTCCTCAAACTTGGAAGGATGGTTGGTCATAACCAGTAGATGACACCTATTGATTTTGTTTTGTTTAATAATTTTTTTTAATTTTTTTTATTTCTTTTTAAAAAAAAAAGTTTTTTTTTATTTTATTTTTTTTTTTTAAATTTTTGCATAAAAAGTTTTAGGGTCGGCCCCTTAAAAAAATAGAGTCGGTCGGGTTACCTGAACCACACATATTTTTTTATGTGGCCTTACTGATACAGATAGTAGATACAGTTACAGGGATACGATCTCGGTTCAATAGAGAACGGTTGGACCTAGAGTTGTCAATTATGCCTGTTTGGTCGAGTGGGGGAGCCATACGTTTTTGTCCCATGGACAATAACAATTTCTGGTTTACAATTATTATAAGCTTATGGTCCTTTACCAAGTTTGTTCAAATGGTGACCCTGGGGTCACATTTGGTCACGCCCCAAGGGTCATATGTTTTACATAGACATGTATAGGGAAAAACTTAAAAAATCTTCTTCTCCGAAACTGCAATAGCCAGAGGTTTAATATTTTGCTGTTGCTATAAGCTTATGGTCCTTTCCCAATTTTGTTTAAATGCTGACCCTGGGGTCACATCTGGCCCCGCCCCGGGGGTCACAGTTTTACATCAATGCTTGTTTTAAATTTTTTAATTTCTTTATTTTTTATTTTTTTATTTTCTTTTTTTTTTATTATTATTTTTTTTCATATTTTTTTTTTCTTTTTTTTTTATTTCTTTTTTTTTTTTATATTTTTTTCTTCTTTTTTTTCTTTTTTTTTAATTTTTATATATATTTTTTTTTTTTTTTTAATTTTAATTTTAATTTTTATTATCACTACCGGCCAACTTGGAAAACCAGCCAGATCGGACCAGTAATGACAGAGTTACTGCTCTTGATATAGTTAAAAATGCTATATATTGTCTCTAAGACGATAGTCACTCGCTTCATTGATGTCATAAGAGCCATGTTAGCCAGTAGAGCGTCCACAGGCCCTCTTGGGCCTCTTGTTTTATTATTAGTATATATATATTTTTTTTAATTTTTTAGCTCTACTGATCAGAGATCAGCAGAGCTTATGCCGTGGTGCGGCGTCCGTCGTCCGTCCGTCCGTCCGTCTGTCCGTCTGTCTGTCCATAAACTTTTATTTGTAGCGACTTCACAGCTGAAACTACTGGATGGATATTCATGAAACTTTACAGAAATGTTGCCCATAAAGTCTAGTGGATCCTAGCAAAAATTCATGTTGATGTGAAATCCAAGATGGCCGCCAAAGCTAAAAATAGAGTTTTAAAATACAAGTTTGTAGCGACTTCTTCTTGAAAACTATAAGTGATATTGATATGGGACTTTTTCTAAAATGATCAGCATGACATGATGTTGATCCTAGTCAAAAATCGTTTTGATTCAACGTTAAACATGGCTGCCAGCGGCCATCTTTGTTTACATAGAGTTATATAGTAAAAACTTGTAGCGACTACTCCTCTGAAACTACTTGGCGGATTGTCATGAAACTTTACAGGAATGTTGCTCTTGATGTCTAATTGATCCTATCAAAATTTCAGGTCGGCCGGAAATTCAAGATGGCCGTCACAGCTAAAAATAGATTTTTAAAAAATAAGTTTGTAGCGACTACTTCTTGAAAACTATAAGTGATATTGATATGGGACTTTTTCTAATATGATCAGCATTACATGATGTTGATCCTAGTCAAAAATCGTTTTGATTCAACGTTAAACATGGCTGCCAGCGGCCATCTTTGTTTACATAGAGTTATATAGTAAAAACTTGTAGCGACTACTCCTCTGAAACTACTTGGCGGATTGTCATGAAACTTTACAGGAATGTTGCTCTTGATGTCTAATTGATCCTATCAAAATTTCAGGTCGGCCGGAAATTCAAGATGGCCGTCACAGCTAAAAATAGATTTTTAAAAAATAAGTTTGTAGCGACTACTTCTTGAAAACTATAAGTGATATGGGACTTTTTCTAAAATGATCAGCATGACATGATGTAGATCCTTGTGGAAAATTATTTTGATTCGGCGTTAAACATGGCTGCCAGTGGCCATCTTTGGTTACATAGAGTTATATAGTAAAAACTTGTAGCGACTACTCCTCTGAAACTACTTGACGGATGTTCATGAAACTTCACAGGAATGTTGCTCTTGATGTCTAGTTGATCCTAGAAAAATTTCAGGTCGGCCGGAAATTCAAGATGGCCGCCACAGCTAAAAATAGATTTAAAATAAATAAGTTTGTAGCGACTACTTCTTCAAAACAATAAGAGATATTGATATGGGACTTTTTCTAAAATGATCAGTATGACATGATGTTGGTCCTTGTCGAAAATCGTTTTGATTTGACCTTAAACATGGCTGCATTGTTTACATAGAGTTATATAATGAAAACTTGTAGCGACTACTTCTTTGAAACTGCCTGACGGATTTTCATGAAACTTCACAGGAATGTTGCTCTTAATGTCTTATTGATCTTAGCAAAATTTCAGGTCGGCCGGAAATTCAAGATGGCCGCCACGGTTAAAAATAGATTTTCAAAAAACAAGTCTGTAGCGACTACTTCCTGAAATCAAAATCAATCAGTAGAGCTTCAAGGTCATTGACCTCTTGTTTTTTACCATACATATATTTTTGTTTTGATTTTTGTTTTGTTTTAATTGCTTGATTAATTTTTTAGCTCAACTGATCAGAGATCAGCAGAGCTTATGCCGTGGTGCGGCGTCCATCGTCCGTCCGTCCGTCTGTCCGTAAACTTTTATTTGTAGCGACTACTCCTCTGAAACTACTGGATGGATATTCATGAAACTTTACAGAAATGTTGCCCATGAAGTCTAGTTGATCCTAGCAAAAATTCATATTGATGCAAAATCCAAGATGGCCACTAAAGCTAAAAATAGATTTTTAAAGTACAAGTTTGTAGTGACGACTTCTTGAAAACTTTAAGTCCAATTGATCGTAGCAAAATTTCAGGTCGGCCAGAAATTCAAGATGGCCGCCACAGCTAAAAATAGATGTTTAAAGTACAAGTTTGTAGCGACGACTTCTTGAAAACTATAAGTGATATTGATATGTGACATTTTTTTAAAATGATCAGCATGACATGATGTTGGTCCTTGTCAAAAATCGTTTTGATTTGACGTTAAACATGGCTGCCAGTGGCCATCTTTGTTTACACAGAGTTATATAGTAAAAACTTGTAGCGACTACTCCTCTGAAACTACTTGATGGATGTTCATGAAACTTCACAGGAATGTTGCTCTTGATGTCTAGTTGATCCTAGAATTTTTTTAGGGTGGCCGGAAATTCAAAATGGCCGCCACGGCTAAAAATAGATTTAAAATAAATAAATTTGTAGCGACTACTTCTTGAAAACTGTAAGTGATATTGATATGGGACATTTTCTGAAATGATCAGCATGACATGATGTTGATCCTTGTCGAAATGTATTTCGATGCGACTTTAAACATGGCCGCTAGTGGCCATCTTTGTTTACATAGATTTATATAGTAAAAACTTGTAGCGACTACTCCTCTGAAACTACTTGACGAATTTTTATGAAACTTCACAGGAATATTGCTCTTGATGTCTAATTGATCCTAGATTTTTTTTAGGTCATCCGGAAATTCAAGATGGCTGCCATGGCTAAAAACAGATTTTTTTTTTAAAACAGTTTGTAGAGACTACTCCTTGAAAACTGTAAGTGATATTGATATGGGACTTTTTCTAAAATGATCAGCATGACATGATGTTGATCCTTGTCTAAAATTATTTTGAATCAAAATTAAACCTGGGCACCAGTGGCCATCATTGTTTACATAGAGTTTGTATAGTAAAAATTTGTAGTGACTACTAGACGGATTTTCATGAAACTTTACAGGAATGCTGCTCTTGATATCTAGTTAATCCTAGCACAATTTCAGGTCAGCTGGAAATTCAAGATGGCCAACACGGCTAAACATAGATATTTAAAAACAATTTTGTAGCGACTACTTCTTGGAAACTGTAAGTGATATTGATATGCGACTTTTTCTGAAATGATCAGCATGACAAGATGTTGATCCTTGTCGAAAATTATTTTGATTTGACATTAAACAAAAAACTACTTGACAGATTTTTATGAAACTTCACAGGAATGCTGACCTAGCTATCAAAATCTATCAGTAGAGCTTCAAGGTCATTGACCTCTTGTTATCTTTTTTTTTAATTTTTTTTATTTTTTATTTGATTGATTGATTGTTTTAATTATTAGCTCTACTGATCAGAGATCAGCAGAGCTTATGCCGTGGTGCGGTGTCCGTCGTCCGTCCGTCCGTCCGTCTGTCTGTCCGTCTGTCCGTCTGTCCGTTAACTTTTTTTTTGTAGCGACTACTCCTCTGAAACTACTGAATGGATTTTCATTAAAATTTACAGAAATGTTGCCCATGAAGTCTAGTTGATCCTAGCAAAAATTCATGTAGATGTGAAATCCAAGATGGCCGCCAAATCTAAAAATAGGTTTTTAAGAAACGAGTTTGTAGCGACTACTTCTTGAAAACTCTAAGGGATATTGCTATGGGACTTTTTCTAAAATGATCAGCATGACATGATGTTGGTCCTTGTCTAAAATCGTTCTGATTTGACGATAAATATGGCTGCCAGCGGCCATCTTTGTTTACATAGAGTTATATAATGAAAACTTGTAGCGACTACTCCTCTGAAACTACTTGACGGATTTTCATGAAACTTCACAGGAATGTTGCTCTTGATGTCTAATTGATCCTAGCAAAATTTCAGGTCGGCCGGAAATTCAAGATGGCCGCCACGGCTAAAAATAGATTTTTAAAAAATAAGTTTGTAGCGACTACTTCTTGAAAACTATAAGAGATATTGATATGGGACTTTTTCTAAAATGATCAGGATGACATGATGTTGGTCCTTGTCGAAAATCGTTTTGATTCGACGTTAAACATGGCTGCCAGCGGCCATCTTTGTTTACATAGAGTTATATAATGACAACTTGTAGCGACTACTCCTCTGAAACTACTTGACGGATTTTCATGAAACTTCACAGGAATGTTGCTCTTGATGTCTAATTGATCCTAGCAAAATTTCAGATCGGCCAGAAATTCAAGATAGCCGCCACGGCTAAAAATAGATTTTTAAAAAATAAGTTTGTAGCGACTACTTCTTGAAAACTATAAGTGATATTGATATGGGACTTTTCTAAAATGATCAGCATGACATGATGGTTATCCGAGTCGAACATTATTTTGATTCAATGTTAAACATGGCTGTCAGCGGCCATCTTTGTTTACATAGAGTTATATAATGAAAACTTGTAGCGACTACTCCTCTGAAACTACTTGACGGATTTTCATGAAACTTCACAGGAATGTTGCTCTTGATGTCTAATTGATCCTAGCAAAATTTCAGGTCGGCAAGAAATTCAAGATGGCCGCCACTGCTAAAAATAGATTTTCAAAATACAAGTTTGTAGTGACTACTTCTTGAAAACTATAAGTGATATTGATATGGGACTTTTTGTAAAATGATCAGCATGACATGATGTTAGTCTTGTCAAAAATCGTTTTGATTCGATGTTAAACATGGCTGTCAGCGGGCAACTTTGTTTACATAGAGTTATATAATGAAAACTTGTAGCGACTATTCCTCTGAAACTACTCGACAGATTTTCATGAAACTTAACAGGAATGTTGCTCTTGATGTGTAATTGATCCTAGCAAAATTTCAGGTCGGCCGGAAATTCAAGATGGCCGCCACGGCTAAAAATAATTTTTCAAAAAACAAGTCTGTAGCGACTACTTCCTGAAATCAAAATCAATCAGTAGAGCTTCAAGGTCATTGACCTCTTGTTATTATTATTTTTAGCTCGTCTGATCAGAGATCAGCAGAGCTTATGCCGTGGTGCGGCCTCCGTCGTCAGCTGTCCGTCCGTAAACTTTCTTTTGTAGCGACTACTCCTCTGAAACTACTGAATGGATTTTCATGAAACTGTACAGAATTGTTGCCCATGAAGTCGAGTTGATCCTAGCAAAAATTCATGTTGATGTGAAATCCAAGATGGCCTCCAAATCTAAAAATAGGTTTTTAGCTCTACTTATCAGAGATCAGTAGAGTTTATGCCGTGGTGCGGCGTCCGTCGTCCGTCTGTCCGTCTGTCTGTCCGTAAACTTTTTTTTGTAGCGACAACTCCTCTCAAACTAATGAATGGATTTTCATAAAACTTTACAGAAATGTTGCCCATGAAGTCTAGTTGATCCTAGCAAAAATTCATGTTGATGTGAAATCCAAGATGGCCGCCAAATCTAAAAATGGGTTTTTAGCTCTACTGATCAGAGATCAGCAGAGCTTATGCCGTGGTGCGGAGTCCGTCGTCCGTCTGTCCGTCTGTCTGTCCGTCTGTCCGTAAACTTTTATTTGTAGCGACTTCACAGCTGAAACTACTGGATGGATATTCATGAAACTTTACAGAAATGTTGCCCATAAAGTCTAGTTGATTCTAGCAAAAATTCATGTTGATGTGAAATCCAAGATGGCCGCCAAAGCTAAAAATAGAGTTTTAAAATACAAGTTTGTAGCGACTTCTTCTTGAAAACTATAAGTGATATTGATATGGGACTTTTTCTAAAATGATCAGCATGACATGATGTTGATCCTAGTCAAAAATCGTTTTGATTCAACGTTAAACATGGCTGCCAGCGGCCATCTTTGTTTACATAGAGTTATATAGTAAAAACTTGTAGCGACTTCACAGCTGAAACTACTGGATGGATATTCATGAAACTTTACAGAAATGTTGCCCATAAAGTCTAGTTGATCCTAGCAAAAATTCATGTTGATGTGAAATCCAAGATGGCCGCCAAAGCTAAAAATAGAGTTTTAAAATACAAGTTTGTAGCGACTTCTTCTTGAAAACTATAAGTGATATTGATATGGGACTTTTTCTAAAATGATCAGCATGACATGATGTTGATCCTAGTCAAAAATCGTTTTGATTCAACGTTAAACATGGCTGCCAGCGGCCATCTTTGTTTACATAGAGTTATATAGTAAAAACTTGTAGCGACTTCACAGCTGAAACTACTGGATGGATATTCATGAAACTTTACAGAAATGTTGCCCATAAAGTCTAGTTGATCCTAGCAAAAATTCATGTTGATGTGAAATCCAAGATGGCCGCCAAAGCTAAAAATAGAGTTTTAAAATACAAGTTTGTAGCGACTTCTTCTTGAAAACTATAAGTGATATTGATATGGGACTTTTTCTAAAATGATCAGCATGACATGATGTTGATCCTAGTCAAAAATCGTTTTGATTTAACTTTAAACATGGCTGCCAGCGGCCATCTTTGTTTACATAGAGTTATATAGTAAAAACTTGTAGCGACTTCACAGCTGAAACTACTGGATGGATATTCATGAAACTTTACAGAAATGTTGCCCATACAGTCTAGTTGATCCTAGCAAAAATTCATGTTGATGTGAAATCCAAGATGGCCGCCAAAGCTAAAAATAGAGTTTTAAAATACAAGTTTGTAGCGACTTCTTCTTGAAAACTATAAGTGATATTGATATGGGACTTTTTCTAAAATGATCAGCATGACATGATGTTGATCCTAGTCAAAAATCGTTTTGATTCAACATTAAACATGGCTGCCAGCGGCCATCTTTGTTTACATAGAGTTATATAGTAAAAGCTTGTAGCGACTACTTCTCTGAAACTACTTGGCGGATATTCATGAAACTTTACAGGAATGTTGCTCTTGATGTCTGATTGATCCTAGAAAAATTTCAGGTCGGCCGGAAATTCAAGATGGCCGTCACAGCTAAAAATAGATTTTTAAAAAATAAGTTTGTAGCGACTACTTCTTGAAAACTATAAGTGATATTGATATGGGACTTTTTCTAAAATGATCAGCATTACATGATGTTGATTCTAGTCAAAAATCGTTTTGATTCAACGTTAAACATGGCTGCCAGCGGCCATCTTTGTTTACATAGAGTTATATAGTAAAAACTTGTAGCGACTACTCCTCTGAAACTACTTGGCGGATTGTCATGAAACTTTACAGGAATGTTGCTCTTGATGTCTAATTGATCCTATCAAAATTTCAGGTCGGCCGGAAATTCAAGATGGCCGTCACAGCTAAAAATAGATTTTTAAAAAATAAGTTTGTAGCGACTACTTCTTGAAAACTATAAGTGATATTGATATGGGACTTTTTCTAAAATGATCAGCATGACATGATGTAGATCCTTGTGGAAAATTATTTTGATTCGACGTTAAACATGGCTGCCAGTGGCCATCTTTGGTTACATAGAGTTATATATAGTAAAAACATGTAGCGACTACTCCTCTGAAACTACTTGACGGATGTTCATGAAACTTCACAGGAATGTTGCTCTTGATGTCTAGTTGATCCTAGAAAAATTTCAGGTCGGCCGGAAATTCAAGATGGCCGCCACAGCTAAAAATAGATTTAAAATAAATAAGTTTGTAGCGACTACTTCTTCAAAACAATAAGAGATATTGATATGGGACTTTTTCTTAAATGATCAGTATGACATGATGTTGGTCCTTGTCGAAAATCGTTTTGATTTGACCTTAAACATGGCTGCTTTGTTTACATAGAGTTATATAATGAAAACTTGTAGCGACTACTTCTTTGAAACTACCTGACGGATTTTCATGAAACTTCACAGGAATGTTGCTCTTAATGTCTTATTGATCTTAGCAAAATTTCAGGTCGGCCGGAAATTCAAGATGGCCGCAACGGTTAAAAATAGATTTTCAAAAAACAAGTCTGTAGCGACTACTTCCTGAAATCAAAATCAATCAGTAGAGCTTCAAGGTCATTGACCTCTTGTTAAAAAACAAGTTTGTAGCGACTACTTCTTGAAAACTATAAGTGATATTGATATGGGACTTTTTCTAAAATGATCAGCATGACATGATGTTGGTCCTTGTCAAAAATCGTTTTGATTCAACGTTAAACATGGCTGCCAGCGGCCATCTTTGTTTACATAGAATTATATAATGAAAACTTGTAGCAACCACTCCTCTGAAACTTCTTGACGGATTTTCATAAAACTTAACAGGAATGTTGCTTTTGATGTCTAATTGATCCTAGCAAAATTTTAGGTCAGCCGGAAATTCAAGATGGCCGCCACGACTAAAAATAAATTTTCAAAATACAAGTTTGTAGCGACTTCTTCTTGAAAACTATAAGTGATATTGATATGGGACTTTTTCTAAAATGATCAGCATGACATGATGTTGGTCCTTGTCAAAAATTGTTTTGATTCAACGTTAAACATTGCTGCCAGCGGCCATCTTTGTTTACAAGTTATATAGTAAAAACTTGTAGCGACTACTCCTTTGAAACTACTTGGCGGATTTTCATGACACTTTACAGGAATGTTGCTCTTAATGTCTAATTGATCCTAGCAAAATTTCAGATCTGCCAGAAATTCAAGATGGCCACCACAGCTAAAAATAGATTTTTAAAAAAGAAGTTTGTAGCGACTACATCTTGAAAACTATAAGTGATATTGATATGGGACTTTTTCTAAAATGATCAGCATGACAGGATGGTTATCAGAGTCAAACATTATTTTGATTCGACATTAAACATGGCTGCCAGTGGCCATCTTTGTTTACATAGAGTTATATAATGAAAACTTGTAGCGACTACTCCTCTGAAACTACTAAACGGATTTTCATGAAACTTCACAGGAATGTTGCTCTTGATGTCTAATTGTCTAATTGATCCTAGCAAAATTTCAGGTCGGCTGGAAATTCAAGATGGCCGCCACGGCTAAAAATAAATTTCAAAATACCATCTTTGTTAACATAGAGTTATATAATGAAAACTTGTAGCGACTACTCCTCTGAAACTACTTGGCAGATTTTCATGAAACTTTACAGGAATGTTGCTCTTAATGTCTTATTGATCCTAGCAAAATTTCAGATTGGCCAGAAATTCAAGATGGCCGCCTAAGCTAAAAATAGATTTTAAAAAATAAGTTTGTAGCGACTACTTCTTGAAACCTATAAGTGATATTGATATGGGACTTTTTCTAAAATGATCAGCATGACATGATGTTGGTCCTTGTCAAAAATTGTTTTGATTCGACGTTATACATGGCTGCCAGCGGCCATCTTTGTTTACATAGAGTTATGTAATGAAAACTTGTAGCGACTACTCTTCTGAAACTACTTGACAGATTTTCATGAAACTTCACAGGAATGTTGCTCTTGATGTCTAATTGATCCTAGCAAAATTTCAGGTCGGCCGGAAATTCAAGATGGCCGCTACGGCTAAAAATACATTTTCAAAAAACAAGTTTGTAGCGACTACTTCCTGAAATCAAAATCAATCAGTAGAGCTTCAAGGTCATTGACCTCTTGTTTATTTTTTTAATATCTTTTTTATTTTATTTTTATTTCATTATTTTTTTTTAATTATTTTTTTTTTAAAGTTTTTTTGGTGTTAACGCCGTGTTAGCAGGAAGCATTGCTATGATTTCTAGTTGTGCCTATTGCGGGTTTTTTGGGTTCGTTGATTTTTGATGGAGTTACGGCCCCTTGACAGTTTTACACATTTTTACTTTTAAACTATTCCTCCTAAACCCCTTATTGGATTTCGACGAAACTTGGCAGGAAACATCGGTAAGATGTATAGTTATGCATATCACGCTTTTGTTCCAGTTCGCTGATTTATGACGGAGTTATTGCTCTTTTTGACATTATTACTTTAAATTTCGGCACTACTCCTCCTAAACGGCTTGTTGGATTCCTACAAAATTTGGCAGGAAGCCTCAGTACGATGTCTAGTTGTGCAAAGCGCGGTATATCAATGAAATCTTGGACAAGTTCGAAAACCAGCCAGATCTTGTTAGTAACGACAGGTTATGGCCCTTGATTTGTTGAAAAATGCTATATTGTATTTTCCTTTGTTAAATCTCTAGTTCTTCATTTTTAGCTCTACATTTTGCCTCAAGACGATAGGGCCTT
Organism: Cyrtodaria siliqua; assembly: GCA_037043455.1. NCBI lineage: Eukaryota > Metazoa > Mollusca > Bivalvia > Adapedonta > Hiatellidae > Cyrtodaria > Cyrtodaria siliqua. The sequence continues at coordinate 157,338 of JAWPHD010000333.1, forward strand.
CATGTTTTCATCCGATCTTTACCAAACTTTATCAGATTGTTAACGTCAATAAAAGCTCGAATAAGTTCGAAAACCAGCCAGATCGGACCAGTAACAGCGGAGTTATGGCCCTTGATTTCATTAAAAATACTAAAAACCCCCATTTTTTAGCTCTACTGATCAGAGATCAGCAGAGCTTATGCCGTGGTGCGGAGTCCGTCGTCCGTCCGTCTGTCCGTCTGTCTGTCCGTAAACTTTTATTTGTAGCGACTTCACAGCTGAAACTACTGGATGGATATTCATGAAACTTTACAGAAATGTTGCCCATAAAGTCTAGTTGATCCTAGCAAAAATTCATGTTGATGTGAAATCCAAGATGGCCGCCTAAGCTAAAAATAGAGTTTTAAAATACAAGTTTGTAGCGACTTCTTCTTGAAAACTATAAGTGATATTGATATGGGACTTTTTCTAAAATGATCAGCATGACATGATGTTGATCCTAGTCAAAAATCGTTTTGATTCAACGTTAAACATGGCTGCCAGCGGCCATCTTTGTTTACATAGAGTTATATAGTAAAAACTTGTAGCGACTTCACAGCTGAAACTACTGGATGGATATTCATGAAACTTTACAGAAATGTTGCCCATAAAGTCTAGTTGATCCTAGCAAAAATTCATGTTGATGTGAAATCCAAGATGGCCGCCAAAGCTAAAAATAGAGTTTTAAAATACAAGTTTGTAGCGACTTCTTCTTGAAAACTATAAGTGATATTGATATGGGACTTTTTCTAAAATGATCAGCATGACATGATGTTGATCCTAGTCAAAAATCGTTTTGATTCAACGTTAAACATGGCTGCCAGCGGCCATCTTTGTTTACATAGAGTTATATAGTAAAAACTTGTAGCGACTTCACAGCTGAAACTACTGGATGGATATTCATGAAACTTTACAGAAATGTTGCCCATAAAGTCTAGTTGATCCTAGCAAAAATTCATGTTGATGTGAAATCCAAGATGGCCGCCAAAGCTAAAAATAGAGTATTAAAATACAAGTTTGTAGCGACTTCTTCTTGAAAACTATAAGTGATATTGATATGGGACTTTTTCTAAAATGATCAGCATGACATGATGTTGATCCTAGTCAAAAATCGTTTTGATTCAACGTTAAACATGGCTGCCAGCGGCCATCTTTGTTTACATAGAGTTATATAGTAAAAACTTGTAGCGACTTCACAGCTGAAACTACTGGATGGATATTCATGAAACTTTACAGAAATGTTGCCCATAAAGTCTAGTTGATCCTAGCAAAAATTCATGTTGATGTGAAATCCAAGATGGCCGCCAAAGCTAAAAATAGAGTTTTAAAATACAAGTTTGTAGCGACTTCTTCTTGAAAACTATAAGTGATATTGATATGGGACTTTTTCTAAAATGATCAGCATGACATGATGTTGATCCTAGTCAAAAATCGTTTTGATTCAACGTTAAACATGGCTGCCAGCGGCCATCTTTGTTTACATAGAGTTATATAGTAAAAACTTGTAGCGACTTCACAGCTGAAACTACTGGATGGATATTCATGAAACTTTACAGAAATGTTGCCCATAAAGTCTAGTTGATCCTAGCAAAAATTCATGTTGATGTGAAATCCAAGATGGCCGCCAAAGCTAAAAATAGAGTATTAAAATACAAGTTTGTAGCGACTTCTTCTTGAAAACTATAAGTGATATTGATATGGGACTTTTTCTAAAATGATCAGCATGACATGATGTTGATCCTAGTCAAAAATCGTTTTGATTCAACGTTAAACATGGCTGCCAGCGGCCATCTTTGTTTACATAGAGTTATATAGTAAAAACTTGTAGCGACTACTTCTCTGAAACTACTTGGCGGATTGTCATGAAACTTTACAGGAATGTTGCTCTTGATGTCTGATTGATCCTAGAAAAATTTCAGGTCGGCCGGAAATTCAAGATGGCCGTCACAGCTAAAAATAGATTTTTAGCTCTACTGATCAGAGATCAGCAGAGCTTATGCCGTTGTGCGACGTCCGTCGTCCGTCTGTCCGTCTGTCCGTCCGTCTGTCCGTTAACTTTTTTTTTGTAGCGACTACTCCTCTGAAACTACTGAATAGATTTTCATGAAACTTTACAGAAATGTTGCCCATGAAGTCTAGTTGATCCTAGCAAAAATTCATGTAGATGTGAAATCCAAGATGGCCGCCAAATCTAAAAATAGGTTTTTAGCTCTACTGATCAGAGATCAGCAGAGCTTATGCCGTGGTGCGGAGTCCGTCGTCCGTCCGTCCGTCTGTCCGTCTGTCCGTCTGTCTGTCCGTAAACTTTTATTTGTAGCGACTTCACAGCTGAAACTACTGGATGGATATTCATGAAACTTTACAGAAATGTTGCCCATAAAGTCTAGTTGATCCTAGCAAAAATTCATGTTGATGTGAAATCCAAGATGGCCGCCAAAGCTAAAAATAGAGTTTTAAAATACAAGTTTGTAGCGACTTCTTCTTGAAAACTATAAGTGATATTGATATGGGACTTTTTCTAAAATGATCAGTATGACATGATGTTGATCCTAGTCAAAAATCGTTTTGATTCAACGTTAAACATGGCTGCCAGCGGCCATCTTTGTTTACATAGAGTTATATAGTAAAAACTTGTAGCGACTTCACAGCTGAAACTACTGGATGGATATTCATGAAACTTTACAGAAATGTTGCCCATAAAGTCTAGTTGATCCTAGCAAAAATTCATGTTGATGTGAAATCCAAGATGGCCGCCAAAGCTAAAAATAGAGTTTTAAAATACAAGTTTGTAGCGACTTCTTCTTGAAAACTATAAGTGATATTGATATGGGACTTTTTCTAAAATGATCAGCATGACATGATGTTGATCCTAGTCAAAAATCGTTTTGATTCAACGTTAAACATGGCTGCCAGCGGCCATCTTTGTTTACATAGAGTTATATAGTAAAAACTTGTAGCGACTTCACAGCTGAAACTACTGGATGGATATTCATGAAACTTTAAAGAAATGTTGCCCATAAAGTCTAGTTGATCCTAGCAAAAATTCATGTTGATGTGAAATCCAAGATGGCCGCCAAAGCTAAAAATAGAGTTTTAAAATACAAGTTTGTAGCGACTTCTTCTTGAAAACTATAAGAGATATTGATATGGGACTTTTTCTAAAATGATCAGCATGACATGATGTTGATCCTAGTCAAAAATCGTTTTGATTCAACGTTAAACATGGCTGCCAGCGGCCATCTTTGTTTACATAGAGTTATATAGTAAAAACTTGTAGCGACTTCACAGCTGAAACTACTGGATGGATATTCATGAAACTTTACAGAAATGTTGCCCATAAAGTCTAGTTGATCCTAGCAAAAATTCATGTTGTTGTGAAATCCAAAATGGCCGCCAAAGCTAAAAATAGAGTTTTAAAATACAAGTTTGTAGCGACTTCTTCTTGAAAACTATAAGTGATATTGATATGGGACTTTTTCTAAAATGATCAGCATGACATGATGTTGATCCTAGTCAAAAATCGTTTTGATTCAACGTTAAACATGGCTGCCAGCGGCCATCTTTGTTTACATAGAGTTATATAGTAAAAACTTGTAGCGACTACTTCTCTGAAACTACTTGGCGGATTGTCATGAAACGTTACAGGAATGTTGCTCTTGATGTCTGATTGATCCTAGAAAAATTTCAGGTCGGCCGGAAATTCAAGATGGCCGTCACAGCTAAAAATAGATTTTTAAAAAATAAGTTTGTAGCGACTACTTCTTGAAAACTATAAGTGATATTGATATGGGACTTTTTCTAAAATGATCAGCATTACATGATGTTGATCCTAGTCAAAAATCGTCTTGATTCAACGTTAAACATGGCTGCCAGCGGCCATCTTTGTTTACATAGAGTTATATAGTAAAAACTTGTAGCGACTACTCCTCTGAAACTACTTGGCGGATTGTCATGAAACTTTACAGGAATGTTGCTCTTGATGTCTAATTGATCCTATCAAAATTTCAGGTCGGCCGGAAATTCAAGATGGCCGTCACAGCTAAAAATAGATTTTTAAAAAATAAGTTTGTAGCGACTACTTCTTGAAAACTATAAGTGATATTGATATGGGACTTTTTCTAAAATGATCAGCATGACATGATGTAGATCCTTGTGGAAAATTATTTTGATTCGACGTTAAACATGGCTGCCAGTGGCCATCTTTGGTTACATAGAGTTATATAGTAAAAACTTGTAGCGACTACTCCTCTGAAACTACTTGACGGATGTTCATGAAACTTCACAGGAATGTTGCTCTTGATGTCTAGTTGATCCTAGAAAAATTTCAGGTCGGCCGGAAATTCAAGATGGCCGCCACAGCTAAAAATAGATTTAAAATAAATAAGTTTGTAGCGACTACTTCTTCAAAACAATAAGAGATATTGATATGGGACTTTTTCTAAAATGATCAGTATGACATGATGTTGGTCCTTGTCGAAAATCGTTTTGATTTGACCTTAAACATGGCTGCTTTGTTTACATAGAGTTATATAATGAAAATTTGTAGCGACTACTTCTTTGAAACTACCTGACGGATTTTCATGAAACTTCTCAGGAATGTTGCTCTTAATGTCTTATTGATCTTAGCAAAATTTCAGGTCGGTCGGAAATTCAAGATGGCCGCAACGGTTAAAAATAGATTTTCAAAAAACAAGTCTGTAGCGACTACTTCCTGAAATCAAAATCAATCAGTAGAGCTTCAAGGTCATTGACCTCTTGTTAAAAAACAAGTTTGTAGCGACTACTTCTTGAAAACTCTAAGAGATATTGCTATGGGACTTTTTCTAAAATGATCAGCATGACATGATGTTGGTCCTTGTCGAAAATCGTTTTGATTCGACGTTAAACATGGCTGCCAGCGGCCATCTTTGTTTACATAGAGTTATATAATGAAAACTTGTAGCGACTACTCCTCTGAAACTACGCGACGGATTTTCATGAAACTTAACAGGAATGTTGCTCTTGATGTCTAATAAATCCTAGCAAAATTTCAGGTCGGCCGGAAATTCAAGATGGCCGCCACGGCTAAAAATAGATTTTAAAAATAAGTTTGTAGCGACTACTTCTTGAAAACTATAAGAGATATTGATATGGGACTTTTTCTAAAATGATCAGCATGACATGATGGTTATCCGAGTCGAACATTATTTTGATTCAATGTTAAACATGGCTGTCAGTGGCCATCTTTGTTTACATAGAGTTATATAATGAAAACTTGTAGCGACTACTCCTCTGAAACTACTTTACGGATTTTCATGAAACTTCACAGGAATGTTGCTCTTGATGTCTTATTGATCCTAGAAAAATTTCAGGTCGGCCGGAAATTCAAGATGGCCGTCACAGCTAAAAATAGATTTTTAAAAAATAAGTTTGTAGCGACTACTTCTTGAAAACTATAAGTGATATTGATATGGGACTTTTTCTAAAATGATCAGCATGACATGATGTAGATCCTTGTGGAAAATTATTTTGATTCGACGTTAAACATGGCTGCCAGTGGCCATCTTTGGTTACATAGAGTTATATAGTAAAAACTTGTAGCGACTACTCCTCTGAAACTACTTGACGGATGTTCATGAAACTTCACAGGAATGTTGCTCTTGATGTCTAGTTGATCCTAGAAAAATTTCAGGTCGGCATGAAATTCAAGATGGCCGCCACAGCTAAAAATAGATTTAAAATAAATAAGTTTGTAGCGACTACTTCTTCAAAACAATAAGAGATATTGATATGGGACTTTTTCTAAAATGATCAGTATGACATGATGTTGGTCCTTGTCGAAAATCGTTTTGATTTGACCTTAAACATGGCTGCTTTGTTTACATAGAGTTATATAATGAAAACTTGTAGCGACTACTGCTTTGAAACTACCTGACGCATTTTCATGAAACTTCACAGGAATGTTGCTCTTGATGTCTTATTGATCTAGCAAAATTTCAGGTCGGCCGGAAATTCAAGATGGCCGCCACGGTTAAAAATAGATTTTCAAAAAACAAGTCTGTAGCGACTACTTCCTGAAATCAAAATCAATCAGTAGAGCTTCAAGGTCATTGACCTCTTGTTAAAAAATAAGTTTGTAGCGACTACTTCTTGAAAACTATAAGTGATATTGATATGGGACTTTTTCTAAAATGATCAGCATTACATGATGTTGATCCTAGTCAAAAATCGTTTTGATTCAACGTTAAACATGGCTGCCAGCGGCCATCTTTGTTTACATAGAGTTATATAGTAAAAACTTGTAGCGACTACTCCTCTGAAACTACTTGGCGGATTGTCATGAAACTTTACAGGAATGTTGCTCTTGATGTCTAATTGATCCTATCAAAATTTCAGGTCGGCCGGAAATTCAAGATGGCCGTCACAGCTAAAAATAGATTTTTAAAAAATAAGTTTGTAGCGACTACTTCTTGAAAACTATAAGTGATATTGATATGGGACTTTTTCTAAAATGATCAGCATGACATGATGTAGATCCTTGTGGAAAATTATTTTGATTCGACGTTAAAAATGGCTGCCAGTGGCCATCTTTGGTTACATAGAGTTATATAGTAAAAACTTGTAGCGACTACTTCTCTGAAACTACTTGACGGATGTTCATGAAACTTCACAGGAATGTTGCTCTTGATGTCTAGTTGATCCTAGAAAAATTTCAGGTCGGCCGGAAATTCAAGATGGCCGCCACAGCTAAAAATAGATTTAAAATAAATAAGTTTGTAGCGACTACTTCTTCAAAACAATAAGAGATATTGATATGGGACTTTTTCTAAAATGATCAGTATGACATGATGTTGGTCCTTGTCGAAAATCGTTTTGATTTGACCTTAAACATGGCTGCTTTGTTTACATAGAGTTATATAATGAAAACTTGTAGCGACTACTTCTTTGAAACTACCTGACGGATTTTCATGAAACTTCACAGGAATGTTGCTCTTAATGTCTTATTGATCTTAGCAAAATTTCAGGTCGGCCGGAAATTCAAGATGGCCGCAACGGTTAAAAATAGATTTTCAAAAACAAGTCTGTAGCGACTACTTCCTGAAATCAAAATCAATCAGTAGAGCTTCAAGGTCATTGACCTCTTGTTTTAACTCTACTGCCCAAGGGCCAGCAGAGCTTATAGGATGGTGTGATGTCCGTCGTCTGTCCGTCGTCCGTCCGTCGTCCGTCAACTTTTGTCTCGTTAAGACGATAGGGCCTTCATTTTTCACCGGATCTTTACCAAACTTAAACAGATTGTTAATATCAATTTAAGCTCAGAGAAGTTCGAAAACCAGCCAGATCGGACCAGTAACAGCAGAGTTATGGCCCTTCATTTAGTTAGAAATGCTATATTTTGCCTCATTAAGACGATAGGGCCTTCATTTTTCATCCAATCTTTACCAAACTTTATCAGATTGTTAATATCAATGAAAGCTCGGTCAAGTTCGAAAACCAGCCAGATTGGACTGGTAACAGCAGTTATGGCCCTTGATTAGTTAAAAATGCTATATTTTGCCTCGTTAAGACAATAGGGCTTTCATTTTTCATCCGATCCTTACCGAACTTTTACAGATTGTTAATATCCATGAAAGCTCAGACAAGTTCTAAAACCAGCCAGATCGGACCAGTAACAGCGGAGTTCCGGCCCTTGATTAATCGAGTTAAAAATGCTATATTTTGCCTCGTTAAGATGATAGGGCCTTCATTTTTCGTTCAATCTTTACCAAACTTTATCAGATTGTTAATATCAATGAAAGCTCGAACAAGTTCGAAAACCAGCCAGATCAGACAGGTAACAGCGGAGTTATGGCCCTTGATTTAGTTAAAAATGCTATATTTTGCTTCGTTTAGACGATAGGGCTTCATTTTTCATCCGATCTTTACCAAACTTTATCAGATTGTTAACATCAATGAAAGCTCGGACAAGTTAAAAAACCAGCCAGATTGGACTGGTAACAGCAGTTATGGCCCTTGATTAGTTAAAAATGCTATATTTTGCCTCGTTAAGACGATAGGGCCTTCATTTTTCATCCAATCTTTACCAAACTTTATCAGATTGTTAATATCAATGAAAGCTCGGACAAGTTCGAAAACCAGCCAGATTGGACTGGTAAGAGCAGAGTTATGGCCCTTGATTTAGTTAAAAATGCTATATTTTGCCTCGTTAAGACAATAGGGCTCTCATTTTTCATCCGATCCTTACCAAACTTTAACAGATTGTTAATATCCATGTAGCTCAGGCAAGTTCGAAAACCAGCCAGATCGGACCAGTAACAGCGGAGTTACGGCCCTTGATTGAGTTAAAAATGCTATATTTTGCCTCGTTAAGACGATAGGGCCTTCATTTTTCATCCAATCTTTACCAAACTTTATCAGATTGTTAATATCAATGAAAGCTCGGACAAGATCGAAAACCATTCATATCGGACTAGTAACAGCGGAGTTATGGCCCTTGATTTAGTTCAAAATGCTATATTTTGCCTCAAGACTATAGGGCCTTCATTTTTCAGCCGATCTTTACCAAACTTTATCAGATTGTTAATATCAATGCAAGCTCGGATAATTTGAAAACTATTGATATCGGACTAGTAACAGCGGAATAATGACCCTTGATTTAGTTCAAAATGCTATATTTTGCCTCGTTAAGACGATAGGGCCTTCATTTTTCATCCGATCTTTACCAAACTTTATCAGATTGTTAATGTCAATGAAAGCTCGGCCATGTTTGAAAACCAGCCAGATCGGACCAGTAACAACGGAGTTATGGCCCTTGATTTAGTTAACAATGCTATAATTTACCTCGTCATATGATAGGGCCTTCATTTTGCATCTGATCTTTACCAAATTTTACCAGATTTTATGACTTTCTTTTATTTTATTTGTTTAAATTTTTTTGTATTTTTTTTTTTTGATTTTTTTTGATTTTTATTCTTTTTTGATGTTTTTTTAAAAACTTTTTTTATTGCCTTTTTATTTATTTTTAGCTCTATGTTGGACCAGTCGGACCAGTAACAGAGGAGTTATGGCTCTTGGTTTAGTTAAAAATGCTAAATTTTGCCTCGTTAATACGGTAGGGTCTTGATTTTTCATCTGATTTACCAAACTTTACCAGATTCTTTAGTTATGGCCGTTGATTTAGTCTAAACTGTTTTTTGCCCGAAACTTGATGTTATAAGAGCCATGTTAGCCAGTAGAGCGTCCACAGGCCCTCTTGGGCCTCTTGTTTTTGTTAACACTGTGTTTGATTTGACGAAAATTAACAGGAAGCTATGATTACTATTCATTCCTATTGCGGTTTTTTTCCGGTTCGTTGATTTTTGATTGTGTTACGGCCTCTTGACATTTACTTTAAATTTCTCGTCGGCGCTACTCCTCCTAAACGGCTTGTTGGATTTCTACGAAATTTGGCAGGAAGCCTCAGTATGATGTCTAGTTGTGCAAAGCGCGGTATATCAATGAAATCTTGGACAATATCGAAAACCAGCTAGATCTTGTTAGTAACGACAGAGTTATGACCCTTGATTTGTTGAAAAATGCTATATTGTATTTTCCTTTGTTAAATCTGTAGTTACTTCATTTTTAGCTCTACTGGCTGAAGGCCAGCAGAGCTTATGGGATGACGAGTTGTCCGTCCGTCCGTCCGTCGTCCGTCGTTAACTTTTGTCTTGTTACCACCATAGGGCCTTCATTTTTCATCCGATCTTTACTAAACTTTAACAAGTTGTTAATATCTATGAAAGCTCGGACAAGTTCGAAAACCAGCCAGATCAGAATAATTTCACCGGAGTTATGGCCCTTGTTTTGCTGAAAAATGCCATATTAAGCCTTGTGAACACTCTAGCACCTTCATTTATTATTTGATCTTTACCAAACTTGCACAGATTGGTAATATCAATGAAGGCTCGAACAAGTTTGAAAACCAGCCAAATCGGATCTGTAACACCGGAGTTATGGCCCTTGATTTTTCTGAAAATTGCTGTTTTCTGCCTTGTGAACGCTCTAGCACCTTTATTTATTATTTGATTGTTACCAAACTTGCACAGATTGTTAATACCAATTATAGCTTGGACAAGTTCGAAAATCGGCTGTATTGGGTCAGTAACACTGGAGTTATGGCCCTTGTTTTTCTGAAAAATGGCATTTGCTGCCTTGTGAACACTCTAGCACCTTCATTTATTATTTGATCTTTACCAAACTTCTACAGATTGTTAATATCAATGAAAGCTCGAACAAGTTCGAAAACCAGCTAAATCAGCTCAGTAACACTGGAGTTATGGCCCTTGTTTTTTCTGAAAAATGCTATTTTCTGCCTTGTGAATACTCTAGGGCCTTCAATATTAATCGGATCTTTACTTAACTTTGCCAGTGTCTTTATATCAATGAAAGCTTGAACAAGTTTGAAAACCGTCAAGATCGAAAATATTTCAACGGAGTTATGACCCTTGTTTTGCTGAAAAATGCCATATTAAGCCTTGTGAACACTCTAGCACCTTCATTTATTATTTGATCTTTACCAACCTTGCATAGATTGTTAATAACAATGAAAGCTCGGACAAGTTCGAAAACCAGCTAGATCGGACCATTAAAAGCGGAGTTATTGCCCTTTATTTAGTTAAAAATGCTATATTTTGCCTCATTAAGACAATAGGGTTTTTATCTTTCATCCAATCTTTACCAAACTTTACCAGATTGTTTATATAAATGAAAGCTCGGACAAATTCGACGACCAGCTAGATCGGACCATTAACAGCGGAGTTATGGCCCTTGATTTAGTTAAAAATGCTATATTTTGACTCGTTAAGACGATAGGGCCTTTATTTTTCATTCGTTCTTTACCAAACTTTACCAGATTGTTTATATGAATGAAAGCTCGGTCAAGTTCGAAAACCAGCCAGATCGGACCAGTAATAGTGGAGTTATGGCTCTTGATTTAGTTAAAAATCGTATATTTTGCCTCGTTAAGACGATAGGGCCTTCATCTTTCATCCGATCTTTAAGAAACTTTACCAGATTGTTAATATTGATGAAAGCTTGGACGAGTTCGAAACCATCCAGATTGGACCATTTACATCGAATTCATGGCCCTTGATTTTCTGAAATATGCTATATCGTGGCCTCATTAAGACGAAAGGGCCTTCATTTGGCCGGATTTCATTGAAACTTTGCAGGGATGATCAGTACCAAGCCTAGTTGTACATAGTCACCGTGTTCCAGTTGAATGATTTTGGCAGAGTTATAGCCCTTTAAAGGTTTTAATACACAAACTTTGTTCTGACTAGTTCTCCTGAACCCCTGGCCGGATTAAACGAAACTTTTTAGGGATGATCGATTCTTTATCTAGTTGTGCACATCATCGCCGTGTTCCGGTTGAATGATTTTTGGCGGAGTTAGGGCCCTTTAAAGGTTTTGATACACAACCTTTGTCTGATCTACTTCTCCTGAACCCCTCGCCAGATTTCATTGAAACTTTGCAGGGATAATCAGCACCAAGCCTAGTTGTGCATGTCTTTGTCACGTTCAGGTTTACAGATATTTGGCAGAGTTATGGCCCTTTAAATGACTTTGATACCACACTTTTTTTCCGGGCTAGTTCTCCTGAACCCTGGCTGGATATAGACGAAACTTGACAAGAATGATCAGTATCAAGCCTAGTTGTGCATATCATCGCCATATTTCGGTTGAATGATTTTTGGCAGAGTTGTGACCCTTCAAATTTTTTAATACACAAACTTTGTCCAGATTAGTCTCTTCTGAACTCTTTGCCAGATTTCAGCGAATCTTGGCGAGAATGATCAGTACTAAGCCTAGTTGCACCTGTCATTGCCATGTTCTGGTTGAATTATTTTTAAAAGACTTATGGCCCCTTATATATAAACTTTATCTTGAGCCAGTAGAGCGTCTTGGGCCTCTTGTTATCTGATCTTTACCATATAAGAGCTGTTTTAGCTAGTAGAGCATCCACAGGCCCTCTTGGGCCTCTCCTTATGAAATTTCATTCATAGAAGAAAGTGGGACAAATTAAAAAATACCCATGCCTGACTAGACACAGCAGACTTATTGCCCATGATTACCAGGTGAGCGATCTAAGGCCATCCTATCCCTGTTGTTTTTGCAATGTTTTAAAAAAACTACTGATGGGAATTTTATGTCGACAACCCTTGATATAAGAGCCGTTTTAGCCAGTAGAGCATCCACAGGCCCTCTTGGGCCTCTTGTTTTAAATAGAATGGCATTTTGTTTTTAAACAAAATTAATGCACTTAAATGTCATCTCAGCAAATGGCAAACTCCATTGTTTTTAGTTACTAAAATGTTTACAAACTTTCATTTAAGCAACAATGACCTTTTTATTTTTAAGTCCAGCCCCCGTTTAAGGCGAGACATGTGAATCCACGGATTTCTTGTATATTTAAAGATTTAGCACTTAAAATGTTTAATGTTGACAAACATTACCAAACAACCAAGTTTGCTAAAATAATTCTTCTATTTAAAGGGACACCGATACTTTGAGCTTATAAAACAAATACAAAATAATTATGTTCTTATACATGCGGTCCCATGTATTGGAGTCTATCGTCCAAGAACATTAAAGAACCTTAGGAATCTATTTGATAGTAAGAGCAGGGCAGGTTCCTGGATTCCTATGTATCCTTCCTCTCTCTGGGGTGGCTGTAAACAACCTATAATGTGTTGATGAGCTGTTAAATAACATCTAATTTGATTCAGTTTAAAAATGTTTTGCATAGAAAATAAATACATGATACAGTTGTAATGTTTAATGTATTGACATGCCAAATTTTGAGTTTACAAATGCTTTAAAAATGCCAAATATGATTTAGAAATTCGTGATTAAACCTCTTTGATAGAATAATGTTTTGAAAAAAGGCCATGTTGGAGTTTTTATACTGAAACCTGGCCTCTTATTTCATCACAAGCAGATACCAGCATTAATTTGTGATGACATGTTCATGATAAAATAGGACATAATGGGTAGATTAAAATGTCAGTTGGTGAGAGCAAAAACAACAGCCTCTGTGTAACATGATACTTCCCAATTATAATAGTAGATGTTTTTTCAGGCTAAACATGTTCAATATGAAATTAACTTTTTAGCTCGACTATTCGAAGAATAAGAGAGCTTATGTAATCACCCCTGCGTCCCACATCAAGGTTTGCGTGTAAGCTGTGTTTACAAGTCTATATCTCTTACATTTCTTGTCCTAGCACAACCAAATTTGGCCCTGGGCTTCCTCATAGCATTATCTTAAGGGCTGCATAAGCAATTTTGGTTCTTGTAACCCATTTTGCCCTCACACACCAACCCCCCCACTCAAAACTCGATATTTTGTTTTCCCATCAATTTTTGTTGCCACCACCCACCCCCACACCACCCACTCGAAACTGGAATATATATAAACCGTATTTTACCTTGTATAGTACGCACCCGTGTATAGTACGCACCCCCTTCTCAGAGGTCAAAACTGGGGTAAAAAAGTTGTTTCCTCGTATAATACGCATCAAAATATTAGTTTTCCTAGATGAACCATTCAACGAAAATAAAAGGGTAAAAAAATTTAAAAAAAAAAAATCACGATCGAGAAAACTAACGTACAAAAGAAAATATAATTACTTCAATCATTAATTGCCAATCTTCAGGGGAGTACCTATCTTGTATCATCTCATCAAAGAGCCAATTATAATGCCGCAGATAATTGTTCGTAATCCGATAATTACATCTACTAAAACAAATACAATAAAGTCGTTGGTTACCGTAATCCATTACGCCGATTATACTAACATTGTGTATTCACGGGAACCAGTGCTTATCATAAGTGTATCATAAGTGTAACGGGTGATCAGTTACCTGTACCCCGTGGCTAAATCTGGTAAAGCTCACACGGCGTGTCAAAGTGCATCCTCAGAAATAGTCGCTACTCGCGGCAACTTCAAAGGATTATAGAAATAGAATAACCCACTCTACCCGTGTTTAAAATGTGTCTATACTGCAGCCGAGGTGCGATCTTGTTTGGCCCAATTATCAATCATCAAATGTGTACCGGTAAGCATGTTTTCACAAGCATTATTGAATAATTGCCATTTCAAAGTAGGGTGATTCTGCCTTTCTACGCCGTCTAAAATATATGGATTTCAAAATAAAGCAAAAACTTCATTAATTTTTTATGAAATATTAAATAAAATCCTATAAATATTAGAATAGAATAGAACTGTAACAATACTACATGTACCAGTCTAAACAGCTGGAAGTCACGTGATATTACGTCACGCGATATAAACAACAAAATCGAGGGACGATTTTTCACACAATTTATTGAAGTTTTACAACAAACATGCAAACATTCATACAAAAACAAGCATCATAATACACTTTATTCATTTATAAATCGAATTAAGTCAATATATTACTTATATGAAGCGAGTAAATTTCGAAAAAATTGTGTATTATCGGTATTCACAATTTTCTGTCTCAATGTCTGTTCGTCGTCAAGGTTTTTCTTCACAGACATCGATTTTCTGCAAGAAAAAAAAAGTTCTTTTTATTGTTTCCTTATATTGTACGCACCCCACTTTCGAAAACCGTAAAAGTGGTCAAAAAACTGCGCACTATACAAGGTAAATTACGGTATATATATATATATTTTTTTACATATTTCTGTCTGTGTTGTTTTGGTCAATTCTTACACATAGCTTCTTACACATATATGTTGCCCCCCCCCCCCCCCCCCATAATTTTATATCAGCCCCATCCCCCAACCCCACCCCACATTGTTTTAGCCTTGTTTTCTGATGGTATTGTTGCGCGCTTGTCAGGACACGCGGATATAAACCGAATCTTCGTACAATCCTAGTTTGTTATCTTCTTAATCAGTGATTGATTAATATTTTATTTTATTATTAAATGGGTGTAAGCAATGACTAGTGTATGAACATTTAGATATTTTAATATCTATAAAATATTCCAATAACTCTCACGAATTCAAATGCAATGCTATTCAATCCTTCAACACTTTATATCATAAAATCAATGAAAATGCCTTAACAATATATAAACATGTTCTTTCTCACTGATTACTGTAGATAAGTCTCTTTAAAATAATAACGCGAACATACACGCGAGTCTTTTAACTCCGTAATATTAAATTGAGGTGAACACTGATGACTTGCTCGTAACAAATGATAAGTATTTTGTACGTAAAATATTCTGTTCTTGTAAAAATCTTATTTTACAGTTACCAATGTGGAAACAGATTTAAACAATTTTAAATAATCTGCTATAAAAAATGTTACACTAGACTTACTAAATTTTCCAGATAAAATAGGCTTTTCAGTTCAACAGAATAGTTGCTTTTTCTCCTTTTAATTTGACAGAGTTGCTGCTTTCTAAATTTTGTACTTCTCCCCTCTAAAATGACAGAAAACTGGGCTTATATACTCCCAGGAATGTTCAACCACAAATCTGGGTGAAAGTGACCAAATCTCTGGATGCAAACAACCGACCCAAAATCAGCCATAATATTGGTTGCTCCCAATGTTTTGGTTGCATGACCTTTAACCTAGACACACCCTCTTCATACGAAAACCTAATTTACAGACTAAGATTGAATGAAACATATGCATATAAACAGTTAAACATGTACAATATTAATTATTTAAATAAAATATATACCAAAAGTTTGTCCTTTGACTGTCCTTGCATTTTAAATATAGTTTTCAAAACTGAAAGACGATGCTGTCTGCAAATAGAATGTAAACACACTCTCCCACAATGCATTGCAACAAACATGGCTGCCATAAGAAACAATTCTAAACTTTTGAAAAGTAAAACATCAAATACTTCATTGGATAACACTTAAATTATCTGGTAAGCTAAGTTTTGATAATCTAATGATAAGAGTGGACTATCCATTGCAGGAAAACACTATGACAACAGTTATTATCACTGTTAACAGTGTCAAGTCGCGAAAACTGATTACATATCGTCACATGTACTCTGTTTACATTGTCTGTTCAGACAGCACTAGTCCACACCAGGCACTTCAAAACTAGCAATACTGTCAATATTGATAATCATATAAACTATAACTGCTCTTGATACAATCAAAATGTTGAAACACCAGGTCATCACATTAATCATTATGTTGAAACACCAGGTCATCACATTACCCCCCACTTAATAAGGCAAAGCTCCGACTGCCTAAATGAATTATGTATCAAAGTTTCATAACTCACTTGTAGTCATATAAGTTTTACATTTCTCGAAAAATAACTTGAGTAGTCATCTCTATTTTCATAGCACATCTAAATAGACATAAAACACCTCTTTTAAACATTATGTCATTTAAATGAGCGTTAGTACTAACAACATGACAATTTGCCATCTCAGCAAGCAATCCTTTTAGAAATTCATTTGAATAATTTTAATAATATTGTTAACCATTAACAAATACTTTAAAATATTAACTGTTTATATATTAAAGAAAAATGGCTCAGCTCATTGTTTATTGAACTTTTTTTTTATTCTTTACAGTCTGTTCTCCTTGTCTCTGTTTTTCAGTCCTTCATGTCTCTTCTTCTTTCGTTCCCTGGTACGCTCCATTAAACTGCTCATCCTGGCTAACTCCTCAACGACCCTGGCCAACGTATTATCCTGACATCTCACCGCTCTACTATTTCTCTCCAATGCATCGACAATTTCCCTCGTTCCATTTGCTATAGCTTTAGCAACATTCTCCCACCCGTCTTCTTCCTTTGGCCTTTTCTGGGTTGGCTCCTCATTTTCTGCTGGATCCTCTATTTGTCTTTTTTCAGCTGACTTTTCTTTTTCCTGTTTTTTTTCGGAGATAAAATAGTCCAAATCTACATTTTCAACTAATTGCTCTGACAAAATGTTCTCATGTCTTTCATCTAGCAGAGGTGTGCTCAACTGTAGGGTTGGTGTATTTAAGGTAGTGGTAGGCATGGGTGTTACTACCCTAAACTGCTGAAGGGAGGAACTGGTATTGAGACACCTAGTAGTTGGAGTTATCTCACTCTGGCATAATGATGAAGACTGGGCTACATAGTGAGCGTTCACTGAAGTACAAGCCCTTGTTGCGTTCATACTTGGCATGTTGCCGTTTGGTATCCACTGTTGAAAAGTTGGATTTGAAAGATCTGACGATCCTGTGGTCCATGTTGGTACATTCATCAAAGCTGTTGACGATACACTCACTGATGGCGTTGTCGATGATGAACATGTTGATGATACCGGTACAGTGCTGTTATAATGCCAGGCTGTTGGTTGACTGGAACGTCCACTGTAGAAAGGTGCTGTGCACGAACTTGCCCAAGGCATCATTGAGACGGAAGAGTGGTCAACTGGATTCACTCTGGTGGAAACACTAATTGAGGACAGTGGTCTGTTAGTGCTTGTGGTTATAGGATTGGCTGCTGCAAGCCAAGCAATAAGTGGAATGTCTGAAGCGCCAGCTTCTTCTAATTCCTCCTCCCACGAGCTATTTTCAGGGAGAGGGTCCTCGGGAATAGCTGGTCTCGCTATCCTTGCAAACCATTGAACTGAATCTTCTTTGGACAACATAAGCATTTCCTCTTCTATATTTGCTGGGTTACGGGATGCTGCCAAGTACTTGTTGTGGTCAGTAACTCCCATATCTCTAGCCGTACGCACATGTCGGTTATATTTCACAATATGGTTAAGTAGGGTCTGTTGGTCTGTACACTTGAACATGCAGAGGGAGCAAGAAAATGGCACTCTGTCCAATGGTAGATGGTACTTTATGATGTGGTCTACTATCCTTCCCTTTCTATCTATCAGTGTAACTCCAACCTCTTTACATTTCTTGCACTGATAGGCACGGCCTCTTCTATTCAAGCTGTTCATTGTTCCAGGCTGAAAGTCAAGAAGGGCATCATAAGTTTCCAGTAGCACAGCAACATTTTAATAGGTCACCAGTGTTCACCTTTATTTGAATTATCGTCTTATTCTACTACGCAATATGAAACTATTGCAACCGAGTTAAGTCATATAAATGTATATCAATGCTTGAGATAATCCAATGTGTCTAAACACGTTAACGCAACAACAAAAAAAATCAACTGTTGATATTTGGCCTTAAACCTATTGAATCATAAGAATTTAGATAAACAATATGCTGCACTATCTTAGTACTTTGCACTAGTTTTACTATATTTATATCAGCGCGGTATTCAACATTAGACGAATATAATTAATGCATTGTTTATGATAATATTTTTACTTGTTTGATATTGTTTTAGCGTTACCCTCCGTATTGAACTTCTGCACTTGTCATTACATTACTAATGTTAAATAATTTAAAACATTTTACATTTTACTTCATAATATTCCTTGTTTATTAATTTGACAGGAACACACTTTTGTATATTTATCTTTTTATAGTTCATACACTTTTCATCGCCTATGCAATAAACATTTATAAAATCATTGTTAGTGTTACTTATTTCATTTGATTATTATGTTCTTTACACTTGTCATTCCTTTAACTAGCTTAAATCACTGTTTTCATCATTATTAATTTCTGTAATTTCTATTTACTAATTTCTTCCTTGCAGAAATTAGCCATTTTGAAGGGCTGTCTCCTTCATACGGTTTTAATTTGTTATGATGTAGGACTTTCTCTTGACCTTTCTTGTCCAGTTGTATCACAAAATTCAGATCTGAACGTTTCTCTTTAATAAGATATGGACTATCGTACGCTTTTTCAAGCTTTGGAGTGACTCCAACCTTGCGAGTTTCATGTAGACACCATATCAAGTCTCCAACCTGGTAATGATGGAAAGAGAGTTTAGCATCATACAGTTCCTTGCTACGTTTTGCACTAAATCTAAGGTGTTTTCTGGCTATATCATGGGCAAGAAGCATTTTAGCTTTTAATTTGTCTACATATTCACACAATGATGGCATTTCTGCAGTATTCGTTTTATAGTGGCTATACATCAAACTAGCTGGGAGTCTTATTTCTCGTCCCATGGTCAACATATTTGGGGTAAGCTTTGTCGATTCATTTGGTGTTGATCGATAAGCACCAGCCAGGCATCCAAGATTCAAATCCCATTCATCTTGCTCATCGATGAGGTAAGCTTTTATCATCTTTAATAGAGTTCTATTAAATCTCTCAGTCTGGCCATTACCTTGAGGATTTCTTGGGCTGGTCCTCGTTTTCTTTATCTCCAACATTCGGCACAACTCTTTAAATACCCTACTTTCGAATGTCCCTCCCTGGTCACTGTGAATTGCCAATGGAGTGCCCCATCTAGATATGAAATCATTTAGAATTCTGGAAGCACACTCTTGTGCATTTTGGTTAGGTACTGCTAATATTTCCACATATTTTGAAAAATGGTCAGTAAGGACTAGCATGTATTTGTTGCCTCTTGCTGTTTGAGGGAACGGACCCATAAAATCCATCGCTAGAATGTCCCATGGTGCTCCTGTCACTATATTCCCCATGGGCGCTTTCGGTTTCTTACTCGGCAATTTATCAGCTGCACAGATATCACACTGTTTTATAAACAGTCCTATGTCTTCCTTCATATTGAACCAGTAGTATCTTTGCAGTGTTTTTGCCTTTGTCTTCTTTGTTCCTAGGTGACCGGCCAATAATGAATTATGCATCTGATGAATAACCTCACGTTTAATTCCTTGGGGAACAACTAGTTGCAAATACTCATCTGTTCCGTTCAATTTTTCGAATGTTTTGTACAAAACTCCGTTTTTTAAGGTAAGAGCATTCCACAAAATCCAATAGTGCCTTGATGCTGGGCTTGCTGAAAGCATGTCTGCACTGTTTGGTTTGACTTGATCTAACATAGCCTTTAAAATTGAAGCAATATCTGGATCTTTTCTTTGTTGTGCTGCTATCACCTCAGGTGTGCTTACCCAGCACCAATTTGCTATTGGCTGCTGGATACTTTTGCTTTCATCAGATGGTCCTGCTATTGGTTCATTTGCCATTGACACTGTTCTCATCTGGACGTTTGAACTGTTTGTCTGCCCGTCACCTTGTGTATTTATGTTTTCACTGCATTCCGGTTCGGTTTGTGACTGTTCAACCCCTTTTAACACCATATCTTCTGCCTTTTTCTGACATTTACGACATGGTCCACATTTCAAAGGCTCACTCATATCTATCTCTGCACATGAGCAATCTCTTGGGCTCATGCATCTTGACAGCCCGTCGCAATTTCCTTGTTTTTTACCAGGTCGATACTCTATAGAAAAGTCATATTGGGCTAAAATCTCGATCCAGCGTGCTATTTTACCACTCGGTTCTTTTAAACTAAACAACCAAACCAGAGCCTGGTGATCACTTCTCACCAAAAACTTTCTACCGAGAAGGTATTGTCTAAAATACTGGATGAAATAAACTGCCGCCAGAAGCTCTTTCTCTGTGATACAGTAATTCCTTTCTGCTTTATTCAGAGCTCTACTAGAATAGGCTATTACCCTTTCTGCCTTCTTGTAGTTGTGAAAGAACACCACCAATTCCAACACCTGATGCATCTACATCTAAAACGAACTCACCACCTTCATTTAATGGGTATCCCATAATTTCTGGACTGATCAGGGCTCCTTTAATATTTTTAAATGACTGTTCGCAAGCCTCGTCCCATATAAAAGCTTTGTCCTTTTTGGTCAATTCTACTAAAGGTCTTGACATCTTTGCAAAATCACGTACAAACCGCCTGTAGTACGATCCTGTTGCAACAAACTGTTTTACTTGTTTCGCATTTTGAGGTTTTGGCCACTGAACTATCTTTGAAATGTTGTTGGGGTCCAGTTTCACACCATCTCGAGACACAACATGTCCAAGAAACACAACCTCCGTTTGAAGCATGTTGCATTTTTCTGGCTTAAGCTTGAGACCTGCGGCTTTTAATCTGTCAAGGACTTGACTCACACGGTGTACATGTTTGTCAAAAGTCTTTCCAAACACGATAATGTCATCTATGTACACTAGACATGTCTCCCACTGGAGGCCTTGTAGTGCCAATTCCATAGTGCGCTGGAAAGTGCCCGCTGCATTGTTTAAACCAAATGGCATACGGGTCATTTCAAAGTGCCCGAATTTACAACAAAACGCGCTTTTGGGAATATCTTCTTTTTTAAGAGGAATCTGAAAATACCCGCTTGTTAAGTCGAAGCTACTAAATAAACTGGATCCTGCAACAGCATCCAGACAATCTTGTATACGTGGTAAAGGAAAACCATCCGGTTTGACTAAAGCATTTACTTTTCTGTAATCCACGCATGGTCGAATGGATCCGTTTTTCTTGCGAACTAGTACTATGGGAGACGCCCATGGTGAAGTACTTGCTTGTATAACACCTTTTTGTAGGAGATCTTCAATAGCCTTTTTTTCTTCATCAGCATATGCCAGTGGTACACGTCTTGGTCTTTGTTTAATAGGAGCAGCATCACCTGTGCAAATTGGGTGCTCTGCAAGGTTTGTAAGACCCAAATCCCAGTCATTCCTTGAAAACGTTTCTTCATACTTCACTAGCAAGCCTGCCACTTCCTGTTTCTCATGCTCTGATTTACCTTCAGTTGACTTCTCAAACAATGCTCTCAAATGCTCAGGCACATCTTCATCTTTCGCTTTCTTCTGGGACAACACATTGCTTGAAGACTCCTGAATACACGTTTTTATATTTAGATCACCTGAGCCGAAGGCTCAAGGTGATCTATTGGGATCACTCTGCGTCCGTCGTCCGTCATCCGTCCGTCGTCCGTCCGTCTTCGTTATTTTTTCTTCAAACGACTTCTCCTCAGAAACCGCTTGGCTAATTTTGACTAAACTTCACATGGATGATCCTTAGATGAATGCTTTTTAGATTTGTTAAAATTAGGTCAGCGCGAAATCTAAGATGGCCGCCATTGCCATATATGGTCGAAACCTTAAAAAATCTTCTTCTCCAGAACCGCAGGACATATTTCAACAGTTTTTCTTTTAAAATGATCGCCAACGTCTAGACTATCAAGTTTGTTCAAATAAAGTCCCCGGGGTCAAAAATGGCCGTGCCCCGGGGATCCAAAGTTTGTATATTGAGATTTTGCATGTTTTTCATATAGACATATAGGAAAAAACTTTAAAAAATCTTCTTCTCTGAAACCACAAGGCACAGAGCTCTCATGTATTACATGTAGCATCAGCTTATGGTCCTCTACTAAGTTTGTTCAAATGGTGACCCTGGGGTCAAATTTGTCCCCGCCCCGAGGGGTCACAGTTTTACATAGACTTATATAGGAAAACAAAATAAAAAATCTTCTTCTCGGAAACTACAAGAGCCAGAGGTTTAATGTTTTGCATTTACTATAAGATTATATTCCTTTACCAGGTTTGTTCAAATGGATTTGACCCCGCCCCAAGGGTCACATGTTTTGCATAGACATGTATAGGGAAAAACTGAAAAAATCTTCTTCTCTGAAACTGCAAGAGCCAGAGGTTTAATATTTTGCATTTGCTATAAGCTTATGGTCCTCTACCAAGTTTGTTCAAATGGTGACCCAGGGGTCACATTTGGCCCCACCCCGGGGGTCACAGTTTTACATAGGCTTGTATAGGGAAAAACTGAAAACAATCTTCTTCTCTGAAACCACAAGAGCCAGAGGTTTAATATTTTGCATTTACTATAAGATTATAATCCTTTACCAGGTTGGTTCAAATGGTGACCCTGGGGTCACATTTGGCCCTGCCCCGGTGGTCACAGTTTTACATAGACTTGTATAGGGAAAAACTTAAAAAATCTTCTTCTCTGAAACTACAAGAGCCAGAGGTTTAACATTTTGCATTTACTATAAGATTATGGTCCTTTACCAAGTTTGTTCTATTGGTGACCCTGGGGTTACATTTGGCCCCGCCCCAGGGGTCACATGTTTTACATAGACTTGTATAGGGAAAAACTTAAAATCTTCTCCGAAACTGCTTGAGCCAGATGTTCAATATATTGCATTTGATATAAGTTTATAGTCCTCTACCAAGTTTGTTCAAATGGTGACGCTAGGGTTACATTTGACCCCACCCCAGGGGTCACATGTTTTCATAGACTTGTATAGGGAAAAGCTTAAACAATCTTCTTCTCTGAAACTGCTTGAGCCAGATGTTCAATATTTTGCATTTTTTTACAAGCTTATGATCTTTTACCAAGTTTGTTCAAATGGTGACCCTGGTGTCAAATTTGGCCCCGCCCCGGGGGTCACAGTTTTACATAGACTTATATAGAATTTTTTTTAAAAATCTTCTTCTCTGAAACTACAAGAGCCAGAGGTTTAATATTTTGCAATTACTATAATCTTATGGTCCTTTACCAAGTTTGATCAAATGGTGGCCCTGGGGTCATATTTGGCCCCGCCCCCGCGATCACAGTTTTACATAGACTTGTATTGGGAAAAATTAACAAAATCTTCTTCTCTGAAACTGCAAGAGCCAGAGGTTTAATATTTTGCATTTACTATGCACTTATGGTCCTTTACCAAGTTTATTAAAATGGTGACCCGGGTCACATTTGGCTCTGCCCCAGGGGTCTTATGTTTTACATAGACTTGTATAGGGAAAAACTTAAAAAATCTTCTTCTCTGAAACCACAAGGCACACAGCTCTCATATATTACATGTAGCCCTTGGGTCACATTTGGCCAAGCCCCAGAGATTACACCTTCATTTTGTCTTTGATCTTTACCAAACTTTGTCAGTGTCTTTATTTCAATGTTGGTAAACAACAGAGGCCACATTTCTTGAACAATCTTAACCAAACTTGCACAGATTGTATATGATCATAAGATTTCGAAGAAGTTCGATAATGGACAATTACTCAGGTGATCGATATAGGGCCATCTTGGCTCTCTTGTTTATATTCCCCTGGTTACCATCCTCTTCCTTATTTTCCTTTTCTACCAGTACACTTACTACTCTTTCTATTCTCTCTGCTCTCCCAATTTCAGCATCTTGTCTCAAAAGAATCTCATGCGCAAATGGATTTAGAATTCTTACTTTGCACGTTGGTGCTCTATTAATGTCTACCAAAGTAGATGCCATCATCAACTGGTAACTCTCTTTAAATTGGTCCGTTGGTTCCAATAAAAAACCTGACTCATTATCAATATCATCTTCTTCAACTCTCTCAACATACACATTCACCACTGTTTCTGTACTCCCAGGTATGCAGCAGTCATCCGCTAATGTAACCTTTCTGACCTTCTTTCCTCTACCCACTTGTAGACAGGGAATTTCAATGCCATCTAGGATAATCTTGTTCCTACTCAAAAGAATGTCTGCTGGTCCTTTCTCACCTCCCATCAGTATGTCATAACCCAAAAGAGCATCATCTTCTATCTCTGCTATTATAGCTTCCTTGATGATCTCCAATGGTCCCAACTTCAACCTGAACATGGCTTTCCCCTTTTCCTTTATAGGAGAACCACCTGCACCCTTTAAACACGATGACCTCTCCAACTTTGGCCGGTTACATTCTTTGATTTTCTCATAAACCCTTGCTGAAATAACTGTTTTTGATGCGCCTGTATCAGCAGTAAAAAGGATGGGAGAATCTTCAACAAAACCTCTAATATAAATTCCATCACATAGGCTAGTTTTCTTAATCATTGGTGATTGCGCAGTGGAGAGCAAGCTGTTCTCTCCTTCTCTTATGTTTGAACATGTTTGGCCTTCCTTTTCTAGTTGGACCCCCCTTTTGCCGCAAGAGTCGGTCCCCTGTAGTTTAAATGATGGTTGTTCCCATTCTTATATTGTTGATTACTTCTGTTTTCTCTGTGATTGTAGTTATTTTCAAAGTTTTCTCTGTAGTTCTGCTTTCCCATATAGTTATTGTCTCTTTTATCAGGACACTCTCTGGCATAGTGGCCCATTTTATGACATTTAAAACACTCAATGTTTTGATTTTCATTTTTGGGGTGTTTGTTTTTCACAGAAAATTGGGACTTTTGTGCTTCTTCTAGTTTATCAAGCCTTTTCATCAATTGGTCTAGGATTTGATTTTGGCTATTGTCTGTGCTCTTTTCTAATGGCTTTTCAAGTCCTTGTTTGTTTTCTTCTGTTGTTTTGGTAGGCTGATTCTTTGGAATCCTATTAACTCGCGCATGGACCTCTTCATAGTCACTTGTAATGTCTTCTGTTTCTATAAAATTGTCATCTACAGCTCTCCTAGTGCTTCTTCTATTTCTTCTATCTGGATCTGTTCTATTTCTTGTCTGGATCAGATTCACTACATGAAACACTGCTTCGTCTATATTCGCTGGCTCTTTATGGTACTCAACTTCAAATCTGATTTCATCATCCAGAAGTCCGTCCAAAAAACGCCGCACTAGATCCTCATCTCGAGTCCTTCTATCCCGATAGCCATGTGCTTTGTCATACAGCATCTTTAGATCAGCCGCATATTCTTCTGCTGTTTCTCCATGCTTTTGGAACCTTCTGCTAAACTTTGCTGCAAAAGATCTAGCTGTTTAATTCGCTAGTAAGCTCTTTATAATCTGATAAAACCACATGTGGTAGTTGGGAAAACACGAATTGACCTGCCTGTCCTTCTATTCTGGGTAGCAGTTGATCAAGTTTATCTTCACTGTTCCCAACCGTACCTTGTTGCAATTGCTTCAAATCTTGCAATCCATACCTCCCAATCTTCTTTTCCTGTGAAGGCTGGTATTTTTATACTGCCGAATGATCTTGAGTTGGAAGGTGGTGCCCTGTAACATGCCTCATTATTTGGATAGTAATGACTACTGGGTCGCAAGGCTTGTTGATTACTCATATTTAGGTTGTTTGAGTAATAAGAGTTGATTTCTGTGGGTACTCGTTGCATACAGCTGGAAGAACCATAGTTGTTGTGTTGTGCTGACTGACTGTATGAGTTTTGGTCAAATTCTGATTGGTTGTAGCCAGAGTTTTGTGACGCTGGTTGCTGCGTTGTATACGAGTTCCTGTGCTGTGCATAATCTCTTATATGACGGGTTTCATTAAATGATCTATGGGAGGGGTAGCTGTTTTCTATATGACAATCTGAGTGGTTGTTGCTTCCGTTTCTCTGATGGTCTGGCATCTGTTTAATGTTTTTAAGCTCATTCACCACGTCTTTCAAGACACCTGTCATGCTAGTCATCAGGCGACTCATTCCTTCTATAGTCTCCTCATTTCTATTGGGTTCTTGGATTTGTATAGACCTATGGTTTGTTACATGTTGGTTATCTGTTGAATTACTACTACCGTCATGCAGAAAGCCATCTTCACTCTGCATGTCTGACTGTTGACTATTCCTTTCTACTGATAACCCCTGTTGATTTTCACAGTCTTCAGTGTTTCTCGGATTAAAAATCACTTCTCCGTCATCATTTCTTGGACTTCGCTCTGCCATATTATTTTTTTAAAATGATACACAATTTTCCGAGTTAAACGTTAGGTTCGTATCTCTGGATCCGTACTTGCTTAAACGAATCCCACTTCGAACACCATAAATGTTGCGCGCTTGTCAGGACACGCGGATATAAACCGAATCTTCGTAAAATCCTAGTTTGTTATCTTCTTAATCAGTGATTGATTAATATTTTATTTTATTATTAAATGGGTGTAAGCAATGACTAGTGTATGAACATTTAGATATTTTAATATCTATAAAATATTCCAATAACTCTCACGAATTCAAATGCAATGCTATTCAATCCTTCAACACTTTATATCATAAAATCAATGAAAATGCCTTAACAATATATAAACATGTTCTTTCTCACTGATTACTGTAGATAAGTCTCTTTAAAATAATAACGCGAACATACACGCGAGTCTTTTAACTCCGTAATATTAAATTGAGGTGAACACTGATGACTTGCTCGTAACAAATGATAAGTATTTTGTACGTAAAATATTCTGTTCTTGTAAAAATCTTATTTTACAGTTACCGATGTGGAAACAGATTTAAACAATTTTAAATAATCTGCTATAAATAATGTTACACTAGACTTACTAAATTTTCCAGATAAAATAGGCTTTTCAGTTCAACAGAATAGTTGCTTTTTCTCCTTTTAATTTGACAGAGTTGCTGCTTTCTAAATTTTGTACTTCTCCCCTCTAAAATGACAGAAAACTGGGCTTATATACTCCCAGGAATGTTCAACCACAAATCTGGGTGAAAGTGACCAAATCTCTGGATGCAAACAACCGACCCAAAATCGGCCATAATATTGGTTGCTCCCAATGTTTTGGTTGCATGACCTTTAACCTAGACACACCCTCTTCATAGGAAAACCTAATTTACAGACTAAGATTGAATGAAACATATGCATATAAACAGTTAAACATGTACAATATTAATTATTTAAATAAAATATATACCAAAAGTTTGTCCTTTGACTGTCCTTGCATTTTAAATATAGTTTTCAAAACTGAAAGACGATGCTGACTGCAAATAGAATGTAAACACACTCTCCCACAATGCATTGCAACAAACATGGCTGCCATAAGAAACAATTCTAAACTTTTGGTCACATACCACTATTGTTTTGGGGCTGCTGATTGGCTGAAAAAAGTATAGGGTGTATTAGGGTATATCTTTTTCGAAAGAGCTATTTTCTGATTGGGTAGAATTGCCTTAATCATAACTGGTGTTCATAAAATGTCAAAATAATATGTGTAGGTGATAAAAATAAATAAAACTGTATTTGTTCTTGCATCTGGGCTATTTTATTGAGAAAATTGCAGGTATAGTAAATTGTCAGAAATTCACATTTATTTGCTGCGAGCCCGACGGTCAGCACCTTCATCAAACCGAAAGTAGGTGAAAGCATTACAAAACCCCCAATTTATTTGTGTCTAGGATAGTTCTTGAAAATAAAGTAGCCTAAAAGGTTCCCTTGGGTATGTAAAATGTGTTTTAGGGCCAAAAGGCTATAATGTAACCCTATGTGAAATGCAATAGTGGTATATGACCTATTTTGAAAAGTAAAACATCAAATACTTCATTGGATAACACTTAAATTATCTGGTAAGCTAAGTTTTGATAATCTAATGATAAGAGTGGACTATCCATAGCAGGAAAACACTATGACAACAGTTATTATCACTGTAAACAGTGTCAAGTCGCGAAAACTGAATACATATCGTCACATGTACTCTGTTTACATTGTCTGTTCAGACAGCACTAGTCCACACCAGGCACTTCAAAACTAGCAATACTGTCAATATTGATAATCATATAAACTATAACTGCTCTTGATACAATCAAAATGTTGAAACACCAGGTCATCACATTAATCATTATGTTGAAACACCAGGTCATCACAGTATAATTTATTATTCTCTGAAAAATCGAATAGTCGAGCTGCGCTGTTCTCCGACAGCTCTTGTTAAAGGTACATTGTCTATAAGTAAAGCCTATATTTAGCATAATGAAGTAACAAGCTGATATGGACACACATCTATTTTTTGACCGAATATGGTCTATGGAATAGTAATGTCTGTCCATTCATCAATATTTGCATTTAGCTCCTTTTATGGAAAACTATGAACGCTACCCTTTTGAATGCAGACAAAGTATTTGATGTTGCATAAACCCTCGATTTTATCAAGATGAAGGTCATTTGAAACATGTTAGGTGGACACGTCGACAATAGAACATCCAATGCAATAAACGTTTCGAACCCAAAACTTGGTACAAAAAGTTCAGGGTGCGAAACGTACAAGGTATAAAACAATTTTCATTTGTTTAATGGGTGGGGTAAGTATATCATTTAATGTGTTTTTCCTGATACATAAATTAATGATTTAAATTAAAAATACCACCAACAAACCTGTTTATAGAGCCCGCAAATCAGGGACTATTCATAATCGTGCAACAAAACATTTTCCCATCCTACCTGCTTCTGTTTTGCTCCGTTTTTTCAGTCATTCCCAAAAGCCATTATCAAACTGCAACACAGTCTTTACCCCACCAAATATCATCAACTTTTTGTCGTTGTTCGTGTTAAGAGTCTCCAAAATAAAATCTTTTAGAACCGTTCATATATTTTCTTCCTGAATCGCCATTTTGACACTTGAATCAAAGTGCTTATATAACGCTCAATTTCATTGGTTGAATTTAGTTGTTATTCTCATGAATATTGATTAGATGATTTTAATTAGATTGGCCAAATACAACTTCGTTTTTGGGTATTTCAGTTTTAAATTGGTGGAGGCTGGTTTAATTTTATGATATTGCTCAATAAATAAGCCCTTTAAACTCAAAATGTCAACGGATCAGTGATTCATTACTCAAACTATTTGCGAGTGTGCTGTTTGGTGCCTGCCAAAAAGTAGTTCGCCAATCTTGTGCACTTCTGAAAATTGGTTGATTACTTAAACCAGCGCTGACGTGGTTCTTAAAAATGTAAAGTAACCATTTGATATCTTTAAAGTTGATAGAACCACCAGAACCATCATTTCCTCCACCCCCACCCCCTATGCCAACAGCTCCACCCCAGGAGCACAATGGATGGGGAAGCAGCAGTGCCAATATGCCCCAACAGAGTTTTGATACTTGGGACGATGATGATTGGGATGATGACGATGATGGAGCATCGAGTACTAGCACAGGTGGTGCAAATAATGCAGCACATCAGCAGGTATGACTTCATATAAACATTTTGGAGATGAAGGCGGTGTTGAATGCCTTCAAGTTGTGGAGTTGTTATTGGAAGAATTAGACAGTGCTTTAACTTTAAATTTGTTGTTGCCGATGAGTTGTTGGTAAATAATAAGTTTATGAATTAGATCCCAATGATTTATAATAAAATGAAATAGTTTCAGTTCTTACAAAAGTTGCATAGTGTTCCAGATTTAATGCAGATTTAAGGCATTTTATGCCCCACCAATCAAAATCGTTTCAGGTTGTATTACACATGGTCAAATATGGCTCTAACAAGGGAAGTTATTTGATAAAAACAAAATCTCAATCTGATGCATGCGAATGAGAGAGGGATATCATACCAGAAGACATTACCCATATGGGTCCGAATGATGGTAATTAGGTGTGTTATGTAACACTTGCACAATCACGTTTGTTGAATCATTTCAAACCAACATATTTTTATTTAAAATTTTACAGGAATTACAAGGTCAGGGGAATTTTGGTCTTTCACAAGCGAAACCACGTCGAGAAAATACATCATCCTCACCTCCAAATGACATGTCCAGATATGGTACAGTCAAGAAAAGTTTTAATAGGTATGTACAAACTGGATAAAATTAGTTCTGCAATATTCACTGTTTTAAATGCAAATAAGTAGGCAAACTTGGCCCCAGTTAAAACCTGTCAAATTTGTATTTTCTCATTAATTTAGACCAGTGTCACTTTCACCCTTTTATCAGTCCCTAAAAAAGGCAAATTTTGGTCAAAAGAGCCAAAAAAAGTATGATCCAGTAGTGAAAAATTGAACATTGCTAATGTTTGATACACCAGTGTCAGGGTCGCGAAACCACGTGACTTTTTGATCGGTATCACGGCAAACGATGTGTAAACAAATTGCTCAATTCTAAAGTGTACATAACCTCTCCAAAGTGAGCTCTTTACTACGCCACAAAATGTAATTCGATTTATCTAGTAATTTCTGAGATTAGCCCTCCCAAAATCTTGGAAACATAAAAGGTCTATGACAGTGTACATTTTGGAAGAGCTAATCCCAGAAAGTACTGAATGAACCAACTTGGCTTTTGCGGCAGAGGAAAGAGCTGACATAGTATGTGCGCTTTATTTGAACAAAATTCGTTAAATATTAAGAAATTTATGAAGAAAAACCCTACCTGAATCAATTGTTTTGTTAGCTCGCCGTGGTGCGTCGTCCGTCGTCCGTCCGTCCGTCTGTCTGTCTGTCTGTCTGTCTGTCCGTAAACTTTTATTTGTAGCGACTACTCCTCTGAAACTGCTGGATGGATATTCATGAAACTTTACAGAAATGTTGCCCATGAAGTCTAGTTGATCCTAGCAAAAAATCATGTTGATGTGAAATCCAAGATGGCCACCAAAGCTAAAAATAGATTTTTAAAATACAAGTTTGTAGCGACTACTTCTTGAAAACTATAAGTAATATTGATATGGGACTTTTTCTAAAATGATCAGCATGACATGATGTTGGTCCTTGTCAAAAATCATTTTGATTCGACATTAAACATGGCTGCCAGTGGCCATCTTTTTTTACATAGAGTTATATAGTAAACATTTGTAGCGACTACTCCTCTGAAACTACTTGGCGGATTTTCATGAAACTTTCCAGGAATGTTGCTGTTGGTGTCTAATTGATCCTAGCAAAATTTCATGTCAGCCAGAAATTCAAGATGGCCGCCACAGCTAAAAATAGATTTTTAAAAAACAAGATTGTAGCGACTACTTCTTGAAAACTGTAAGTGATATTGATATGGGACTTCTTCTAAAATGATCAGCATGACATGATGTTGATCCTAGTCAAATATTATTTTGATTCGACGTTAAACATGGCTGCCAGTGTCCATTTTTGTTTACATAGAGTTATATAGTAAAAACTTGTAGCGACTACTCCTCTGAAACTACCTGACGGATGTTCATGAAACTTCACAGGAATGTTGCTCTTGATGTCTAATTGATTCTAGAAAAATTTCAGACTGGCCGGAAATTCAAGATGGCCGCCACGGCTAAAAATAGATTTAAAATAAATAAATTTGTAGCAACTACTTCTTGAAAACTGTAAGTGATATTGATATGGGACGTTTTCTAAAATGTTCAGCTTGACATGATGTTGATCCTTGTCAAAATTTATTTCGATGTGACATTAAACATAGCCATTAGCGGCCATCTTTGTTTACATAGATTTATATACTAAAAACTTGTAGCGAATTCTTCTCTGAAACTACTTGACGGATGTTCATGAAACTTCACAGAAATGTTGCACTTGATGTCTAGTTGATCCTAGAAAAATTTCAGGGTGGCCGGAAATTCAAGATGGCCGCCACAGCTAAAAATAGATTTTAAAAAACAAGATTGTAGCGACTACTTCTTGAAAACTATAAGTGATATTGATATGGGACTTCTTCTAAAATGATCAGCATGACATGATGTTGATCCTATTCAAATATTATTTTGATTCGACGTTAAACATGGCTGCCAGTGGCCATTTTTGTTTACATAGAGTTATATAGTAAAAACTTGTAGCGACTACTCTTCTGAAACTACTTGACGGATGTTCATGAAACTTCACAGAAATGTTGCTCTTGATGTCTTATTGATTCTAGAAAAATTTCAGACTGGCCGGAAATTCAAGATGGCCGCCATGGCTAAAAATAGATTTAAAATAAATAAATTTGTAGCGACTACTTCCTGAAAACTGTAAGTGATATTGATATGGGACGTTTTCTAAAATGATCAGCTTGACATGATGTTGATCCTTGTCAAAATTTATTTCGATGTGACTTTAAACATGGCCACTAGCGGCCATCTTTGTTTACATAGATTTATATAGTAAAAACTTGTAGCGACTACTGCTCTGAAACTACTTGACTGATGTTCATGAAACTTCACAGGAATGTTGCACTTGATGTCTAGTTGATCCTAGAAAAATTTCAGGCTGGCCGGAAATTCAAGATGGCCGCCACGGCTACAAATATATTTAAAATAAATAAATTTGTAGTGACTACTTCTTGAAAACTGTAAGTGATATTGATATGGGACTTTTTCTAAAATGATCAGCATGACATGATGTTGATCCTTGTCGAAAATTATTTTGATTCGACATTAAACATGGGCCCAGAGGCCATCTTTGTTTACATAGAGTTTGTATAGTAAAAATTTGTAGCGACTACTCCTCTGAAACTACTTGGCGGATTTTCATGACTCTTCACAGGAATGATGCTCTTGATGTCTAGTTGATCCTAGCAAAATTTCAGGTTGGCCTGAAATTCAAGATGGCTGCCACGGCTAAAAATACCTTTTCAAAATACAAGTTTGTAGCGACTACTTCTTGAAAACTATAATTGATATTGATATGCGTCTTTTCCTAAAATGATCAGTATGACATGATGTTGATCCTTGTCGAAAATTATTTTGATTCAACTTTAAACATGGCTGCCAGCGGCCATCTTTGTTTACATAGGGTTATATATTGAAAACTTGTAGCGACTATTCCTCTGAAACTACTTGATGGATTTTCATGAAACTTCACACGAATGTTGCTCTTAATGTCTAATTGATCCTAACAAAACTTCAGGTCGGCCTGAAATTCAAGATGGCTGCCACGGCTAAAAGTAGATTTTCAAAAAAACAAGTTTTGTAGCGACTACTTCTTGAAAACTATAAGTGATATTTAAATGGGACTTCTTCTAAAATGATCAGCATGACATGATGTTGATCCTAGTCAAATATTATTTTGATTCAACGTTAAACATGGCTGCCAGTGGCCATTTTTGTTTACATAGAGTTATATAGTAAAAACTTGTAGCGACTACTACTCTGAAACTACTTGACGGATGTTCATGAAACTTCACAGGAATGTTGCTCTTGATGTCTAATTGATTCTAGAAAAATTTCAGACTGGCCGGAAATTCAAGATGGCCGCCACGGCTAAAAATAGATTTAAAATAAATAAATTTGTAGCAACTACTTCTTGAAAACTGTAAGTGATATTGATATGGGACATTTTCTAAAATGTTCAGCTTGACATGATGTTGATCCTTGTCAAAATTTATTTCGATGTGACTTTAAACATAGCCACTAGCGGCCATCTTTGTTTACATAGAGTTATATAGTAAAAACTTGTAGCGACTACTCCTCTGAAACTACTTGACGGATGTTCATGAAACTTCACAGAAATGTTGCACTTGATGTCTAGTTGATTCTAGAAAAATTTCAGGCTGGCCGGAAATTCAAGATGGCCGCCACAGCTAAAAATAGATTTTTAAAAAACAAGATTGTAGCGACTACTTCTTGAAAACTATAAGTGATATTGATATGGGACTTCTTCTAAAATGATCAGCATGACATGATGTTGATCCTAGTCAAATATTATTTTGATTCGACGTTAAACATGGCTGCCAGTGGCCATTTTTGTTAACATAGAGTTATATAGTAAAAACTTGTAGCGACTACTCTTCTGAAACTACTTGACGGATGTTCATGAAACTTCACAGAAATGTTGCTCTTGATGTCTAATTGATTCTAGAAAAATTTCAGACTGGCCGGAAATTCAAGATGGCCGCCATGGCTAAAAATAGATTTAAAATAAATAAATTTGTAGCGACTACTTCCTGAAAACTGTAAGTGATATTGATATGGGACATTTTCTAAAATGATCAGCTTGACATGATGTTGATCCTTGTCAAAATTTATTTCGATGTGACTTTAAACATGGCCACTAGCGGCCATCTTTGTTTACATAGATTTATATAGTAAAAACTTGTAGCGACTACTACTCTGAAACTACTTGACTGATGTTCATGAAACTTCACAGGAATGTTGCACTTGATGTCTAGTTGATCCTAGAAAAATTTCAGGCTGGCCGGAAATTCAAGATGGCCGCCACGGCTACCAATAGATTTAAAATAAATAAATTTGTAGTGACTACTTCTTGAAAACTGTAAGTGATATTGATATGGGACTTTTTCTAAAATGATCAGCATGACATGATGTTGATCCTTGTCGAAAATTATTTTGATTCAACATTAAACATGGCCGCCAGTGGCCATCTTTGTTTACATAAAGTTTGTATAGTAAAAATTTGTAGCGACTACTCCTCTGAAACTACTCGGCGGATTTTCATGAATCTTCACAGGAATGTTGCTCTTGATGTCTAGTTGATCCTAGCAAAATTTCAGGTTGGCCGGAAATTCAAGATGGCTGCCACGGCTAAAAATACATTTTCAAAATACAAGTTTGTAGCGACTACTTCTTGAAAACTATAATTGATATTGATATGCGTCTTTTCCTAAAATGATCAGTATGACATGATGTTGATCCTTGTCGAAAATTATTTTGATTCAACTTTAAACATGGCTGCCAGTGGCCATCTTTGTTTACATAGAGTTATATATTGAAAACTTGTAGCGACTATTCCTCTGAAACTACTTGATGGATTTTCATGAAACTTCACACGAATGTTGCTCTTAATGTCTAATTGATCCTAACAAAACTTCAGGTCGGCCGGAAATTCAAGATGGCCGCCACGGCTAAAAGTAGATTTTCAAAAAACAAGTTTTGTAGCGACTACTTCTTGAAAACTATAAGTGATATTGAAATGGGACTTTTTCTAAAATGAACAGCATGTCATGATGTTGGTCCTTGTCGAAAATCGTTTTGATTCGATGTTAAACATGGCTGTCAGCGGCCATCTTTGTTTACATACTACAGTATAACTATGTTACTGAAAG
The DNA here is from genome assembly GCA_037043455.1 of Cyrtodaria siliqua. Taxonomy (NCBI): domain Eukaryota; kingdom Metazoa; phylum Mollusca; class Bivalvia; order Adapedonta; family Hiatellidae; genus Cyrtodaria; species Cyrtodaria siliqua. Next base: position 192,801 of record JAWPHD010000333.1, read on the forward strand.
TGCATATGTTTCCTCTGTTTCAGATTTTCTACCTTTGCAAAAGCAGGAGGTGAAGCATACATGATGGGAAATTTTACAGCAAAAGTATCGGAGGCTGATTTGATTTCTATCATTGTAGGTCTAAATCTATTACAGTCTTTCTTTTCTGTCTAAAGCCACATACTTGTTCACCAATTTATTCACCATCTGACCGATATTTTCAAAGTAAAAAGCTTTGTCCTTGCGTTATCCTGTGTTGGTTTCTGGTGTTACACCAAGGCTTAACATTGCCTATAGTTTTTTCATTTCATCATGTTTTGGAATTCTCACAAAGTTTATAGCTTATTGAAAATTTGAAATAAAAGTATCGATAAATATTTATCTACTTCATCAAAGGTTCAATACATACACGTCATGACATTATTGTGATCACATGACCTTTCCCAAATTTTAAAGGTCATTGTCATATAACAAGGTCAAATTCTGAGTTCAAAGATATGTTTTGGTCATGAAAAACTAATATTGTGTATACATTTTTCATTGCTTCATATTTATTTATCTACCTTTAAATATATACACTACATTACAATTGTTGAGTGACCTTGCCAACACATTAAAGTCAAGATCACAGTCAAGGTTATACTCTTGGTTCAAAGTTATTTTTTGGTGAAAAAACTTATGCATGAAACTTCTTGTTTGTCTCATCTAGAGTGGGTGGAAGCCTTAAAGCATTCAGGCCCAGTAAGTGTATATATGGTTATAGGGTGGGGATCTCAACCATTTCTAAGTTATGAACATGGAGCTACATCCCCATGGGTGGGGATGGACTCCGGGGCCAAAGATGATTGGATTGTTGTATCCTTTGGTTTATGGTCATTAAGTGCATATATGGAGGGAATCTCAATAGTTTTCAAGTTATGACCTAGAGGCTATGTCCTCAGGGGTAGAAATGGACCCCAGGAACGATGCTGGTTGGATGGTTGTATCCATCTGCTCATGACCAGTAAGTGTATACAGTCCACACTCAGTTACTTAAACTCGCTTACTTTGAAATCCCAGCTACGTCGCATTTCAGTCACAGTCCCAACTTTATTCTGTCTATGTTTATGTTGACTTCTTTTTAGTCAAATTTCACCAAGTCAAATTATTCACTTACTCGAACTATATTTATGGTCCCTAAAATACGTTTTAACTGTATTATACATTTGTTTATTTGAAGTGCAATTGAATTGCCAAATGCAAGTTCAATCAAATGCAAGCCACTTCGAAGTTAAGTGTGAAGCAAACAATTGGTGATAATTGTTGAGATGATTTGAACATGTGACACTTGTAAAGCATTGTTTATGAATTGTTTATTACATCTTTTATCTAATTGAGCATGTTCAACTTACCATTGCAACAAAAAAGTTTTTCTTAAATTAAAAACAAGTTTGGGTTAACTTAGAATATAATAGAATAGAATTACTTTTATCTTCCAATCAACAGCCATACATCAGTTATTGTAAGTATAGAATGTTTGTATTTTTAGCTCTACTGGCCAAGGGCCAGCAGAGCTTATGGGATGGTGTGTTGTCCGTTGTCCGTCCGTCCGTCCGTTAACTTTTGCTTGTGTACACTCTAGAGGCCACATTTCTGATGCAATCATCATGAAACTTTGTCAGAATGTTTGTCTCAATGAAATCTCGGTCAAGTTCGAAAATGGGTCATGTGGGGGTCAAAAACTAGGTCACTAGGTCAAATATTGGAAAAACCTTGTGTACACTCTAGAGGCCATATTTTTGACCCGAGCTTGATGCAACTTTGTCAGAATGTTTGTCTTAATTATATCTTGGTCAAGTTTGAAAATGGGTCACATGGGATTAAAAACTAGGTCACTAGGTCAAATACTTGAAAAACATTGTGTACACTCTAGAAGCCGTATTTCTGACCCAGTCTTGATGAAACTTTGTCAAAATGTTTGTCTTAATTATATCTTGGTCAAGTTCAAAAATGGGTCACATGGTATTAAAAACTAGGTCGCTAGGTCAAACTTTGGAAAAACCGTGTGTACACTCTAGAGGCCATATTTTTGACCCGATCTTGATGAAACTTTGTCAGAATGTTTGTCTCAATGAAATCTCGGTCAAGTTCAAAAATGGGTCGTGTGGGGTCAAAAACTAAGTCACTAGGTCAAATACTTGAAAAAACTTGTGTACACTCTAGAGGTCATATTTGTTACCCAATCTTGATGAAACTTTGTCAAATTGTTTATCTTAATTATATCTTGATCAAGTTCGGAAATGGGTCACATGAAGTTAAAAACTAGGTCACTAGGTCAAATATTGGAAAAACCTTGTGTACACTCTAGAGGCCATATTTTTGACCCGAGCTTGATGCAACTTTGTCAGATTGTTTATTTTAATTGTTTGTCTCAATGAAATCTCGGTCAAGTTCGAAAATGGGTCATGTGGGGTCAAAAACTAGGTCACTAGGTCAAATATTGGAAAAACCTTGTGTACACTCTAGAGGCCATATTTTAGACCCGAGCTTGATGCAACTTTGTCAGAATGTTTGTCTTAATTATATCTTGGTCAAGTTTGAAAATGGGTCACATGGGGTTAAAAACTAGGTCACTAGGTCAAATACTTGAAAAACCTTGTGTACACTCTAGAAGCCGTATTTCTGACCCAATCTTGATGAAACTTTGTCAAAATGTTTGTCTTAATTTTATCTTGGTCAAGTTCAAAAATGGGTCACATGGTGTTAAAAACTAGGTCACTAGGTCAAACTTTGGAAAAACCGTGTGTACACTCTAGAGGCCATATTTTTGACCCGATCTTGATGAAACTTTGTCAGAATGTTTGTCTCAATGAAATCTCGGTCAAGTTCAAAAATGGGTCATGTGGGGTCAAAAACTAGGTCACTAGGTCAAATACTTTAAAAAACTTGTGTACACTCTAGAGGTCATATTTGTTACCCAATCTTGATGAAACTTTGTCAAATTGTTTATCTTAATTATATCTTGATCAAGTTCGGAAATGGGTCACATGAAGTTAAAAACTAGGTCACTAGGTCAAATATTGGAAAAACCTTGTGTACACTCGAGAGGCCATATTTTTGACCCGAGCTTGATGCAACTTTGTCAGATTGTTTATCTTAATTGTTTGTCTCAATAAAATCTCGGTCAAGTTCGAAAATGGGTCATGTGGGGTCAAAAACTAGGTCACTAGGTCAAATATTGGAAAAACCTTGTGTACACTCTAGAGGCCATATTTTAGACCCGAGCTTGATGCAACTTTGTCAGAATGTTTGTCTTAATTATATCTTGGACAAGTTTGAAAATGGGTCACATGGGGTTAAAAACTAGGTCACTAGGTCAAATACTTGAAAATCTTGTGTACACTCTAGAAGACGTATTTCTGACCCAATCTTGATGAAACTTTGTCAAAATGTTTGTCTTAATTTTATCTTGGTCAAGTTTAAAAATGGGTCACATGGTGTTAAAAACTAGGTCACTAGGTCAAACTTTGGAAAAACCGTGTGTACACTCTAGAGGCCATATTTTTGACCCGATCTTGATGAAACTTTGTCAGAATGTTTGTCTCAATGAAATCTCGGTCTAGTTCAAAAATGGGTCATGTGGGGTCAAAAACTAGGTCACTAGGTCAAATACTTTAAAAAACTTGTGTACACTCTAGAGGTCATATTTGTTACCCAATCTTGATGAAACTTTGTCAAATTGTTTATCTTAATTATATCTTGATCAAGTTCGGAAATGGGTCACATGAAGTTAAAAACTAGGTCACTAGGTCAAATATTGGAAAAACCTTGTGTACACTCTAGAGGCCATATTTTTTACCCGAGCTTGATGCAACTTTGTCAGAATGTTTGTCTTAATTATATCTTGGTCAAGTTTGAAAATGGGTCACATGGGGTTAAAAACTAGGTCAAATACTTGAAAAACCTTGTGTACACTCTAGAAGCCGTATTTCTGACCCAATCTTGATGTAACTTTGTCAAAATGTTTGTCTTAATTATATCTTGGTCAAGTTCAAAAATGGGTCACATGGTTTTAAAAACTAGGTCACTAGGTCAAACTTTGGAAAAACTGTGTGTACACTCTAGAGGCCATATTTTTGACCCGATCTTGATGCAATTTTGTCAGAATATTTGTCTCAATTATAGCTTGCTAAAATTCGAAAATGGGTCACACAGGGTTGAAAACTAGGTCACTAGGTCAAATACTTGAAAAACCTTGTGTACACTCTAGAGGCCACATTTCTGACCCGATCTTGAGGAAACTTGGTCGAAATGTTGTCTTATTTATATTTTGGTCAAGTTCGAAAATGGGTCCCATGGGGTCAAAAACTAGGTCACTAGGTCAAATACTTGAAAAACCTTGTGTACACTCTAGACGCCATTTTTTTTTTCATTCGATCTTTATCAAACTTTACCAGATTGTTAATGTCAATAACAGCTCGGTAAAGTTTGTTTTTAGCTTATGGGATGGTGTGTTGTCCGTTTTCCGTCGTCCGTCGTCCGTTAACTTTTCTTGTGTACACTCTAGAGGCCACATTTCTGATGCAATCATCATGAAACTTTGTCAGAATGTTTGTCTCAATGAAATCTTGGTCAAGTTCGAAAATGGGTCATGTGGGATCAAAAACTAGGTCACTAGGTCAAATACTTGAAAAAACTTGTGTATACTCTAGAGGTCATATTTGTTAACCAATCTTGATGAAACTTTGTCAAATTGTTTATCTTAATTATATCTTCATCAAGTTCGGAAATGGGTCACATGAAGTTAAAAACTAGGTCACTAGGTCAAATATTGGAAAAACCTTGTGTACACTCTAGAGGCCATATTTTTGACCCGAGCTTGATGCAACTTTGTCAGAATGTTTGTCTTAATTATATCTTGGTCGAGTTTGAAAATGGGTCACATGGGGTTAAAAACTAGGTCACTAGGTCAAATACTTGAAAAACCTTGTGTACACTCTAGAAGCCGTATTTCTGACCCAATCTTGATGAAACTTTGTCAAAATGTTTGTCTTAATTATATCTTGGTCAAGTTCAAAAATGGGTCACATGGTGTTAAAAACTAGGTCACTAGGTCAAACTTTGGAAAAACTGTGTGTACACTCTAGAGGCCATATTTTTGACCCGATCTTGATGCAATTTTGTCAGAATATTTGTCTCAATTATAGCTTGCTAAAATTCGAAAATGGGTCACACAGGGTCGAAATCTAGGTCACTAGGTCAAATACTTGAAAAACCTTGTGTACACTCTAGAGGCCATATTTCTGACCCGATCTTGATGAAACTTGGTCGAAATGTTGTCTTATTTATATTTTGGTCAAGTTCGAAAATGGGTCCCATGGGGTCAAAAACTAGGTCACTATGTCAAATACTTGAAAAACCTTGTGTACACTCTAGACGCCATATTTTTATTCATTCGATCTTTATCAAACTTTACCAGATTGTTAATGTCAATAACAGCTCGGTAAAGTTTGTTTTTAGCTTATGGGATGGTGTGTTGTCCGTTTTTCGTCGTCCGTCGTCCGTTAACTTTTCTTGTGTACACTCTAGAGGCCACATTTCTGATGCAATCATCATGAAACTTTGTCAGAATGTTTGTCTCAATGAAATCTTGGTCAAGTTCAAAAATGGGTCATATGGGGTCAAAAACTAGGTCACTAGGTCAAATACTTGAAAAAACTTGTGTACACTCTAGAGGTCATATTTGTTACCCAATCTTGATGAAACTTTGTCAAATTGTTTATCTTAATTATATCTTGATCAAGTTCGGAAATGGGTTACATGAAGTTAAAAACTAGGTCACTAGGTCAAATATTGGAAAAACCTTGTGTACACTCTAGAGGCCATATTTTTGACCCGAGCTTGATGCAACTTTGTCAGAATGTTTGTCTTAATTATATCTTGGTCGAGTTTGAAAATGGGTCACATGGGGTTAAAAACTAGGTCACTAGGTCAAATACTTGAAAACCCTTGTGTACACTCTAGAAGCCATATTTCTGACCCAATCTTGATGAAACTTTGTCAAAATGTTTGTCTTAATTATATCTTGGTCAAGTTCAAAAATGGGTCACATGGTGTTAAAAACTAGGTCACTAGGTCAAACTTTGGAAAAACCGTGTGTACACTCTAGAGGCCATATTTTTGACCCGATCTTGATGCAATTTTGTCAGAATATTTGTCTCAATTATAGCTTGCTAAAGTTCGAAAATGGGTCACACAGGGTCAAAAACTAGGTCACTAGGTCAAATACTTGAAAAACCTTGTGTACACTCTAGAGGCCATATTTCTGACCCTATCTTGATGAAACTTTGTCGAAATGTTGTCTTAATTATATTTTGGTCAAGTTCGAAAATGGGTCCCATGGGGTCAAAAACTAGGTCACTAGGTCTAATACTTGAAAAACCTTGTGTACACTCTAGACACCATGTAGTACGACTCGATTCATCAATGGTATAACAGCCAGTAGAGCGTTAAGTTGTCCTTCTTAGTAAAATGTAGCAACATACATATTTGCTTGATATACTTCATTGCCAGTCTTGAACATTTTTGCTGATATAATTTAATATTAAATTTGACTCTGATTTACATTTTACCAAACGAAAGTACAATTACAGGCATACTGCAAACTGATTAATAAACTGATCGATAAAGTGAGTTTCATAATGTTATTTCATTTTTTTCTTTAAACTGAACGAAGTTATTAGTTACAAAATGAAAAAAACATAACAGTATGTAGAAAGATAGGATTGGAATAAGGAAAGAACAAGTCTGCAGAAATCCAGTATCTTTTAATTCAAACTTCAAGTAACTGAGGGTGGACTGTATATGACTTTAGGGTGGGTATCTCAACAGTTTCCAAGTTATAACCCAGGGGTTATGTCCCTAGTGATGGGAATTGACAACAGGGCCATTGTTTTAGGGTGGGGATCTCAAAGGTTTCCAAGTTATTATCGAAAGGCTCTTCCCCACCCCGGGGATGGACCCTGAGGCTGATGCTGGTCCCAGTAAAAGTATATATGGTGTGGATCTGAAGGGATTACCAGTTATGACCCAATGTATTTTTAATTTTTTCCCTATCCAAGTCTATGTAAAACATATAATCTCTGAGATGGTGCCAAATTTGATCCCTTATGGTACCTGTAAAATATTGGACCTGAAGCTCATGTACTTTCAGAGAAAAAATATTGTTTTAAAGATTTTCCTATATAAGTCATATATCTATGACCCCCAGGGTTGGGCCAGATTTTACCCTTGGGTCACCATAACGACAGTATTGGTAAAGGGCCATAATCTTATGCTACATGAGCTCTAGACCTTGTGGTTGCAGAGAAGATATTTAGATCACCTGAGCCGATCGCTCAAGGTGATTTATTTGGATCAGTCTTCGTCTGTCTGTGTGTTAAACTGCTTTAAACAACTTCTTCTCATAAACCGCTTGGTCAGTTTTGACCAAAACTTCACATGGATGATCCTTAGGTGAATGCTTTTCAAATGAGCCGAAGGCTCAATGTGATCTATTGGGATCACTCTTCTTTCGTCCGTCTTTCGTCATTAACTTAAATACTAATTCAAAGTTAATGTTTAAAGAATTGGGTTGGCTGTCAGTCGAAAACCGATGTCTATATCATATATGAATATTAATTTTTAAATGTAAAAATGAACTAGTACCAAAATACCTAATTAGCTTCTCTCACAATGAAAATTATATGTTGCGTTCCATTAAGCGAAAAGATCTTGTTCCACTGAAAATCTAAAAAGAAATCTTTTAAAGATTCTTTCAGCTATTACAGTACAATAGTATGGAATACAATTCCTTTACATATACGTAACATCAATAGCCTTAATTCATATAAATACAATTAAAAACAATTTAAATACAGTTTAAAACAATTTCTTTTCCAAAAACAGGATATAAACTAGCTGATATTACTATTATGCCCCCGAAAGTGTTCGCACCATCTGTCTGTCAGTCTGTCTGTCAGTCAGTCCGCAGTTCGTGTCCGGACCGTAGTGATTTTTAAATAACTTGGCACAAGTGATCACCATAACAAGACGATGTGTCAGGCGCAATACCCAGGTCCGTACCTCAAAGGTCAAGGTCACACTTGCAGTTCATAGGTCAAAAACAGGTACGCATTTTCGTGTCCGGACCGTAACGTCACAACCCCTGCAGGGATTTTTAAATAACTTGGCACAAGTGATCACCATAACAAGACGATGTGTCGCATGCAAAATCCAGGTTCGTACCTCAAAGGTCAAGGTCACACTTGCAGTTCATAGGTCAAAAACAGGTACGCAATTTCGTGTCCGGACCATAACGTCACAACCGATGCAGGGATTTTTAAATAACTTGGCACAACTGATCACCATAACAAGACGATGTGACGCGCGTAAAACCGAGGTCCGTACCTTAAAGGTCAAGGTCACTCTTGCAGTTCATAGGTCAGAAACAAGTACGCAATTTTGTGTCTGGACCTAATGTCACAACCCCTGCAGGGATTTTTAAATAACTTGGGCACAAGTAATCCCCATAACAAGACAATGTGTCACGCGCAATACCCAGGTCCGTACCTCAAAGGTCACACCTGCAGTTCATAGGTCAAAAACAGGGACTCAATTTCGTGTTCGGACCGTAACGTCATAACCACTGCAGGGATTTTTAAATTACTTCACCATAACAAGACGATTTGTTGCGCCCAGAACCCAGGTCTTCAAGGTCAAGGTCACACTTGGAGATAAAAAGTCAAATCGTTTCCGGTCAATAACTCCAGCATTCATGGATGGATTTTCACGTCACTTGGCTCAAGTGCTCACCACACCAAGACGACGTGTCGCGCACAAAATCCAGGTCTGTGGCTCCAAGGTCAAGGTCATACTTAGAGGTCAAAGGTCACTTAGGGGGGCATTTTTCACTTACAGTGATATTTCTTGTTATATGTATGTTTATGCCCCCGAAGGGGTGCATATAGTAGTCACACTGTCCGTCTGTCAGTCCACTCGTTCGTCTGTACAGTCGTGTCCGGTTAATAACTCTGACAATAATGGACGGATTTACAAATAACTTGGCATAGTTGCTCACCACGACAAGACGACGTGTCGGGCACACAATGCAGGTCTGTGGCTCCAAAGTCAAGGACACACTTAGAGGTCAAAGGTCAAAATAAACTGCTTTCCTGTCCGGTTAATAACTCTGACATTCACGGACAGATTTTCAAATAACTTGGCACAAGTGCTCACTACAACAAGACGACTTGTTGCACACAAAACCCAGGTCTATGGCTCCAAGGTCAAGGTCACACTTAGAGGTCAAAGGTCAAATCGTGTCCGGACAATAACTCTGGCATTCCTGGACGGATTTTGTAATAACTTGGCACAAGTGCTCACCACAACAACATGATGTGTCGTGCACATAATCCAGGTCCGTGGCTCCAAGGTCAAGGTCACACATAGGTCAAAGCTCAAATCGTGTCCGGTCAATAACTCTGGCATTCCTGGAAGGATTTTCAAATAACTTGGCACAAGTGCTCACCACACAATAAGACGATATGTCGAGCACAAAATCCAGGTCTGTGGCCCTAAGGTCAATGTCACACTTAGAGGTCAGAGGTCAAATTGTGTCCAGTCAGTAACTCTGGCATTCCTGGATGGATTTTCGAATAACTTGGCACAAGTCCACACCACAACCAGACGACGTGTCGCGCACAAAATTCAGGTCCGTGGCTCCAAGGTCTAGGTCACAATTAGAGGTCAAAGGTCACTTCGGGGGCATTTCTGGACGGATTTTCAAATAACTTGGCACAAATGTTCACCACAACAAGACGTGTCGTGTCGCGCACAAAATCCAGGTCCGTGGCTCTAAGGTCAAGGTCACACTTAGAGGTCAAAGGTCAAATTGTGTCCGGTCAATAACTCTGGCATTCCTGGACGGATTTTCAAATAACTTAGCACAAGTGCTCACCACAACAAGACGATGTGTCGCGCAGAAAATCCAGGTCTGTGGCTCCAAGGTCAAGGTCACACTTAGAGGTCAAAAGTCAAATCATGTCCGGTCAATAACTCTGGCATTCCTGGACGGATTTTAAAATAACTTGGCACAAGTGCTCACCACAACAAGACTATGTGTCACGCTCAAAATCCAGGTCTGTGGCCCCAAGGTCAAGGTCACACTTAGAGGTCAAAGGTCAAATCGTGTCCGGTCAATAACTCTGGTCTGTGACACACGTATAACTCTGGGGCATTCCTGGATGGATTTTCAAATAACTTGGCACAAGTCCTCAGCACAACCAGATGACGTGTCGTGCACAAAATCCAGATCCGTGGCTCCAGGGTCTAGGTCTAGGTCACACTTAGAGGTCAAAGGTCACTTCGGGGGCATTTGTCACTTACTGTGACATTTCTTATTAACTTTTATAGCATTATTGTTTGAAGGCCGCATTGAAAATAAGTGTATGTATTTTATATGCATAACATAATGTGTTTTAACCTTCGTTAAATAAAGAAATTATTATTAACTTTTGCTTCAAACGACATCTCCTCAGAAACCGTTTGGCCAATTTTAACCAAATTTCACATGGATGATACTGAGGTCAGTGCCTCTCAGAGTTGCACAAACTAGGTCAATGCGACATCCTAGATGGCCACCATTACCAGAGACAGATTTCGACATCTTTTCTTTTAAAATGATCGCCAATGCCTAGACTATCAAATTTGTTCAAATGAAGTCCACGGGTTCAAAAATGGTCCCTGGGGGTCCAAAGTTTGTATAAGGGGATTTTGCATGTTTTTCATAGACTTATATAGGAAAAAGCTTAACAATCTTCCTCTAAAGCCACAAGGCACAGAGCTCTCATGTATTTCATGTAGCATCAGCTGATGGTCCTCTATCAAGTTTGTTCAAATGTTTACATTTGGCCCCGCATCAGGGGTTACATGTTTTACATACTTATATAGGGAAAAACTTAAAAAATCTTCTTCTCCTAAACTAAAAGAACCCGAGGTTTAATATTTTGCATTTACTATAAGCTTAGGGTCCTCTATAAGGCTTGTTCAAATGGTGATCATGGGGTCACATTTGGACCCAGGGGTCACATGTTTTATATAGACTTATATATCGAGAAAATCTTCTTCTCAAAAACCACTTGGTCAATTTTGACCAAACTTCACATGGTTGATCCTTAGGTGAATGGTTTTCAAATTTGATCAATGCAACATCGAAGATCTTGGCTGCCATAGAAAAATCTTTAAATTACTTCTTGTACACTGGGAACCTAGGGCCATGGGTTCAAATGCCACTGGAGGTAAACTTTTTTTTATTAAATTCATTTTTAGCTCTACTTAGCTCAACTGGCCGAAGGCCAGCAGAGCTTATGCGATGGCGAGTTGTCTGTCGTCCGTCCGTTAACTTTTGTCTTGTTGACGCGATAGGGACTTCATTATTAATCGGATTTTTACGCAAACTTTGCCAGTGTCTTTATATCAATGAAAGCTCGGATTAGTTTGAAAACCAGCCAGATTGGATTAGTAACACCAGAGTTATGGCCCTTGTTTTGCTGAAAAATGCCATATTAAGCCTTGTTTTCATACTGCCACCTTCATTTTGTATTTTATCTTTACGAAACTTTGCCAGTATTTATATCAATGGAAACTCGGATGAGTTTGAAAACCAGCCAGATCGGATTTGTAATACATTACCATTATCAAGCCTAGTTGTACATGTCTTCGGCGTGTTCCAGTTTAATGATTTTTGGCGGATTTATGGCCCTTTGTCCTGTAGGGGAGACATCTGTTTTTACTAAAAACAACCCCTAGTTCTCATTTAGGCCATCCTTAAAAAAATATTTGTTTGCTGTGCTCCGACCCCGAATTTTTTAAGTGGGTAGGTAGGTAGATCTTTTCTTTTTTTTTTTTCTTTTTTTTTGCCACAGTCCTGGTTAAGCATTTTTACAAATCATAATTTCCTATCTCAATGTATTATAATGCAGTCTGTGGATAACCTCATTAATATTTCTTTACGAAAATTTTTTAGTATGTTTTCTGTTGGTGTAAATTGATTGAATATATTTCAAGGCTGCATCAAACTCAGTCACTATCCTTATGCGGTCATATGCACTTGGTCGATAGTTTTCCCCAATACCTGTAGGGGCCGATGACACGGAAATCTGAGCAATTTTCTCAAATGTTTCATCAATATCTTCCGGCAGATCGCCATCAGATAAGTGGGAAGTAGCGATGTCAAACAGTTCATACCAATCGCGATCTATATTAACTTTCCTGATTGCATTTTTTACGAGATATGAACAATTGTTGTTCTCTTTTTCCACAGAAACTGACACCGAAAATGTTTTTTCGTCCATTTTGGTTGTTGTCACGTCATGGCATGTGAACGCTTATCCACTATATAACATAAGCAAGCGTCCAATAACACCGCGCAGGCGCACCTGTTTCGAGATGTTTATATGCCGGTATCCGGTACCGATTGGAGTCCGGGTCCGAAAACGTAGTAAAAAAAAAAGAAACTTCCAAAAAGGCTATAAAAAAAAATCGGTCGCTGCCTTTTTAGACGGTCGGTCGGAGCACAGCAAACAAACACTTTTTTAAGGATGGCCTTAGTATGGTTATTTAGGGATTCAAGGCACAACAATTATATGAAATATGTTTTGACCGCCTGCATAAAGGGGCACCTCTACAGGTGGTCAAAACCTATTTTATACAATTGTTGTGCATCGAGTCCCTAAATAACCATACCAGATTAAAACTAGGGCCGCTTGTTTACATTGTTAGCATGGGTCAAAGGTTTAAGTTTCTGTTGTTGTTTTGTGGGTATTGTTTTTGCAATGTTTTAAAAGAAGTACCATATTTGTCGGCATATAATGTGCATGCACAGATACTGCGCACCCTGTCTTTGCAACCAACATCCTGGGAAAAATATATTTTGTGAAAAAAAAAAAAATTCATGAAACTCCACAGGAATGTTGCTCTTGATGTCTAGTTGATCATAGCAAAAATTGAGGTTGGCCGTAAATTCCAGACGGCCACCACGGCTAAAAATAGATTTTAAAAAGGTGATTTTGTGGCGACTACTACTTAAAAACCGTAAGTGATATTGAATTGGAACCTTTACCAAAATGACTGGCACGACATGTAGTTGGTCCTAGCCAAAGTTCATTTTGATTGGATGTCGAACATGGCCGCCAGCAGCCATCTTTGTTTATATAGAGTTATATAGCAAAAACTTGTGGCGACTACTCCTCTGAACCTACCGTATTTTACCTTGAATAGTACGCAGTTTTTTTTACTTCTTTTAAGGTTTCCGAAAGGAGGGTGCGTACAATACAAGGAAACAATACAGTAATCTTTTTTCTTGCATTTTATATGCAGAAAATCAATGTCAGACTGGAGAAAATCGCAGCACCCCCTCCACCCGCCACTCACCCCCCGCCCCCCCCCCCCACCACTTGAAACTATATATATATATATTTTTACATATTCCTGTGTTGTTTTAGTCAATTCTTACACATATATGTTGCCCCCTCCCCTGCTCACCCCCCCCGCACCCCCTCCACCCGCCTCTCACCCCCCCCCCCCCCCACCACTTGAAACTATATATATATATTATTCTTTTTACATATTCCTGTGTTGCTTTTGTAAATTCTTACACATATTGCTCCCTCCCCCGCTGCGCCCCACGCCCCCACCCCCACCACACACTCAAAACTAGAATATTTTTATTTCATTTTTATTTTTTAAAAATATTTTTAGCTCTACTGGCCGAAGGCCAGCAGAGCTTATGGGATGGCGAGTTGTCCGTCGTCCGTCCGTCGTCCGTCGTCTGTCCCTCGTCTGTCCGTCGTCCGTTGTTAACTTTTATCTTGTGACAACTCTCGGGCCTTTATTTTTCATCCGATCTTTATTAAACTTTAACAGGTTGTTAATATCAATGAAAGCTCGGACAAGTTCGAAAACCAGCCAGATTGGAATAATTTCACCGGAGTTATGGCCCTTGTTTTGCTGAAAAATGCCATATTAAGCCTTGTGAGCACTCTAGCACCTTCATTTATTATTTTGATATTTACCAAACTTGCACAGATTGTTAATATCAATGAAAGCTTGGACAAGTTCGAAAACCAGCCAAATCAGATCAATAACACCGGAGTTGTGGCCCTTGTTTTTTCTGAAAAATGCTATTTTCTGCCTTGTGAACGCTCTAGCACCTTCATTTATTATTTGATCGTTACCAAACTTGCACATATTGTTAATACTAATTATAGCTTGGACAAGTTCTAAAATCAGCTGAATTGGTTCAGTAACACTAGAGTTATGGCCCTTGTTTTTTCTGAAAAATGCCATTTTCTGCCTTGTGAACACTCTAGCACCTTCAATATTAATCGGATCTTTACTTAACTTTGCCAGTGTCTTTATATTAATGAAAGCTCAAACAAGTTTGAAAACCGGCAAGATCGAAATAATTTATTATTTGATCTTTACCAAACTTGCACAGATTGTTAATATCAATGAAAGCTCGGACAAGTTCGTAAACCAGCTAGATCGGACTATTACCAGCAGAGTTATTGCCCTTGATTTAGTTAAAATTGCTATATTTTGCCTCGTTAAGACGATAGGGGCTTCATTGTTCATCCGATCTTTACCAAACTTTATCAGATTGTTAATATCAATGAAAGCTCGGACAAGTTTGAAAACCAGCCAGATTGGACCAGTATCGGCGGAGTTATGGCCCTTGATTTAGTTAAAAATGCTCAATGTTGCCTCGTTAAGCGATAGGGCCTTCATCTTTCACTCGATCTTTACCAAACTTTACCAGATTGTTACTATCAATGAAAGCTCGGACATGTTCGAAAACCAGCCAGATCGGACCAGTATCGGCGGAGTTATGGCTCTTGATTTAGTTCAAAATGCTATATTTTGCCTCGTTAAGGCAATAGGGCCTTCATTTTTCATCCTATCTTTACCAAACTTTACCACATTGTTAATGTCATTGAAAGCTCGAACAAGTTCGAAAACCAGCCATATCGGACCAGTAACAGCGCGGAGTTATGGCCCTTGATTTAATTAAAAATGCTATATTTTGCCTCGTTAAGACGATAGGGGCTTCATTGTTCATCCGATATTTACCAAATTTTATCAGATTGTTAATATCAATGAAAGCTCGGATGAGTTTGTAAACCATTCATATTGGACTAGTAACAGCAGAGTTATGGCCCTTGATTTAGTTCAAAATGCTATATTTTGCCTCGTTAAGACGATAGGGGCTTCATTGTTCATCCGATCTTTACCAAACTTTACCATCTTGTTAATATCAATGAAAGCTCGGATAAGTTCGAAAACCAGTCAGATCGGACTAGTAACAGTGGAGTTATGGCCCTTGATTTAGTTAAAAAAGGCTATATTTTGCCTCGTTGAGAAGATAGGACCTTCATTTTTCGTCAGATCTTTATCAAACTTTACCAGATTGTTACTATCAATGAAAGCTCTGACAAGTTTGAAAACCAGCCAGATTGGACCATTTACACCGGAGTTATGGCCCTTGATTTCATTTTCTGAAATATGCTATATTTTGGCCTCATTAAGAAGAAAGGGCCTTCATTTGGCCAAATTTCATTGAAATTTTTCAGGGATGATCAGTACCAAGCCTAGTTGTAAATATCGCCACTGTGTTCCAGTTGAATGATTTTGGCGGAGTTATGTCCCTTTAAAGGTTTTAATAAACAAACTTTGTCCTGACTAGTTTTCCTGAACCCCTGTCCGGATTTAAACAAAACTTTTTAGGGATGATCAGTTCCAGGTCTAGTTGTGCAAATCTTTGCCGTTTTCCGGTTGAATGATTTTTGGCAGAGTTATGGCCCTTTAAAGGTTTTAATACACAAACTTTGTCTGGACTATTCTCCTGAACGTCTCCCCACATTTCAACGAAACTTTACAGGGATGATCAGCACCAAGCTTAGTTGTGCATATCATCGTCGCATTCCGGTTAACAAATTTTTGGTGGAGTTATGGCCCTTTAAAGGTTTTTGATACACAAACATTTTCCGGGCTAGTTTTCCTGAACCCCTGGCTGGATTTTAACGAAACTTGACAAGGATGATCAGTATCAAGCCTAGTTGTGCATATCGTCGCCATATTCGGGTTGAATGATTTTTGTCAGAGTTTACCTGATTGTTTATATCAATGACAGCTCAGACAATTTCGAAAACCAGCCAGATCGGACCAATAACAGATGAGTTATGGCCCTTGATTTAGTTAAAAATGCTATACTTTGCCTCGTTAAGGCGATAGTGCCTTTATTTTTCATGCGATCTTTATGAAACTTTACTAGACTGTTAATATCAATGACAGCATGGTCAAGTTCGAAAACCAGCCAGATCGGACCAGTAACAGTGGAGTTATGGCCCTTGATTTAGTTAAAATCCTATATTTTGCCTCAAGACGATAAGGCATCTTTCATCCGATCTTTAAAAAACTTTACCAGATTGTTAATATCAATGAAAGCTTGGACAAGTTCGAAAAACATTCACATTGGACCATTTACATCGGAGTCATGGCCCTTGAATTTCTGAAATATGCTATATCTTGGCCTCATTAAAATGAAAGGGCCTTCATTTGGCCGGATTTCATTGACACTTTGCAGGGATGATCAGTACCAAGCCTAGTTGTACATAGACACCGTGTTCCACTTGAATGATTTTGGCGGAGTTATAGCCCTTTAAATGTTTTAATACACAAACTTTGTTCTGACTAGTTCTCTTGAACCCCTGGCCGGATTAAACGAAACTTTTTAGGGATGATCAATTCTATGTCTAGTTGTGCAAATCATAGCCATGTTCCGGTTGAATGATTTTTGGCGGAGTTACGGCCCTTTAAATGTTTTAATACACAAACTTTGTTCTGATCTACTTCTCCTGAACTGCTCGCCAGATTTCAATGAAACTTTGCAGGGATAATCAGCACCAAGCCTAGTTGTGCATGTCATCGTCATGTTTCGGTTTACAGATATTTGGCAGAGTTATGGCCCTTTAAATGATTTTGATACCACAATTTTTATCTGGGCTAGTTCTTCTGAACCCCTGGCTGGATACAGACGAAACTTGACAATGATGATCAGTATCAAGCCTGGTTATGCATATCATCGCCATATTTCGGTTGAATGATTTTTGGTAGAGTTTTGACCCTTTAAATGTTTTAATACACAAACTTTGTCCTGGTTAGTCTCTTCTGAACTCTTTGCCAGATTTCAGTGAATCTTGGCGAGGATGATCAGTACTAAGCCTAGTTGCACCTGTCATTGCCATGTTCTGGTTGAATGATGTTTGAAAGACTTATGGCCCCTTATACATAAACTTTATCTTGAGCCAGTAGAGCGTCCACAGGCCCTCTTGGGCCTCTTGTTTTACATATTTCTGTGTTGTTTTACACATATATAGCTAAGTTGCCCCACCCCACCCTACCCCACCCCATCGAAACTCTAATTTTTTTAGCTCTACTGGCCGAAGGCCAGCAGAGCTTATGGGATGGCGAGTTGTCCGTCGTCCGTCCGTCGTCCGTCGTCTGTCCCTCGTCTGTCCGTCGTCCGTTGTTAACTTTTATCTTGTGACAACTCTCGGGCCTTTATTTTTCATCCGATCTTTATTAAACTTTAACAGGTTGTTAATATCAATGAAAGCTCGGACAAGTTCGAAAACCAGCCAGATTGGAATAATTTCACCGGAGTTATGGCCCTTGTTTTGCTGAAAAATGCCATATTAAGCCTTGTGAGCACTCTAGCACCTTCATTTATTATTTGATATTTACCAAACTTGCACAGATTGTTAATATCAATGAAAGCTTGGACAAGTTCGAAAACCAGCCAAATCAGATCAATAACACCGGAGTTGTGGCCCTTGTTTTTTCTGAAAAATGCTATTTTCTGCCTTGTGAACGCTCTAGCACCTTCATTTATTATTTGATCGTTACCAAACTTGCACATATTGTTAATACTAATTATAGCTTGGACAAGTTCTAAAATCAGCTGAATTGGTTCAGTAACACTAGAGTTATGGCCCTTGTTTTTTCTGAAAAATGCCATTTTCTGCCTTGTGAACACTCTAGCACCTTCAATATTAATCGGATCTTTACTTAACTTTGCCAGTGTCTTTATATTAATGAAAGCTCAAACAAGTTTGAAAACCGGCAAGATCGAAATAATTTATTATTTGATCTTTACCAAACTTGCACAGATTGTTAATATCAATGAAAGCTCGGACAAGTTCGTAAACCAGCTAGATCGGACTATTACCAGCAGAGTTATTGCCCTTGATTTAGTTAAAATTGCTATATTTTGCCTCGTTAAGACGATAGGGGCTTCATTGTTCATCCGATCTTTACCAAACTTTATCAGATTGTTAATATCAATGAAAGCTCGGACAAGTTTGAAAACCAGCCAGATTGGACCAGTATCGGCGGAGTTATGGCCCTTGATTTAGTTAAAAATGCTCAATGTTGCCTCGTTAAGCGATAGGGCCTTCATCTTTCACTCGATCTTTACCAAACTTTACCAGATTGTTACTATCAATGAAAGCTCGGACATGTTCGAAAACCAGCCAGATCGGACCAGTATCGGCGGAGTTATGGCTCTTGATTTAGTTCAAAATGCTATATTTTGCCTCGTTAAGGCAATAGGGCCTTCATTTTTCATCCTATCTTTACCAAACTTTACCACATTGTTAATGTCATTGAAAGCTCGAACAAGTTCGAAAACCAGCCATATCGGACCAGTAACAGCGCGGAGTTATGGCCCTTGATTTAATTAAAAATGCTATATTTTGCCTCGTTAAGACGATAGGGGCTTCATTGTTCATCCGATATTTACCAAATTTTATCAGATTGTTAATATCAATGAAAGCTCGGATGAGTTTGTAAACCATTCATATTGGACTAGTAACAGCAGAGTTATGGCCCTTGATTTAGTTCAAAATGCTATATTTTGCCTCGTTAAGACGATAGGGGCTTCATTGTTCATCCGATCTTTACCAAACTTTACCATCTTGTTAATATCAATGAAAGCTCGGATAAGTTCGAAAACCAGTCAGATCGGACTAGTAACAGTGGAGTTATGGCCCTTGATTTAGTTAAAAAAGGCTATATTTTGCCTCGTTGAGAAGATAGGACCTTCATTTTTCGTCAGATCTTTATCAAACTTTACCAGATTGTTACTATCAATGAAAGCTCTGACAAGTTTGAAAACCAGCCAGATTGGACCATTTACACCGGAGTTATGGCCCTTGATTTCATTTTCTGAAATATGCTATATTTTGGCCTCATTAAGAAGAAAGGGCCTTCATTTGGCCAAATTTCATTGAAATTTTTCAGGGATGATCAGTACCAAGCCTAGTTGTAAATATCGCCACTGTGTTCCAGTTGAATGATTTTGGCGGAGTTATGTCCCTTTAAAGGTTTTAATAAACAAACTTTGTCCTGACTAGTTTTCCTGAACCCCTGTCCGGATTTAAACAAAACTTTTTAGGGATGATCAGTTCCAGGTCTAGTTGTGCAAATCTTTGCCGTTTTCCGGTTGAATGATTTTTGGCAGAGTTATGGCCCTTTAAAGGTTTTAATACACAAACTTTGTCTGGACTATTCTCCTGAACGTCTCCCCACATTTCAACGAAACTTTACAGGGATGATCAGCACCAAGCTTAGTTGTGCATATCATCGTCGCATTCCGGTTAACAAATTTTTGGTGGAGTTATGGCCCTTTAAAGGTTTTTGATACACAAACATTTTCCGGGCTAGTTTTCCTGAACCCCTGGCTGGATTTTAACGAAACTTGACAAGGATGATCAGTATCAAGCCTAGTTGTGCATATCGTCGCCATATTCGGGTTGAATGATTTTTGTCAGAGTTTACCTGATTGTTTATATCAATGACAGCTCAGACAATTTCGAAAACCAGCCAGATCGGACCAATAACAGATGAGTTATGGCCCTTGATTTAGTTAAAAATGCTATACTTTGCCTCGTTAAGGCGATAGTGCCTTTATTTTTCATGCGATCTTTATGAAACTTTACTAGACTGTTAATATCAATGACAGCATGGTCAAGTTCGAAAACCAGCCAGATCGGACCAGTAACAGTGGAGTTATGGCCCTTGATTTAGTTAAAATCCTATATTTTGCCTCAAGACGATAAGGCATCTTTCATCCGATCTTTAAAAAACTTTACCAGATTGTTAATATCAATGAAAGCTTGGACAAGTTCGAAAAACATTCACATTGGACCATTTACATCGGAGTCATGGCCCTTGAATTTCTGAAATATGCTATATCTTGGCCTCATTAAAATGAAAGGGCCTTCATTTGGCCGGATTTCATTGACACTTTGCAGGGATGATCAGTACCAAGCCTAGTTGTACATAGACACCGTGTTCCACTTGAATGATTTTGGCGGAGTTATAGCCCTTTAAATGTTTTAATACACAAACTTTGTTCTGACTAGTTCTCTTGAACCCCTGGCCGGATTAAACGAAACTTTTTAGGGATGATCAATTCTATGTCTAGTTGTGCAAATCATAGCCATGTTCCGGTTGAATGATTTTTGGCGGAGTTACGGCCCTTTAAATGTTTTAATACACAAACTTTGTTCTGATCTACTTCTCCTGAACTGCTCGCCAGATTTCAATGAAACTTTGCAGGGATAATCAGCACCAAGCCTAGTTGTGCATGTCATCGTCATGTTTCGGTTTACAGATATTTGGCAGAGTTATGGCCCTTTAAATGATTTTGATACCACAATTTTTATCTGGGCTAGTTCTTCTGAACCCCTGGCTGGATACAGACGAAACTTGACAATGATGATCAGTATCAAGCCTGGTTATGCATATCATCGCCATATTTCGGTTGAATGATTTTTGGTAGAGTTTTGACCCTTTAAATGTTTTAATACACAAACTTTGTCCTGGTTAGTCTCTTCTGAACTCTTTGCCAGATTTCAGTGAATCTTGGCGAGGATGATCAGTACTAAGCCTAGTTGCACCTGTCATTGCCATGTTCTGGTTGAATGATGTTTGAAAGACTTATGGCCCCTTATACATAAACTTTATCTTGAGCCAGTAGAGCGTCCACAGGCCCTCTTGGGCCTCTTGTTTTACATATTTCTGTGTTGTTTTACACATATATAGCTATGTTGCCCCACCCCACCCCACCCCACCCCATCGAAACTCTAATTTTTTTAGCTCTACTGGCCGAAGGCCAGCAGAGCTAATGGGATGGCGAGTTGTCCGTCGTCCGTCCGTCCGTCCGTCGTCCGTCCGTCCGTCCGTCTGTTAACCTTTGCCTTGTGAACACTCTAGGGCCTTCATTATTAATCGAATCTTTACGAAACTTTGCCAGTGTCTTTATATCAATGAAAGCTCGGACAAGTTCGAAAACCAGTCGGATCGGATAAATTTCACCGGAGTTATGGCCCTTGTTTTGCTGAAAAATGCCATATTAAGCCTTGTGAACACTCTAGCACCTTAATTTATTATTTGATCTTTACTAAACTTGCACAGATTGTTAATATTAATGAAAGCTCGGACAAGTTCGTAAACCAGCCAAATAGGATCAGTAACGCCGGAGTTATGGCCCTTGTTTTTTCTGAAAATTGCCATTTTTTGCCTTGTGAACGCTCTAACACCTTCATTTATTATTTGATCATTATCAAACTTGCACATATTGTTAATACCATTAATAGCTTCGCCAAGTTCGAAAATCAGCTAAATTGGTTCAGTTACACCAGAGTTATGGCCCTTGTTTTTTCTGAAAAATGCCATTTTCTGCCTTGTGAACACTCTAGCACATTCATTTATTATTTGATCTTTACCAAACTTGCACTGATAGTTAATATCAATGAAAGCTCAAACAAGTTCGAAAACCAGCTAAATCGGATCAGTAACACCGGAGTTATGGCCCTTGTTTTTTCTGGAAAATGCTATTTTCTGCCTTGTGAACACTCTAGGGCCTTCAATATTAATCGGATCTTTACTTAACTTTGCCTGTGTCTTTATATCAATGAAAGCTCAGACAAGTTCGAAAACTGGCAAGGTTGAAATAATTTCACCGGAGTTATGGCCCTTGTTTTGCTGAAAAATGCCATATTAAGCCTTGTGAACACTCTAGCACCTTTATTTATTATTTGATCTTTACCAAACTTGCACAGATTGTTAATATCAATAAAAGCTCGGACAAGTTCAAAAACCAGCTAGATCGGACCTTTAACAGTGGAGTTATTGCCCTTGATTTAGTTAAAATTGCTATATTTTGCCTCATTAAGATGATAGGGCCTTCATCTTTCATCCAATCTTTACTAAACTTTTGCAGATTGTTTATATAAATGAGAGCTAGGACAAGTTCGAAAACTAGCTGGATCGGACCATTAACAGCAGAGTTATGGCCCTTGATTTAGTTAAAAATGCTATATTTTCCCTCGTTAAGACGATAGGGCCTTTATCTTTCATTCGATCTTTACCAAACTTTACCAGATTGTTTATATAAATGAAATCTTGGATGTTTCGAAGATCAGCCAGATCGGACCAGTAACAGCGGAGTTATGGCCCTTGATTTAGTTAAAAATACTATATTTTGCCTCGTTAAGATTTTTCATCTGATCTTTACAAAACTTTACCTGATTGTTTATATCAATGACAGCTCAGACAGTTTCGAAAACCAGCCAGATCGGACCAGTAACAGATGAGTTACGGCCCTTGATTTAGTTGAAATTGCTATATTTTGCCTCGTTAATTCGATAAGGCCTTCATCTTTCATCTGATCTTTACAAAACTTTACCTGATTGTTTATATCAATGACAGCTCAAACAATTTCGAAAACCAGCCAGATCAGACCAGTAACAGATGAGTTATGGCCCTTGATTTAGTTAAAAATGCTATACTTTGCCTCGTTAAGACGATAGGGCCTTCATTTTTCATGCGATCTTTATGAAACTTTACCAGATTGTTAATATCAATGACAGCTCGGTCAAGTTTGTAAACCAGCCAGGTCGGACCAGTAACAGTGGAGTTATGGCCATGATTTAGTTAAAAATCCTATATTTTGCCTTGTTAAGACGATAAGGCCTTCATCTTTCATCCGATCTTTAAGAAACTTTACCAGATTGTTAATATCAATGAAAGCTTGGACAAGTTCGAAAAACATCCAGATTGGACCATTTACATCGGAGTCATGGCCCTTGATTTTCTGAAATATGCTATATCTTGGCCTCATTAAGACGAAAGGGCCTTCATTTGGCCGGATTTCATTGAAACTTTGCAGGGATGATCAGTACCAAGCCTAGTTGTACATTGTCACCGTGTTCCAGTTGAATGATTTTGGTGGAGTTATAGCCCTTTAAAGGTTTTAATACACAAACTTTGTTCTGACTAGTTCTCTTGAACCCCTGGCCGGATTAAACGAAACTTTTTAGGGATGATCAATTCTGTGTCTAGTTGTGCAAATCATCGCCGTGTTCCGGTTGAATAATTTTTGGCAGAGTTATGGCCCTTTAAAGGTTTTAATACACAAACTTTGTTCTGATCTACTTCTCCTGAACCCCTCGCCAGATTTCAATGAAACTTTGCAGGGATGATCAGCACCAAGCCTAGTTGTGCATGTCATCGTCACGTTTCGGTTTACAGATATTTGGCAGAGTTATGGCCCTTTAAAGAATTTTGATACCACAATTTTTTTCTGGGCTAGTTGTCCTGAACCCCTGGCTGGATACAGACGAAACTTGACAAGGATGATCTGTATCAAGCCCAGTTGTGCATATCATCGCCATATTTCGGTTGAATGATTTTGGCAGAGTTGTGACCCTTTAAATGTTTTAATACACAAACTTTGTCCAGATTAGTCTCTTCTGAACTCTTTGCCAGATTTCAGCGAATCTTGGCGAGGATGATCGGTACTAAGCCTAGTTGCACCTGTCATTGCCATGTTCTGGTTGAATGATTTTTAAAAGACTTATGGCCCCTTATACATAAACTTTATCTTGAGCCAGTAGAGCGTCCACAGGCCCTCTTGGGCCTCTTGTTTTATTACATATTTCTGTGTTTTTGTCAGTTCTTACACATATAGCTATGTTGCCCCACCCCACCCCATCGAAACTCTATTTTTTTTTTACATATTTCTGTGTTGTTTTTGTCAATTCTTACACATTTAGCTATGTTGCCCTCCTCCCCCCTCCACCCTGCTCTTCCATTATTTGGATATTAATATTTTAATTTAAACGAATCATTTACATATAAAACAATTTAGATTAAATTCAGATACACATATGAAATATCAATAAAAAAATGAAATGAGGCCACAATAAAAATTGCCAGATATCCCCTCCCTCCCCGAGTTGCCTTTCGACCACAAATTTCTTTAAAATGACAGCAATTTTGGATTAAAACAGATTAGAATAATAAAATACCACATAATTTTATATCGGCCGAGTTTCTATACAAGCCCCATCCCCCAACCCCACCCCACACTGTTTTAGCCTTGTTTTCTGATGGTATAAACTAGCTATATAATTTATTATTCTCTGAAAAATCGAATAGTCCAGCTGGGCTGTTTTCCGACAGCTCTTGTCTGTCTTGTGGCCACTCTAGCACCTTCATTTATTATTTGATCTTTACCAAACTTGCACAGATTGTTAATATCAACGAAAGCTCTGACACGTTCGAAAACCAGCGAGATCGGACTACAGGAGGATTGGATCAGTAACACAAGAGTTATGGCCCTTGTTTTGCTGAAAAATGCCATTTTCTGCCTTGTGGCCACTCTAGCACCTTCATTTATTATTTGATCTTTACCAAACTTGCACAGATTGTTAATATCAACGAAAGCTCTGACACATTTGAAAACCATTCGATATCGGACTAGTAAAACCAGAGTTATGGCCCTTGATTTAGTAAAAATGCTGTATTTTGCCTCGTTAATATGATAGGGCTTTCATTTTCTTTGATCTTTGCCAAACTTTACCATGTTGCTAATATCAATAAAAGCCTGGACAAGTTTGAAAACCATCCGAATTGGATTAGTATTGCCAGAGTTATGGCCCTTGATTTAATTAATAATGCTGTATTTTGCCTCATTAAGACGATAGGGCCTTCATTTGGCCGGATTTCAACGGAAGTGCAGCGATGATCAGTATCAAACCTAATTGTGCATATCATCACCGTGTTCCGGTTGAGTGATTTTGGCAGAGTTATGTCCCTTTAAAGCTTTTAGTACACAAACTTTTTTCAGACTAGTTCTTGTGAACCCCTGGCCGAATTTCAACGAAACTGCAGGGATGATCATCACTGTGTTCCCGGTGTAAGATTATTTTTGCGGAGATATGGCCCTTTAGGTTTTAATACACAAACTTTGTCTGGACTAGTTCTCCTGAAGACCTGGCTGGATTTCAGAGATATGGGCCTTTAAAGGTTAATATACAAACTTTGTTGAGATTTGTCTCTTCTGAACTCATGGCCGGATTCCAGCGAAACTTTTTAAGGACGTCTTATACACAAACTTTAATCATTTTTTAGCTCTACTGATCAAAGATCAGCAGAACTTATGCCGTGGTGCGGTGTCTGTCGTCCGTCCGTTAACTTTTTTTGTAGCGACTACTCCTCTGTAACCACTGGATGTTTGACCATGAAGTCTAGTTGATCCTAGCAAAAATTCATGTTGATGTGAAATCCAAGATGGCCACCAAAGCTAAAAATAGATTTTTAAAAAACAAGTTTGTAGCGACTATTTCTTGAAAACTCTAAGTGATATTGATATGGGATCTTTGTTTACATAGAGTTACGTAATAAAAACTTGTAGCGACTACTCCTCTGAAACTACTTTTTTACAGATTTTCATAAAACTTCACAGGAATGATGATCTAGTTATCAAAAACCTATCAGTAGAGCTTCACGGTCACTGACCTCTTGTTTAAAATTGCAAGTTATCAAATCCGAAAACCTGACCGAGGCACCACCTCGGTATGCCTCAGCATAGTTACGGGCATGATAACATAAATAAATTACACAGTTTAATGATTATATTATATCATTGAATGTTTGCAGGAAACCAATGATGGTGTAGAGTGGAAGCCACATAATCAACCTTATACATGTAGGGTATTGTCACCAAAGAAGGAGAGCAAGTTGAAAGGATTGAAAAGTTTTATTGCTTATCAGATGACTCCGTCTGTAAGTATTTATTTTCGATATGTAACTGTTGTTACTGTTATTGCTATTTACCCTTTCACTGCCATTCAGTGATTCAGTTGTATCACTTAAGTGTGTTTCATACATTAATAAATACCGTAATCAATAATTGCAGTTCTTGGATATTTATACCGATGTTTTTGAAAAAAACAGGGTATATTAAAATCGCCTCCGTTTGTCCGTCCGTCCGTCCATTTGTCTGTTACCGCACCTCCTCCTAAACAGCTGAACGGAATTCAACCAAACTAAATATTTTTTAGGCCAATATTTCAACTTTCTTTGTTCATAATATAGGAAAATAGTGTGAAAAACAGTATCTGGGGAATTTTTTTTTTAAAAAAAAAAAGAATCTGTTTTAGCGAACATGCACACAGGTTACTAAGTTACAGTACTTGTAAACAAACATGTATTCCGTTGAGAACATTACAGAAGCTATGCGTAAATTTAAGAGATTATGTACACCCAAGCCAAAACCAGGTTGAATGTTTTCAACATCTTCTCGAAGGTGATGATCGATGTTATTGTCAATTGCCTGTTGGTTACGGCAAGAGTTTACTGTACCAAGCATTACCTAGTGTATCGCCATTTTTTGTAATCACATGGCCTCAGCTATCGTCACGTGATTTGTGTGGTGGCAGGGATTAGTGGCTACAATATCCCTGCGCGGAGGTTGCTCGGACATGTTCGAAAACCAGCTATATCCTACCAGTAACAGAGGTTATGGCCCTTGATTTAGTTAAAAATGCTATATTTGCCTCGTTAAGATGATAGGGCCTTCATTTTTCATCCGATCTTTACCAAACTTTACCAGATTGCTAATGTCGATGAAAGCTCTGATAAATTCGAAAACGAGCCAGATCGAACAAGTTACAGCGCAGTTATGACCCTTGATTTCGTTAAAAATGCTATATTTTGCCTTGTTAATACGATCTTTAACAAACTTTACCAGATTTGTTGACTATCTTTTTACATTACCTGAGCCGAAGGCTCAAGGTGATCTATTGGGATCACTCTTCGTCTGTCGTCCGTCGTCGTCGTTAACTTCTGCTCCAAACGACTTCTCCTCAGAAACCGCTTGGCCAATTTTGACCAAACTTCACATGGATGATTCTTAGATGAATGCATTTTAGATTTGTAAAAATTAGATCAGCATGACATCCAAGATGGCCACCATTACCATATATGGTCGAAACCTTAAAAAGTCTTTCCAAGAACCGCTAGACAGATTTAGACAGTTTTTCTTTTAAAATGATCGCCAACGCCTAGACTAGCAAATTTTTTCAAATGAAGTCTCAGGATTTAAAAATGACCGTGCCCTGGGGGACCAAAGTTTGTATAATAAGATTTTGCATGTTTTTCAAAGATTTTTCTAGGAAAAAACTGTAAAAACACTTCTTCTCTGAAACCACAAGGCATAGAGCTCTCATGTGTTACTTGTAGCTTCAGCTTATGGTCCTCTACTAAGTTTGTTAAAATGTTGACCCTAGGGTCAAATTTGGCCCGCCCGGGGTTCACATTTTATAGGAAAAAAATTCAAAAATCTTCTCTGGAACTACAAGAGCCAGAGGTTTAATATTTTGCATTTGTTATAAGCTTATGGTCCTTTACCAAGTTTGTTCAAATGGTAACCCTGGGGTCACATTTGGCCCCGCCCCAGAGGTCACATGTTTTACATAGACTTGTATAGGGAAATACTTAAAAAAATCTTCTACTTTGAAACTCCAAGAGTTGGAGGTTTAATATTTTGCATTTACTATAAGCTTATGGTCCTTTACCAGGTTTGTTCAAATGGTGACCGTGGGCTCACATTTGGCCACGCCCCAGAGGTCACATGTTTCACATAGACTTGTATAGGGAAAAACATAAAAAATCTTCTTCTCTGAAACTACAAGAGTCAGAGGTTTAATATTTTGCATTTACTATAAGCTCATGGTCATCAACCAAGCCTGTTTTCAAATGGTGATCCTGGTCACATTTGGCCCCGCCCCAGAGGTCACATGTTTTACAAAGACTTACATAGGGACATTTTTAAAAACATCTCAGAAACAGCTTGGTCAATTTTACAATGATCCTTAGGTGAATGTTTTTAGCTCGACTGATCAGAGATCAGCAGAGCTTATGCCGTGGTGCGGCGTCCGTCTGTCCGTCCGTCCATCCGTCTGTCCGTCTGTCAGTAAACTTTTATTTGTAGCGACTACTCCTCTGAAACTACTGGATGGATATTCATGAAACTTTACAAAAATGTTGCCCATGAAGTCTAGTTGATCCTATCAAAAATTCATGTTGATGTGAAATCCAAGATGGCCGCCAAAGCTAAAAATAGATTTTTAAAATACAAGTTTGTAGCGACTACTTCTTGAAAACTCTAAGTGATATGGGACTTTTTCTAAAATGATCAGCATGACATGATGTTGGTCCTTGTCGAAAATCGTTTTGATTCGACGTTAAACATGGCCATCTTTGTTTACATAGAGTTATATAATGAAAACTTGTAGCGACTACTCCTCTGAAACTACTTGACAGATTTTCATGAAACTTCACAGGAATGTTGCTCTTGATGTCTAATTGATCCTAGCAAAATTTCAGGTCAGCCGGAAATTCAAGATGGCCGCCACGGCTAAAAATAATTTTTCAAAAAACCCGTTCTTAGCGACTACTTCCTGAAATCAAAATCAATCAGTAGAGCTTCAAGGTCATTGACCTCTTGTTTTCAGTTTGATTTTCTGAAGAAGAAAAATGGCGGTCGCTAAATGATCATAAAATCGGTCTTTTGGTATGAATATATGCGGTCGTTGGTCGCGTTAGACAGGTGGTCGCCTAATACATTATCAATTAATAGCAAAACTCGTCAGGGGGAATTCAAAGTGGTCTCTTATGGCAGGTGGGCGCTTAATCCAGCTGGTCGGATGACCAGTTTTGACTGTATATGTTCTGGTTGAATGATCTATGAGAAAGAGTTATTCCCCTTATACATAAAACTTCATCTTTAGCTAGTAGAGCGTCCACGGGCCCTCAGCGAAACTTGGCAAGTCTAGTTGCATATATATGTTCTGGTTGAATGATCTATGAGAAAGAGTTATTTCCCCTTATACATAAAACTTCATCTTTAGCTAGTAGAGCGTCCACAGGCCCTCTCGGATATCTCCTCCGAAACCACTTATTCCATTCTTGTGAAATATCATAAACGTGTTCCTTGGGTTGGCCTCTATCAAGTTTGTGTTTTTTGTTATCGTCGAATAATCAAAATGGCCGCCACAGTGACCCAAATTTTACATAGAGTTATAAAAGAAAACATTAAAAATGACATCTTCTCTGAAATCGCTTGAAGGATTTTGATGAAACTTAAACCACAATGATTTTTGGGATAGTCCCTCTCAGATTTGTGTTTATTGCAGCTGCCAGTCATCCAAGATGGCCGCCATGTCTAAAACTAGGTCAAATTTAGGTGAATTTCAAACGATATCTCCGATACCACTTATTCCATTCTTGTGAAATATCATAAATATGTTTTTCGCGGATGCCAGTCATCCAAGATGGCCACCATGGCTAAAATTAGGTCAAATTTAGGTAAATTTCAAACATATCCTCCGAAACCACTTATTCCATTCTTGTGAAAATCATAAACATGTTCCTTGGGTAAGCCTCTATCAAATTTCTTTTTTTTCGTTATCGTCGAATAATCAAAATGGCCTCCACAGCGACCCAAACTTTACATAGAGTTATATAGGAAAACGTTAAAAATGACATCTCTGAAACCGCTTGAAGGATTTTGATGAAACTTATTAATCACAAGGGTATTTGGGTTAGTCCCCCTCAGATTTGTGTTTTTGGGGCCTCCAGTCATCCATGATGGCCACCATGGCTAAACTTAGGTCAAATTTAAGGACAATACAACATCCAAGATGGCCGCCATTACCATTTATGATCAAAACCTTAAAAAATCTTCTTCTCAAGAACTGCTGAACAGATCTTGACCGTTTTTGTTTATAAATGATTGCCAACTCTTAGGCTTCAAAAGTTATACAAATGAAGTTCCTAGTTCAAAAATGGCTGTGCCCCAGGGTTCCAAAGTTTGTATATGGAGATTTTACATGTTTTACATAGACTTATATAGACCGTCACCAAATTTTAACGCAAATATTGACGGTACATGTATTTAAGTGACCTCGACTCCGACCCAGGGTCAGTTGGAGGGCTGGAATTTATTGGCATTAGGAAAGACAATGACCAGGAGGGGTTATATATAAAATTTGAACATTCTGCTCCCAAGGACAAGAAAGTTACAATGCAATATGTTAGCGTTAAGGCTTTGGGTAAGATTTTGGTTAAGGTTTTGGTTAAGGTTTGCGTTAAAGTTCTTATAACTTTGTAGTCCTTTGGAGTAGAGTGTTCAAATTTCATATATAACATCACAGGTTATTGATCTTCTTAAATACATGTACCGTCTCCCGAAAAAATGTGTTAAAGTGCGTTAAATTCTTATAACTTTTTTGTTCTTTGGAGCAGCGTGTTCAAATTTCATATATAATCTGCTTGTCATTGTCCTTCTTAATGCCAATAACTTCCAGCTCTCCAACTGACCATGGGTCGGAGTCAAGGTCACTTAAATACATGTACCGTCACCAAAAAAAATGTGTTAAAGTGCTTTAAATTATTTTAACTTTTTTGTTCTTTGGAGTGTTCAAATTTCATATATAACCACCTTGTCATTGTCCTTCTTAATGCCAATAAACTTCAAGCTCTCCAACTGACCCAGTGTCAAGGTCAATGATCTCTTAAATACATGTACTATCTCCAAATTTCACAATATTTATACATGATCTCCAAATTAGTAAACCGGACAGTCCCCCCCATCCTACAAGCACGTTAAAGAACAATAGGAATCTATTCGATAATAAGAGTAGGGCACGGTTCCTGGATTCCTATGTATCATTGCCCTCTCTCTGGGGCGGCTCTAAATAACCTATACTGTGTTGATAAGCCGTTAAACAACATTCAATTCAATTCATATCTAAACTCACTTGACAGAATTCTTGTTATTTTAATAACTTCCAGCCACTGAAACACCCTTAGTAGCAGTGAACAGTACATTAATTATAATATGCAGACATTTTCAGATATGCTTAGATTAAAAAACAATGAAAGCTGACAAGCCTGTACTTGAAGCAATTATACAGAACCATATACACTTCACTTGACAGCCACTGATAAGCTGTGCAGATTAAAATGTAAAACACCTGGACTTTTTCATTGCTATATATCGAGGGTTCAGTGCAGAGCTATTGTATCTCCTTCTTTATTCATATGTAGTTATAAAAGTTTTGCATTGACCCCTCGAAATCCAAAATGGGTAAAGATTCTGGAAATAAATAAAATTTGTATGGTGTTTTACATCATTTTCAACACATGTAAGGTTATATATGACGTTGGATTTTTTGTGGTGGAGGCAGACTATATTTTCTGGGTAGAACAAGTACTGTACACCTCCCTCCATCCGTAAGAATCGACACTTCCTCACTTAATTGCAGAAAAAAATAAATTAAAAAATTAATGACAATAATGATTCAGTGACAATGACAATAAAAACAGTTTTATATTTAAAGGTTTAGCACTTAAAATGTTTAATGTTGACAAACATTACACAACAACCAAGTTTGCTAAAATAATTCTTCTATTTAAAGGGACACTGTTACTTTGAGCATATAAAACAAAATAATTATGTTCTTATACATGCGGTCCCATGTATTGGAGTCTATCCTCCAAGAACATTAAAGAACCTTAGGAATCTATTTGATAGTAAGAGTAGGGCTGGTTCCTGGATTCCTATGTATCCTTCCCCTCTCTCTTGGGTGGCTGTAAACAACCTATAATGTGTTGATGAGCCATTAAAGAACATCTAATTTGATTCAGTTCAAAAATGTTTTGCATAGAAAATAAATACATAATACAATTGTAATGTTTAATGTATTGACATGCCAAATGTTGAGTTTACAAATGCTTTAAAAATGCTAAATTTGTGATTAAACCTCTTTGATAGAATAATGATTTGAAAAAAGGCCATGTTGGAGTTCTTATACTGAAAACTGGCCTTTTATTGCATCACAAGCAGATACCAGCATTAATTTGTGATGACATGTTCATCATAAAATAGGACATATGCTTAGATTAAAATGTCAATTTGTGACAGCAAAAAACAACAGCCTCTGTGTAACATGATACTTCCCAATTATAATAGTAGATGTTTTTGCAGGCTAAACATGTTCAATATGAAATTAACTTTTTAAAGGGACACTGTCTATAAGTAAAGCCTATATTTAGCATAATGAAGTAACAAGCTGATATGGATACACGTCTATTTTTCGAAGAAAAAAAAAGAGACATAGGTGTTGCTTTTCCGGTGGCGGCGGCGTCAGCATTCAAGTTTTGCGTTTGGGTCATTTTCTCACAAACTGTATACACTAGACCTTCAAACTTTGCTTATAGTTGTATCTTGGGTGGTACATCGCAACGTGACAAAGCAAATGTGCAAGTGACCTTGACTCTTCAAGCAAAGGGCAGATACCTTAATAATTTTTAGGTTCAACTTTTGTGTTTAGGTCAATTTTGCGCAAAATGTAAATACTACACCTTTCAAACTTTGTTTATAGTTGTATCTAGGGTGGTACATCGCAACGTGACAAAGCAGATGCGGATGTGACCTTGACTCTCAAAGAAAAGGGCAGATAACCTTATAATTTTTACCTTCAACTTTGGCATTCACTTTTGCACAAACTGTATGCACTAAGACCTTTCAAACTTTGCTTATAGTTGTATCTTGGGTGGTACATCGCAACGTGACAAAGCAAATCTTGCAAGTGACCTTGACCCTCCAAGCAAACGGCAGATACCTTAATAATTTTTACCTTCAACTTTTGCGTTTAGGTCAGTTTTGCGCAAACTGTATGCACTACACCTTTCAAACTTTGTTTATAGTTGTATCTAGGGTGGTACATCGCAACGTGACAAAGCAGATGTGCATGTGACCTTGACTCTCCAAGAAAAGGGTAGATAACCTTATAATTTTTACCTTCAACTTTGGCGTTCACTTTTGCACAAACTGTATGACCTTTCAAACTTTGCTTATAGTTGTATCTTGAGTGGTACATTGCAACGTGACAAGGCAAATGTGGATGTAACCTTCACCATACAAGCAAAGGGCAGATAGCTTTAATTGTTACATTTACATCACTTTCTCATCAACTATAATTATGCACTAGATTTTTAGCTCTACTGATCAGAGATCAGCAGAGCTTATGCCGTGGTGCGGTGTCCGTCTGTCTGTCCGTCTGTCTGTCCGTCCATAAACTTTTTTTTTGTAGCGACTACTCCTCTGAAACTACTGAATGGATTTTCTTGAAACTTTACAGTTTTATAGTTGATCCTAGCAAAAATTCATGTTGATGCGAAATCCAAGATGGCCACCAAATCTAAAAATAGATTTTTAAAAAACAAGTTTGTAGCGACTACTTCTTGAAAACTATAAGTGATATTGATATGGGACTTTTTCTAAAATGATCAGCATGACATGATGTTGATCCTTGTCGAAAATCGTTTTGATTCGACGTTAAACATGTCTGCCAGCGGCCATCTTTGTTTACATAGAGTTATTTAGTAAAAACTGGTAGCGACTACTCCTCTGAAACTACTTGACGGATTTCCATGAAACTTCACAGGAATGTCGCTCTTGATGTCTAAATGATCCTAGCAACATTTTAGGTTGGTCAGAAATTCAAGATGGCCACCACAGCTAAAAATAATTTTCAAAAAACAAGTTTGTAGCCAGTACTTCTTGAAAACTATAAGTGATATTGATATGGGAATTTTTCTAAAATGATCAGTATGGAATGATGTTGATCCTTGTCGAAAATTATTTTGATGCGACGTTAAACATGGCCGCCAGTGGCCATCTTTGTTTACATAGAGTTATATAATGAAAACTTATAGCGACTACTCCTCTAAAACTACTTGACAGATTTTCTTGAAACTTCGCAGGAATGTTGCTCTTGATGTCTAATTGATCCTAGCAAAATTTCAGGTCGGCTGGAAATTCAAGATGGCCACCATGGCTAAAAATAGATTTTCAAAATACAAGTTAGTAGCGACTACTTCTTGAAAACTATAAGTGATATTGATCTGGGACTTTTTCTAAAATGATCAGTATGACATGATGTTGATCCTTGTCAAAAAATATTTTGATTCGACTTTAACTATGGCCGCCAGCATCCATCTTTGTTTACATAGAGTTATATAATGAAATCTTGTAGCGACTACTCCTCTGAAACTACTTGACAGTTTTTTATGAAACTTCAAACAAATGTTGCTATTGATGTCTAATTGATCCTAGCAAAACTTCAGGTCGGCCGGAAATTCAAGATGGCCACCATGGCTAAAAATAGATTTTCAAAAAACAAGTTTGTAGCGAAAACTATAAGTGATATTGATATGGGACTTTTTCTAAAATGATCAGCATGACATGATGTTGGTCCTTGTTGAAAATCGTTTTGATTCGATGTTAAACATGGCTGTCAGCGGCCATCTTTGTTTACGGAGTTATCTATTTAAAACTTGTAGCGACTACTCCTCTGTAACTACTCGACGGATTTTCATGAAACTTCACAGGAATATTGCTGTTGATGTCTAATTGATCCTAGCAAAATTTCAGGTCGGCCGGAAATTTAAGATTGCCGCCATGGCTAAAAATAGATTTTTAAAATACAAGTTTGTAGCGACTACTTCTTGAAAACTATAAGTGATATTGATCTGGGACTTTTTCTAAAGTGATCAGTATGACATGATGTTGATCCTTGTCAAAAATCATTTTGATTTGACATTAAACATGGCCGCCAGCGGCCATATTTGTTTACATAGAGTTATATAATGAAAACTTGTAGCGACTACTCCTCTGAAACTACTTCATAGATTTTCATGAAACTTCACAGGAATGCTGATCTATAGCTATCAAAAAGCTATCAGTAGAGCTTCAAGGTCATTGACCTCTTGTTTAAACTTAATTTATAGCTTAATCTTTGGAAGACAAAATATTCTATTTTGACATAGTTGTGTCTTGGGTAGTGCATCTTTTTGGAGCATGGATTTCATCTATGACCTTGACCTACTTTTTGAAGCTGATGATTTTTAGCTCTGTTAACTTTTAACTCGTTATAAGACGATAGGGCCTTCATTTTTCATCCGATCTTTACCAAACTTTAATAGATTGTTAATATCAATGAAAGCTCGGCCAAGTTCGAAAAACCAGCCAGATTGGACCAGTAACAACAGAGTTATGGCCCTTGATTTAGTTGAAAATGCTATATTTTGCCTCGTTAAGACGATAGGGCCTTTATTTTTCATCCTATCTTTACCAAAATGTTAACAGATTGTTAATATCAATGAAAACTCAGAAAAGTTTGAAAACCAGCCAGATTGGACTAGTAACAGCGGAGTTATGGCCCTTGATTTAGTTTCAAATGCTATATTTTGCCTCGTTAAGACGATAGGGCTTTCATTTTTCATCTGATCTTTACCAATCTTTACCAGATGTTTACCTTTTTTTTCATTATTAGTCTATATTTTTATTTAAATTTTGTTTTTAAAATATATAAAAAAAATTCAGATGTTTTTTTTTTTAAATATTTTTTTTTTTTTATTATTTTTCATGTGAATTTTTTTTTTTTTTTTTTTTGTGTTAACGCCGTGTTAGCAGGAAGCTTGGTATGATTTCTAGTTGTACCTATTGGTATTTTTTCCGGTTTTTGATGGAGTTACGACCCCTTGACATTTTTACTTTTAAATTTCTTGTCGGCGCTACTCCTTCTAAATGCCTTGTTGGATTTCGAAGAAACTTTGCAGGAAGCATCGGTAAGATGTCTAGTTGTGCATTTCACACTTCTGTTCCAGTTCGCTGATTTATGACGGAGTTATGGCTCTTCGACATTTTTACTTTAAATTTCTTGTTTGCGCTACTTCTAAATGGCTTGTTGGTTTTCTACAAAATTTGGCAGGAAGCCTCAGTATGATGTCTAGTTGTGCAAAGCGCGGTATATCAATGAAATCTTGGACAAGTTCGAAATCCAGCTAGATCTTTCTAGTAACGACAGAGTTATGGCCCTTGATTTGTTGAAAAATGCTATATTGTATTTTCCTTTGTTAAATCTGTATATACATTAAATCCACACACATTTTGTGGGGAAACACAGAATTAAGTTAAATGGACCTTTTTTTCAAGCAAATCTTGTTTCTCACACAAAATTTCAAACTGAGCAAAATTTTCTCCCAAAATGCAATGTTATCCATTTCCTTAAATAACCAGATGTAAAATCTGTTATCTTATAACGCCATCTAGCAGTATTTACCTGCTTCTTGCAGCCCTAATTAACATTACGATCTGCCAGTGCTTGACCTAAGGTCAATTATGTCACTCTTTGACTTGGATGCATGTGAATAAATATCAGGGACTCGAGGCACAACATATATAAAATGGTTTTTAACCCCCTGCATCAAGAGGCCCTTCTATTGGGGTACAAGTTGCAGTAATTTACTATTACGGGGTTTCTGCCTTGAGACGCTGACTCCCTCTATACCCTTTGAGATTTCATGTTCATGTGTGGTGTATTCATATTTAAGGATGTGCAGATGCACAATAAGTTTTCGTTTTTGGCTCCATCTGCTGGGGGCCCCCAAGTGGGTAATGGGTGAAAAAACACAAACAATTGCATATCTTCTCCAAATGTGAATGCATTTGATTCTAATTTGGTATGGTCATTGAAGGACTCGAGGCACAACATATATGAAACGGGGTTTTGTCCTCCTGCATAAAGAGTTCCCCCTACATTGGTACAACTAAGGGGACTCTTATTAATTTATATGTTTGACTGCCATTTTGCTCAGTGCGGGGCAAAGGGTTTTGTCATAAGTGCTACAATAACTAATTCCTCCACCCAGTCCGCCAACCACAAACTCCATACAGCAAGTAGGCAATACAGGCCCTCTTGGGCCTCTTGTTTGCATGTACCATAAGCTTATGGTCCACTATCAAGTTTGTTGGAATCTTTACCATGTTGTCAAATTTGGCCCCACCATAGGGGTTATATGGACTTATATTGGCATTTTGGCCCTCTTGTTTACAGCATGAAAGCTTTGTTTTTCACTTGATTCCACCAAATTTGTACAGCAAGTAGAGCGATACAGGCCCTCTTTGGCCTCTTGTTCTTGAAAAAATAGTCCCATGGCTGATCTGGCTATCAAAAACCTATCAGTAGAGCTTCAAGGTCATTGACTTCTCTTTAGCGGCTTGCACTTATGAGTGCTAGTATAGTATTTATTGACCCTCAGTTTTTATTTTCGGTCAACTTTCTCAAGAAAACTGTTGAAAGGTAATTCAGGCACTGGTACCAATCTGATTATAGTTGGAACTAGACTTTTCTTAATTCCCCCTTCTGCCAAGGCCCTCAGGCTTTCATTATAAAAGGATAGAGAGAAGAAGATATAGTGTTACAGTATTATTGTGTCGCCTGAATAGCATGGCAGACACTTAGGGATTCCTTTGTCCGTTGTCGTCTGTCGTCATCCGTCTTAGTTTTTCTGTCACACTTTAAACTGCAGACCTAACCTTGGCCATTACTTGAAGTATTTGACCTTCCTTCATAAAACTTCACACACATTTGACAGAGTTATGCCCCTTTTCATAAAATGTTAACCTGCAACCTAACCTAGATCATGACTTGGCAAAATATTGACCTATGATCATGACTTTTTACAGTTCTTCCTTATCAATTATCCAATACAGAGGTATTCCCCTTTTTGTATCGCCTGCGTAGTATGGCAGACACTTAGGAATCACTTTGTTCGTTGTCATCTGTTGTCGACCGTCCATCAAACTTTAAACTGCAAACCTAACCTTGGCCATAACTTGAAAAATATTTGACCTTTGTTCATAAAACTTCACACATATCTTCATCTTACCTCAAGGAATGTCGTTGCACATGTCCAATAACTCTGACTTGCAGTAACTTAGCAAAATATTGACCTATGGTCGTAAAACTGCATACAGTTCTTCCTTATCAATTATCCAATACAGCGTTATGCCCAGTTTTGTGTCTTCTGCGTAGAATACCAGACTTTAAGGGATCACTTTGTCGTCCGTCTGTCCGTCATCGTTGTCCGTCAAAACCTGCAACCTAACCTTGGCCATAACTTGAAAAGCATTTGACCTATGTTCATGAAACTTCACACACATCTTCATTTCAACCCAAGGAATGTTGTTACACATGTCCAATAACTCTGACTTTTATTTTGACAGAGTTATGCCCCCTTTCATAAAACTTTAACCTGCAACCTAACCAGGCTCATAACTGGCCATAACTTA
The DNA here is from genome assembly GCA_037043455.1 of Cyrtodaria siliqua. Classification (NCBI taxonomy): domain Eukaryota; kingdom Metazoa; phylum Mollusca; class Bivalvia; order Adapedonta; family Hiatellidae; genus Cyrtodaria; species Cyrtodaria siliqua. The sequence goes on from JAWPHD010000333.1 coordinate 231,412, forward strand.
AGAAGTATTTGACGTATGTTCATGAAATTTCGCACACATTCATCTTACTACACAGAATATTGTTACCCATGACCAATAACTATTACTTTCATTCAGCAGAGTTATGCCCCTTTTCATAAAACTTTAACCTGCAGCCTAACCAATCTCATAACTGGCCATAACTTGAAAAGTATTTGACCTATGTTCATAAAACTACACACACGTATTCATCTTAACCGAAGGAATGTCGTTACACATGTCCAATAACTCTGACTTTCATTTGGCAGAGTTATGCCCCCTTTTCATAAAACTTTAACCTCAGCATAGGTCAACCTAGTTCATGACTTTGCAAAATATGAAACTGTATACAGTTCTTCCTTATCAATTAATTATCCAATGCAGATCTATGCCCCTTTTCATAAACTTTAAAAAGAACTGCTCCATTAATTCATGAAGGATTGCACAAGTCTTCAAACTTTATTGTTAGATTGTACTTGCTGAAATAAGCACACGGCAGGCGACACAAGTGTTCCATGGAACACCCTTCTATAGTGATTGGGCTATACTTTGTGCTAACTTGTAAGCAAGTATTTGGGTTGGTCTATAATTTGTGTTTAGGTTATAATAGTGTAAATGGTTCTCAATGCCCTTTTCAAAATAAAGTGAGAATGTTAACAACCTTTAAAAAAAAACTCAAAACCTTGTTAAAATTCTGGGATACTTACTTGATCATGCAATTAAAAATGTCTGCTATTAAACATCAACAAGGAAATGAGTTGGTTCAATATCTTCTAAGAAAGATTTCTTCAACTGTATACTAACACTTCTAAGAAAGATTTCTTCAACTGTATACTAACACTGGGGCAAAGGTCAACATTGTTTCACCCCCCCCCCCCCCCCCCCCCCCCACCACCCCACAAAAAAAAAGTACAAGAAACTGCAGTAAAACAAGTTTTTAAAGAAGAAAAGGATGAGCAGTCTTCAATAGAGAATTACCTTCGACTGCAGCAGATGAGCACATGCAATTGATTTCGAGTAATTAGACCTTTATTGTTCATTATTATACAAGTAAGCATATCTAACATGCATTTTGATTAGGCTATACTTTGTGTTTACAGTTCAGTAATATACAAGTTAGCAGAAGATACAAGCATTTTGATTGGTTATACATACAGTTGGAGAACAAATTTACCTGTATACCCATCCCACCACTTCCAGATAAAGCTATCTCAGGTGAGTTTACCTCAACTACATTGTGTAAAGTATGCATTTCTAATAATGTTGTGTATGTTTTACTTTTCTCAGGTGCGATTCACTTAAAGATGATGAATCTTCCTTTTTGTCTCGCTTTTTCGAAGAAAAACAACAACATAGGTGTTGCTTATCCGGCGGCGACGAAGGCATCAACATTCAAGTTTTGCGTTTAGGTCATTTTCTCACAAACTGTATGCACTAGACCTTTCAAACTTTGCTTATAGTTGTATCTTGGGTGGTACATTACAACATGACAAAGCAAATGTGGATGTGACCTTGACCCTCCAAGCAAAGGGCAGATAACTTAATAATTGTTACCTTCAACATTTGCGTTTAGGTCACTTTCTCACAAACTGTATGCACTACACCTTTCAAACTTTGTTTATAGTTGTATCTTGGGTGGTACAAGACAAAGCAAATGTGGATGTGACCATCACCCTCCAAGCAAAGGGCTGATAGCTTTAATTGTTACATTTACATCCCTTTCTCATGAACTATAAGTATGCACTATTGTTTGGGGCGCTTGTTTCAGCCAAAGGTTATTTGGACTTCTCAGATAAAATTCATCTACTACCTAAATAAGTTGTATATCAGTGAAACAGACATTTTGAGTGGTAATTAAAAATACCTTACTTTTCAAAATTGATTCAGAAATAAAAATTTCATGCGTGAGAATTTTAACAACCTAAAATTAAATACTGCTGCATGAAAAATTTGAAAAATTATATTTTTTACAATTGGTTCTAAATTTTACGATATTAGTAAATTAAGACACCCTGAAAGTTTTATAGCAAGTTATGAAGGCTAACTGAAGTTATTTGAAATTTCTTAATTTTCTGCTGTCCCACCAACAAGGAATTTACATAGGAAAAGCTCCATCAAAAAATAATTTTGGCTTTAAATATTTAAATCAACCAATTTTCAGAAGTAATGTACCGTATTTACTCTATCAGTTCGGACGGGATAAAATAATAAAATTGTTTGGTGTCCGGAAATATAACTTTCCAAAATTAACGCATATTTGCCAATGTCCGAATATTTTGAGAGGAACCGAAAATTAACATTCTACGGTAAGTATTTTTACTTGTGATGTTCGGGGCAATCTCACCTTCATAGTTTACGGTAATTACGGTAATTACCAAAATTCGTCCATTAATTATCACTGATTGGTAATTATTCGGCTATTCTATAAACTGTACTCAACTTGAGCAAACCCTAAAACCTGTGAAATCAGTACACCGAGACACACTTTACACATGGGTAGTGGAACTGTCAGGTTCTAGTCACAAGTGAAGTTAATGCTGGCTAGTGCGGACTGTGTAATAGTATACTGGGCTATATGCGATTCAATCCACAACAGTGAACTAATAAAAAATGTGTAAACAATGAACTAATGAACAATTATGACATGTAGTTTATTATATTAAATTATCATATTTTGTTTGAAATGTAGCAATAAACTTTATTGAAGAATGAGACAATGCAATTTTTAAACATGTTGATTATTTTATTACAAAATAAAAACATACAAAGTATTGCAGAAAATAAAGAGAAAAACAAACAATTAAAATTATAAAATAGTCGTGTTCTTTGTCCATTTAATTGCACCATCATGTTATTCCTCAAATCGAAGCTAAAAAATAAGGCATGCCATGCTTATAGTATGAAATAAAAAATATTTGATCTCTGTACAAACAGACATCAAATCGCATAGCACTTTACCTGTGTGAGCGAGTCCGTATTTTTTTGCTGGTAATGCCAGATAATGGAATGGCCCACTAGCTACCAAAACAACCCGTAACACCTACATTGTAATGGTTTTACCTGGTGTAAACAATTGTTTCAACACACGCCTGACCGATTACACAGAATTTATATGGATGTTTATAAACATTGGTCAGTAATAATGTAATTGTTACAAAATGGCTCGTTAATAACAGTAAAAAATCACGATCAAAAACTTTTTATTTAATTGCATCAAACAAGTTATAATTAAATTCATTGAAGTATATTCTGCTGCTTCTGTTGGTAATTATCGGGATGCAATCAGCGATTAGAAGAAGTCGTTGATCGTAATTTTAACCTGTCATTTTCAGCGGATAGTTCATCTTTTTCCGATGTCCGAATTTATAAAACCATCAAAACTATTGAAATAAGGTTGATTTTTAATATGTCCGAACACTAGTTTTATTATTTCCTTCAATTAATTAGGTGTCCGGAATTAATGAGTGTCCGGACTCATCGAGTAAATACGGTAGTTTTATTTACCACTAAAAATGCCAGTTCTAATGATATATAACTGATGTATGTATTATTTAAATTGCTCAAGCTACTGCAGAAAATCCTTTGGCTGAAACAAGTGCCCCAAACAATAGATGGTTTAAACCTAGTTTATAGCTTAATCTTTGGAAGACGGAACATGTTCTATGTTTCTTTGTGTGTTTGTGGTTGACTGTCGTCCTTGAATGCTGCTTTTCCTTCTACTGGCCAGAGGCCAGGCGAGCTTATGGGATCACTTTTCGTCCGTCGTCCATCTGTCTGTCCGTCTGTTAGCAATTTTGTAAAATCGACATCTCCTCTGAAACGGCTTGAAGGATTTTGATGAAACTTCATCACAATGTTACTTGGGAAGGCCCCTCTCAGATTTGTGTTTTTCATTGCCGCCAGTCATCCAAGATTGCCGCCATGGCTAAAACTAGGTCAAATTTAAGGAATTTTCAAACGACATCTCCGAAACCACGTATTCCATTATTGTGAAATACCATAAACATGTTCCTTGGGTTGGCCTCTATCAAGTTTGTGTTTTTCGTTATCGTCGAATAATCAAAATGGCCGCCACGGCGAATCAAAGTTTACAAAGAGTTATATAGGAAAAGGCTAAAAATGACCGCTTAAAGGATTTTGATGAAACTTCATTACAATGATCTTTAGGATAGTCCCCCTCAGATTTTTGTTTTTCGCGGCCGCCAGTCTTCCAAGATGGCCACCATGGCTAAAATTAGATCAAATTTAAGGAAATTTCAAACAACATCTACAATGAAACCACTTATTGCATTCTTGTGAAATATCATAAACATGTTCCTTGGACTCCGTCTATCAAGTTTGTGTTTGTTCGTTATCTTCGATTAATCAAAATGGCCGCCACAGCGACCCAAAAGTTACATAGAGTTATATAGGAAAAGGCTAAAAATGACATCTTTAAAACCGCTTGAAGGATTTTGATGAAACTTCATTACAATGATCTTTAGGATAATCCCCCTCCTATTTTTGTTTTTCGCGGCCGCCAGTCATCCAAGATGTACCATGGCTAAAATTAGGTCAAATTTAAGGAAATTTCAAACGACATCTCCGAAACCACTAATTCCATTCTTGTGAAATATCATATACATGTTCCTTGGGTTGGCCTCTATCAATTTTGCGTTTTTCTTTATTGTCAAATAATCAAAATGGCCGCCACAGCGACCCAAAGTTTACATAGAGTTATATAGAAAAAGGCTAAAAATGACATCTTCTTTGAAACTGCTTGAAGGATTTTGATGAAACTTCATTACAATGATCTTTAGGATAATCCCCCTCAGATTTTTGTTTTTCGCGGCCGCCAGTCATCCAAGATGACCACCATGGCTAAAATTAGGTCAAATTTAAGGAAATTTCAAACATCTCCGAAACCTTTCTTGTGAAATATCATAAACATGTTCCTTGGGTTAGCCTCTATCAAGTTTGTGTTTGTTCGTTATGGTCGAATAATCAAAATGGCCGCCACAGCGACCCAAGGTTTACATAGTTATAGGAAAAGGTTAAAAATGACATCTTCTCTGAAACCTCTTGAAGGCTTTTGATGAAACTTAATCACAATGATCTTTGGGTTAGTACCCCTCAGATTTGTGTTTTTGGGGCCTCCAGTCATCCATGATGGCCACCATGGCTAAACTTAGGTCAAATTTCAGGACATTTAACAAACGACATATTACCACTTATTCCATTCTAGTTAAATCATATACATGTTCCTGTTTTTGGCCTCTATCAAGAGTGTGTTTTTCGTTGTCATCAAATATTCAAAATGGCAGCAACGATAACCCAAAGTTTACATAGAGTAATATATAGGAAACCTGTTTCTTGGGTTGGCCTCTATCATGTTTATGTTTTTAAATCACATCATACCAGTAGAGCGTCTACAGGCCCACTTGGGCCTCTTGTTTTTCTACAAATTGTTAAATCATAGTTTGTTTCCTGGAAATGAACATATTAAAAAAGGCGGTTATATGTGATGGTCAGTATGAATGACATTGACATTGATTTTTTTATGTGACTGATTGCACTGAAGTGTACATGGACACATAAGAATTATATACGAACAAAGCTTGTCATGACTACTTATCCTAAACTTCTGGTCAGATCTACATAAAACTTCACAGGAATATTGCACATAATACCTGGTTGGTCCTACATAAAATTCAGGCCTGTCAGAAGTCGAAGATCCAACATGACAACAAATAACCATTTTGTACTGGTATAATAAGAGTGTCAAAAAGAATATAATTATGAGCATGTGGCCTTAATGCATTAATAAGTAAAGTGTAAACCGTACTCGGTTTCCAAATTTCTTTTACATTGATTACATTGCTTATTAATGTTTTTCTGTCTTGCTATACTAACTTTCAGCGGCTATTGGTGCTTTAAACCCCACTTCAGCCTCCAAAGCAGGTCAGTTATATTACATTGACCATAATGGACCATGATGTTATCTTGCTACTCATACCCTTGGCTTAAATGAACCCGTGTTGTGTCACCTGCTTTGCTGACAAGGCACGTAGGGATCACTTTGTCTGTTGTCATCCGTCGTACTTCACAATTTAACCTGCAACCAAACCTTTGTCATAACTTAAAAAATATTTGACCTATGTTCATGAAATTTGACACACATCTTTATCTTACCTCAATAAATCTCATTACACATGTCCAATATACCATACCGACTTTCATTTTGGCAGAGTTAGGCCCCTTTTTTAAGTCATAACTTGGCAGTATATTGACCTATGGTCATGAAACTTTTGACCTATGTTCATGAAACTGCACACGTCTCCATCTTAACACAAGGGATGTCTTATACATGTCCAATAACTCCTTGTGGTGACCTGTGGTCATGAAACTTGATACAGTTCATGCTGAACAATTATTCAATGCCATTGACATGTCTAGTAACTCTGAATTTCATTTCATTAGAGTTATACCCCTTTTCATAAAGCTTTAACATGCAACCTAACCTAGCTCGTAACTTGACAAAATATTGACCTATGGTCATGAAATTTTATACAGTTCTTCCTTACCTGTTATTCAATGCCATTGCAAAGGTTTTTAGCTCTACTGATCAGAGATCAGCAGAGCTTATGCCGTGGTGCGGCGTCCGTCGTCTGTCTGTCTGTCCGTCCGTCTGTCCGTCCGTCTGTCCGTCCGTCCGTTAACTTTTATTTGTAGCGACTACTCCTCTGAAACTACTGGATGGATATTCATAAAACTTTACAAAAATGTTGCCCATGAAGTCTAGTTGATCCTAGCAAAAATTCATGTTGATGTGAAATCCAAGATGGCCGCCAAAGCTAAAAATAGATTTTTTAAATACAAGTTTGTAGCGACTACTTCTTGAAAACTATAAGTGATATTGATATGGGACTTTTTCTAAAATGAACAGCATGACATGATGTTGGTCCTTGTCGAAAATCGTTTTGATTTGACGTTAAACATGGCTGCCAGTGGCCATCTTTGTTTACATAGAGTTATATAATGAAAACTTGTAGCGACTACTCCTCTGAAACTACTTGACGGATTTTCATGAAACTTCACAGGAATGTTGCTCTTGATGTCTAATTGATCCTAGCAAAATTTCAGGTTGGCCGGAAATTCAAGATGGCCGCCACGGCTAAAAATAATTTTTCAAAATACAAGTTTGTAGCGACTACTTCTTGAAAACTATAAGTGATATTGATATGGGACTTTTTCTAAAATGATCAGCATGACATGATGTTGGTCCTTATCAAAAATTGTTTTGATTCGACGTTAAACGTGGCTGCCAGCGGCCATCTTTGTTTACATAGAGTCATATAGTAAAAACTTGTAGCAACTACTCCTCTAAAACTACTTGGCGGATTTTCATGAAACTTTACAGGAATGTTGCTCTTAATGTCTAATTGATCCTAGCAAAATTTCAGATCGGCCAGAAATTCAAGATGGCTGCCACAGTTAAAAATAGATTTTTAAAAAATAAGTTTGTAGCGACTTCTTCTTGAAAACTATAAGTGATATTGATATGGGACTTTTTCTAAAATGATCAGCATGACATGATGGTTATCCGAGTCGAACATTATTTTGATTCGACATTAAACATGGCTGCCAGTGGCCATCTTTGTTTACATAGAGTTATATAATGAAAACTTGTAGCGACTACTCCTCTGAAACTACTTGACGGATTTTCATGAAACTTCACAAAAATGTTGCTCTTGATGTCTAATTGATCCTAGCAAAATTTCAGGTCGGCCGGAAATTCAAGATGGCCGCCATGGCTAAAAATAGATTTTCAAAATACAAGTTTGTAGCGACTACTTCTTGAAAACTATAAGTGATATTGATATGGGACTTTTTCTAAAATGATCAGCATGACATGATGGTTATCCGAGTCGAACATTATTTTGATTCGACATTAAACATGGCTGCCAGTGGCCATCTTTGTTTACATAGAGTTATATAATGAAAACTTGTAGCGACTACTCCTCTGAAACTACTTGACGGATTTTCATGAAACTTCACAGAAATGTTGCTCTTGATGTCTTATTGATCCTAGCAAAATTTCAGGTCGGCCGGAAATTCAAGATGGCCGCCATGGCTAAAAATAGATTTTCATGCAAGTTTGTAGCGACTACTTCTTGAAAACTATAAGTGATATTGATATGGGACTTTTTCTAAAATGATCAGCATGACATGATGTTGGTCCTTATCAAAAATCGTTTTGATTCGACGTTAAACGTGGCTGCCAGCGGCAATCTTTGTTTACATAGAGTTATATAGTAAAAACTTGTAGCGACTACTCCTCTGAAACTACTTGACGGATTTTCATGAAACTTTACAGGAATGTTGCTCTTAATGTCTAATTGATCCTAGCAAAATTTCAGATCGGCCAGAAATTCAAGATGGCTGCCACAGTTAAAACTAGATTTTTAAAAAATAAGTTTGTAGCGACTACTTCTTGAAAACTATTAAGTGATATTGATATGGGACTTTTTCTAAAATGATCAGCATGACATGATGGTTATCCGAGTCGAACATTATTTTGATTCGACATTAAACATGGCTGCCAGTGGCCATCTTTGTTTACATAGAGTTATATAATGAAAACTTGTAGCGACTTCTCCTCTGAAACTACTTGACGGATTTTCATGAACTTCACAGGAATGTTGCTCTTGATGTCTAATTGATCCTAGCAAAATTTCAGGTCGGCCGGAAATTCAAGATGGCCGCCACGGCTAAAAATAAATTTTCAAAAAACAAGTTTGTAGCGACTACTTCCTGAAATCAAAATCAATCAGTAGAGCTTCAAGGTCATTGACCTCTTGTTTAGCTCACCTGAGCCGAAGGCTCAAAGGTGAGCTATTGGGATCACTCTTCGTCCGTCGTCGTCGTCCGTCGTCGTCGTCCGTCGTTAACTTTTGCTTCAGATAACTTCTCCTCAGAAACCGCTTGGCTAATTTTGACCAAACTTCACGTAGATGATCCTTAGATGAATGCTTTTTAGATTTGTTAAAATTAGGTCAGCGCGACATCCAAGATGGCCGCCATTACCATATATGGTTGATACCTTAAAAAATCTTCTCAAGAACCGCTGGATAGAATTCGACTGTTTTTCTTTTAAAATGATCGCCAACGTCTAGACTATCAAGTTTGTTCAAATGAAGTCCCCGGGGTCAAAAATGGCCATGCCCCAGGGGTCCAAAGTTTGTATATTGAGATTTTGCATGTTTTTCATATAGACATATAGGAAAAAACTTTAAAAAATCTTCTTCTCTGAAACCACAAGGCACAGAGGTCTCATGTATTACATGTAGCATCAGCTTATGGTCCTCTACTAAGTTTGTTTAAATGGTGACCCTGGGGTCACAGTTTTACATAGACTTATATAGGATTTTTTTTTTAAAAATCTTCTTCTCAGAAACTGCAAGAGCCAGAGGTTTGATATTTTGCATTTACTATAAGCTTATGGTCCTTTACCAAGTTTGTTCAAATGGTGACCCAGGGGTCACATTTGACCCCGCCCCGGGGGTCTCAGTTTTACATAGGCTTGTATAGGGAAAAACTGAAAAAAAATCTTCTTCTCTGGAACCACATGGCACAGAGCTCTCATGTATTACATGTAGCATCAGCTTATGGTCCTCTACTTAGATTGTTCAAATGGTGACCCTGGGGTCAAATTTGTCCCCGCCCCGGGGGCCACAGTTTTACATAGACTTGTATAGGATTTTTTCTTCTCGGAAACTGCAAGAGCCAGAGGTTAGATATTTTGCATTTACTATAAGCTTATGGTCCTTTACAAAGTTTGTTCAAATGGTGACCCTGGGGTTACATTTGGCCCCTCCCCAAGGGTCACATGTTTTACATAGACATGTATAGGGAAAAACCTTAAAAAATCTTCTTCTCTGAAACTGCAAGAGCCAGAGGTTTAATATTTTGCATTTGCTATAAGCTTATGGTCCTCTATCAAGTTTGTTCAAATGGTGACCCAGGGGTCACATTTGGCCCCGCCCCGGGTGTCACAGTTTTACATAGGCTCGTATAGGAAAAAACTGAAAAAAATCTTCATCTCTGGAACCACATGGCACTGAGCTCTCATGTATTACATGTAGCATCAGCTTATGGTTCTCTACTTAGTTTGTTCAAATGGTGACCCTGGGGTCGAATTTGTCTCCGCCCTGGGGGTCACAGTTTTACATAGATATGAATAGGGAAAAACTTAAAAAACCTTCTTCTCTGAAACTGCAAGAGCCAGAGGTTTAATATTTTGCTTTTGCTATAAGCTCATGGTCCTCTACCAATTTTGTTCAAATGGTGACCCAGGGGTCACATTTTGCCCCGCCCCGGGGGTCACAGTTCTACATAGGCTTGTATAGGGAAAAACTGAAAAAAATCTTCTTCACTGGAACTGCAAGAGCCAGAGGTTTAATATTTTGAATTTACTATTAGATTATGGTCCTCTACCAAGTTTGTTCAAATGATGACCCAGGGGTAAAATTTGACCCCACTCCGTGGGTCACAGTTATACATAGACTTATATAGGAAACACATTAAAGACTTTTTCTCTGGAACTACAAGAGCCAGAGGTTTAATATTTTGCATTTACTATACTCTTATGGTCCTTTACCAAGTTTGTTCAAATGGTGACCCTGGGTTCACATTTGGCCCCGCCCCAGTGGTCACGTTTTACATAGACTTGTATAGGGAAAAAGTTAAAAAATCTCTTTCTCTAAAACCACAAAGCACACAGCTCTCATTTATTACATGTTGCCCTGGGGTCACATTTGGCTCTGTCCAAGGTGTTATTCTCTAGCACCTTCATTTTATATTTGATCTTTACCAAACTTTGTCAGTGTCTTAACACTTTCCCTCAGCCTCGTCCGTCGGATGGGAACGTAAACCGGGCGGTCCCGTGTATCGGTCTATCCTCCGAGCACGTAAAAGAACCATAGGAATCTATTCGATAATAAGAGTAGGGCAGGTTCCCGGATTCCTATGTATCCTTCCCCTCTCTCTGGGGCGGCTCTAAATAACCTATACTGTGTTGATGAGCCGTTAAACAACATTCAGTTCAATTCAGTGTCTTAAACTGTCTATATCAATGTTGTTATATACAACAGAGCCCACATTTCTTGAACAACCTTAACAAAACTTGCACAGATTGTATATGACCATTAGATTTCGAAGAAGTTCGATAATGTGCCAGTACTCAGGTGATCGCTTTAGGGCCATCTTGGCCCTGGCCCTCTTTTATTGGTTCAAATTAACTCAGGTGAGCGATATAGGGCCATCATGGCCCTCTTGTTTAATTTTAAAGACTTACGCCCCTTTTCTTTGAAAAACATAAAAATGTTCATGTTTCAATTTAAATAAAGATGAACAAGCACTGATGATACAAGTGTTGCATGGAACTCCCATCTAGTTACCTTTTTGAACCAATTGCAGATTAATCTCCTCTAATATTGAAGAGTATTAATTCATGTCAGTTTTACTTCTAAGTAGAACAGTATGGGAGGCATCAAGATACCAAACCTTACCATACCAAACCTCAGCCTGATTATTGTCCTCAGCTTTCTCCCCTCATTACTTAATTCTCTGTGTTATTAATTGTTAATTGTTGGTAATATAGCATTTAAAAATCTTCATTGATAAAATCATACAATATCCTAATTCATAATGTCAATTGAAACAACAGTGTTAGTGTTAATTCGGTTTGATTGAGTTTACACATAACTTGGTCCTAATGCATACAGCAAAGGGCAGTGTAATTAATTATCATACATGATATAATGAGAGTGCATAAATAATAAAAAATTGTTGTTTTTAGCACATACAATTGTATGTTGTTTTTAGCACATGTATGCTTGTATGTTGTTGTTTTAGCTCTACTGATCACAGTAAACTTTTTTTTGTGGTGACTACTCCTCTGAAAGTACTGGATGGATTTTCATGAACTTTACCGGAATGTTGTCCATGAGGTCTAGTTGTTTCTAGCAAAAATTCAGATTGATGTGAAAGCCAAGAGGCTGCCAAAGTTAAAAATAGATTTTTTAAAAAGAAGTTTGTAGCGACTACTCCGAAAATGTTCTGTAAATGCTAAAATGCTGTTGATGATCGCCATGTTGGATAAGGCCTAAACATATATCGGTAAATAAAAAATATCATCGTAGATCATCTAGTTTTATCTTTATTAAACCGACCATAATTACATAAAACACGCACGATGGAAAGTTTAAATAAACATACAAATGTACTAGTACATCATAATCGGTGTACTAGTATATAAAAAAAGCACTGGCACGAGAAATGTACAAGAAATCTAAAAGCATAGATATATGTATGGACACACACAAGAGATACACAAACTACGTGATTTCCTTATTAGTAGCAGTCCATTGTCAAATTTAATAGGTTTATTGTAAAGGTGTTTTTCGCAGCGTGTGATAATTTCTTAACGTTGTACTTGATTACCATGCAATCACCAGGGGCATGTTTGTGCTACAGGTATAAAGGGGTCTGTATAAAGGTGCGATAATATTTGTTTACAAAACAACGACAATTAGCCTGTACTAGCATAGATGAATGATTTAACAAACAACAACTCTTCTAAATTGTGTTCAAATAATTAACTTTATTCAGTAGTCAAGTACACTGTATTTTGCTCATCTAAGGCAATATTTACGGTAATAATAAGACCTATTTATAGATTATAGATTTATTATACCGGTAGTACTTGAAGTTACGTCCCTTGGTTGAATTGAATGTACCCCGTTTGTATTTAATCGAGTGTCACAACAGCCTTATACAATGAAAAGTTATGTTAGAGGAATGTGGATTAAACATGGAAATTGACTTTTCTCACGTCATAGCAAATATTAAAAACAGCTCGGGTAAGGACTTCGCTATAATTAATGTACGCTAAAAGTTTGAAAAGAGGTTTTCGCTAACTTTTCCACACATGGAAATATTCAGGTTTACAGTGTTACTGATATGGAACTTTTACTAAAATCATCAGCATGGTCCGTGACGAAAACCATTTAGATTCAACTTAAACATGGCAACCAGTGACCATCTTTGTTATATAGGAAAATCTTTTGGCGACTACTTCTGAAACTACTTGATGGATTTTTAGCTCACCTGAGCATGAAGTCCGTCACCTGTCGTCTGTCTGTCGTCAACTTTTAGCTTGTTTACACGATAGAGGCCACATTACTTGAACAATCTTAACCAAACTTGCACAGATTGTATATGACCATAAGATCTCAGACAAGTTCGATCATGAGCAAGATCGGACCAGTAACACCAGAGTTACGGCCCCTGAAACGGCAAAAAAATGCAGATTTTCTTGTTTATATGCTAGAGGCCACATTTCTTGAGCAATTAACCAAACTTGCACAGATTGTATATGCATGACCATAAGATCTCGGACGAATTCGATAATGGGTGAGCATAAGATCTCAGACGAGTTCGATAATGGGTAAGATCGGACCAGTTATGGCCCCTGAATTAGCAAAAAATACAGTGTTGATTTGACAAAACTTAGCAGGAAGCATTGGTGTGATGTCTAGTTTTGCATATTGCGTTTTTTTTTCGGTTTGTTGATTTTTGACGGAGTTACGGCCCCTTGACATTTTTACTTTAAATTTCTTGTTGGCACTACTCCTCCTAAATGCCTTGCTGGATTTCGACGAAACTTGGCAGGAAGCATCGGTAAGATGACTAGTTGTGCATATCACGCTTTTTTTCCGGTTCGCTGATTTTTGACCGAGTTATGACCCTTTGACATTTTTACTTAAAATTTCTTGTCAGCGCTACTCCTCCTAAATGGCTTGTTGGAGTTCTACGAAATTTGGCAGGAAGCATCAGTATGATGTCTAGTGCAAATCGCTGTATATCAATGAAATCTTGGACAAGTTTGAAAACAAACTGGATCTTGTTAGTAATGACAATCTTGTTAGTAATGACAGAGTTATGCCCTTGATTTATTGTATTTTTATTTGTTAAATCTGTAGCTACTTCATTTTTATATTGCTTTGCAAATGTCGGTCGGTCCCGAAATCTTGTCTTCGCTATAACTCAAGAAAAGCCGGGACTAAAAACTCGAAACTTGTCAGGAATGTTTGTGTCATGTTTGTGTCATGGTATAGTTGTGCACCTCCTCTTTTGGGTAGATTCGCATAAGAAATGTGGTTGCCATATGGTAACAAGACTTGTAAATATCGCTAAAAAGTGCTTGTCTTCGCGATAACTCAGAACAACTGGCACTACATACTCGAAACTTGGCAGGAATGTTTATGTCATGGTGTAGTTGTGCACCTCCCCTTTTGGGTAGATACGCTGAAGAAATGTGGTTGCCATATGGTAACAAAGGTTGTAAAAAATCTCTAAAAATTGCTTGTCTTCGTGATAACTCAAGAACAGCTGGCACTACAAACTCGAAACTTGGCAGGAATGTTTGTGTCATGGTCGTTGAAAGTGGGGTATATATGTTTTACAAACATCTCCTGTTTATGTGATCTTTACCAAATTTGTTTGGAATGTTAATATCAATAAAAGCTTAAACAAGTTGCCTGATTCATATACATCCCCCCTCCCCCTCCCCACCCCAACCACCCATTTTAAGCTCTACTGGCCACCAGCTTATGGGATGGCGAGCTGTCTGTCATCCGTCCGTCGTCTGTTACCTTTTCCTCGTTAAAACGATAGGGCCTTCATTTTTTATCCGATCTTTACCAAACTTTAACAGTTTGTTAATATCAATGAAAGCTCGGACAAGTTCGAAAACCAGTAAGATCGAACGAGTAACAGCAGAGTTATGGCCCTTGATTTCCTTAAAAATGCTATATTTTGCCTCTTTAATACGATAGGGCCAGCAGAGCTTATGGGATGGCGAGTTGTCCGTCCGTCCGTCCATTGTCCGTCCGTCCGTTAACTTTTACCTCGTTAAGCCAATATGGCCTTCATTTTTCATCCAATTTTACCAAACCTTAACAGTTTGTTAATATCAATGAAAGCTCGGACAAGTTCGAAAACCAGCAAGATCGGACCAGTAACAGCATAGTTATGGCCCTTGATTTAGTTGAAAATGCTATATTTTGCCTCGTTAAGACGATAGGGCCTTCATTTTTCATCCGATCTTTACCAAACTGAACAGGTTGTTAATATCAATGAAGGCTCACACAAGATAAAAAAAACAGCCAAATCGGACCAGTAACAGGGGAGTTATGGCCCTTGAATTAGTTAAAAATGCTATATTTTGCCTCGTTGAGAGATAGGGCCTTCGTTTTTCTTCCGATCTTTACCAAACTTCAACAGGTCGTTAATATCAATGAAAGCTCGGACAAGTTCGAAAAACAGCCATATTTGACCGATAAAAGCGGAGTTATGGTAAAATGGTATAATTTGCCTCGTTAAGACGATAGGGCCATCATTTTTCAGCCGATCTTTATCAAACTTTACCAGATTGTTAGTGTCAATGAAAGCTCGGACAAGTTCGAAAACCAGCCAGATCGGACCAGTAACAGCAGAGTTATGGCCCTTGATTTCGTTAAAAATTGTATATTTTGCCTTGTTAATATGATAGGGCCTTCCTTTTTCATCTGATCTTAACCAGATTGTTAATATCAATGAAACCTTCGACAGTTTCGAAAACCAGCCAGTTCGGACCAGTAACAGCGGAGTTATGGCCCTTGATTTAGTTAAAAATGCTATATTTTGCCACGTTAAGACAATAGGACCTTCATTTTTTTTATTTTTTTTTATTTTTTATTTTTGTTTAATTTCTTTTTTTTTATTGATTTTTTTTTTGAATTACTTCCTTTTTTTCCATTTTTTGACGAAATTTGACGAAACTTAGCAGGAAGCATTGGTATGATTTCTAGTTGTGCCTATTGCGTTTTTTTCCGGTTTGTTGATTTTTGATGGAGTTAAGGCCCCTTGACATTTTTATTTTAGATTTCTTGTTGGCGCTACTCCTCCTAAACACCTTGTTGGATTTTGATGAAACTTGGCAGGAAGCCTCAGTATGAAGTCTAGTTGTGCATATTGCGGTATATAAATGAAGTCTTCGACAGTTTCGAAAACCAGCTAGATCTTGTTAGTAACGACAGAGTTATGGCCCTTGATTTGTTGAAAAATGCTATATTGTATTTTCCTTTGTTAAATCTGTAGCTACTTCATTTTTATCTGATCTTTACCAAATTTGTTTAGAATGTTAAACCCCCACCCATTTTGATGAAATCTCATTCATAGAAGAAAATGGGACAAATTAAAAAATACCCATGCCAGACTAGACACAGCAGACTTATTGCATGATTACAAGGTGAGCGATCTAGGGCCATCCTGGCCCTCTTGTTTTTGCAATGTTTTAAAATAAGTACTGATGGGAATTTTATGACAACAACCCTTGATATAAGAGTCATTTTAGCCAGTAGAGCGTCTCTTGTTTTTTGTTCATGCTCATTAAAGGTCTTCATCATGACCATTGCATTGTTTCAGGTGCCATCTCGCTCATATCACTAGAGCAGTGGCAGAAAAACAATAAACGTGACTCCAGCGTAAATGGAGTGTCTTCAATAGAATTTGCTGGAACTCTGCAGTTCTGCAGGTGAGAAGGTTCTAGGCCCATTCTCCATATTTTATCTCGATGAACATGGAGGATGAGCCTGGCATGTTCATTCCTGTTATGCGCCATATAACCTTTCATATGTTGGTGCGCCTTAAAACCTCAGTTCAATTCAATTATATAGGGAAAAACTTCAAAAACCTTCTCTAAAACTACAAGAGTCAAAAGTTTAATATTTTGTATTTACACTCGGCTTATGGTCCTCTACCAAGTTTTTTGTATGGTGACCCTGGGGTCAAATTTGGCCCCAAATAGAGTTACATCGGGGAAAACATTTACATAGACATATATAGGGAAAAACTTCTTCTCTGAAACTACAAGAGCCAGAGGTTAATATTTTGTATTTATCATCAGCTTATGATTCTCTACTATCTTTGTTAAAATGGTGACCCTGGAGTCAAATTTGGCACTATCCCCAGGGTCACGTTTTACATAGACTTATATAGGAACAAACTTAAAAAATCTTCTCTGAAATTACAAGAGCCAACGGTTTAATATTTTGTATTTACACTCAGCTTATGGTCCTCTACCAAATTTGTTCAAATGGTGACCCTGTTGT
Organism: Cyrtodaria siliqua; assembly: GCA_037043455.1. NCBI lineage: Eukaryota > Metazoa > Mollusca > Bivalvia > Adapedonta > Hiatellidae > Cyrtodaria > Cyrtodaria siliqua. The sequence goes on from JAWPHD010000333.1 coordinate 248,604, forward strand.
CAAATTTGGCCCCGCCCCTGGGTCACATGTCAAACTTGGTTTGAGTGTTTATATTAACGAAAGTTTGATTTGTTTTAAATCTAGCTAAACTTGAGCCAAATACATCCCTCCCCCTATATCTTGGTAACTGAAAACACTTTATAAAGAACTAGTTTGATACTGCCATATCTGACACACAATCCTTCTATCCCCACCACCCCCATCATGGACACCATATTGCCAATAGAACAATACATGCCCTCTTGGGCCTCTTCTCTTGCTCATTTGATCTTTACCCAACTTGGCCAGATTGTTGATATCAATGACAGGTCGGACAAATTCGAACCAGTATCGGACGAGTTACACTGGAGTTACGGCCCTTGATTTTCTTATGGTGTTTTTTGGGGTTGGGGGTGGGGAGGACATAGCCCCTGGGTTGTAACTTGGAAACCGTTGAGATCCCTACCCTATAACCATATAATATACTTAATGGGCATGAGCAGACAGATACAACCATCCCACCTGCATCGGCCCTGGGGTCCATCCACACCCGTGTTGACATAACCCCTTGGTCATAAATTGGAAACCATTGAGATCTCCGCCCTAAAACCATGTTATATACACCTAATAGGCCTGAACACTTTAAGGCGCACGCGGGAATTTGCGATGGCGTGCAATCGACTGCTTGGTCACATTCTGAAATTATAAGCTTGTTTGACAATTTTTTCATCTTTACAAAGATCGGCAGGTGAGTTAATCATGGCCATTTTGGCCCTCTAGTTTTGAGCATGGAGGCTTTGGGTTTCACTTGAATGCCACCGAATTTGTACAGCCAGTAGAGCGATAAACAGACCCACTTGGGCCTCTTATTTTACATAATTTTTGCTTGCATTCTTTTAAAAATTATTTAATTATTGTCAATTTTTAGCTCTTATTAAACAAAAGGATGACACTTTTCTAAATTTTCCCCCTAAAAAAAATAAAAAATAATTAAATTCCTCTTAGTTAACTTCCATCAATGTTTATATAATTTCTCTCATTTTAAACATGAGTTATAAACCTCATCTATTTCCATGCATAATTTAATTATTCTTTGTTTTGTCACAGGTCGTTATGAAGATGAGTTTATTGACTCCCGGATGAAATTATTACAGATATGGATAGACAGAATATGTCAACACCCTGTCCTCTCTCAGTCTGAAGTATTTAACCACTTTTTAACCTGCACAGATGAGAAGGTTTGTGTATTATTAACTAGTATGTGAAAATATCCCAGATCTCTCATAGTTCGAAATCTTTCTATTCTTTTTCTAGATGTGGAGGTTTGTGATTTTATCTGGCCTTTTCGATGAAGTTTTCCATCGGGTCAAAGACATCGACGTAATGTTTTTGTATTCAGCTATATTTAGGGACTTCATGTCTTCATTCTCTGTTGTCTTCTTTTATCTCTTGTCCCTTAACCATTCCTTTAAGAAACTAACATGGCAAATAGCGCAAACTTACACTACAAAACTGTTTATATATCCAGGTGTTCAGGTCATATAGTAATGTATATGTGCCGATCAAAAGCATAGGATTTTTCACGGGTTCTTAAAATATCTGTGACTGAATATACGTAAAATAAATTACGAGTTGGTAACTCTTAATTCATCACTCAAGTTTTTGAGTTTGGCGTGGCTGGTTAAATTGGGGCTTATTGTTGGTGCATCATGCCTAGTTCGGTCGTGCACATTATTGTAAACTTCAGAAAAATGATTAAATGAAGAAACATTTGACTTTAGAATTAGAGTTTGGAATAAACATTTTATTTAAGCCTTTTGGGGCTTCACTAAGGGAAGCCTTTTGGGGCTTCACTAAGGGTATAAGGCTGTTGGGCCATGCCCTCTTTTGTTTTAGCCTATTGGGGCTTCATATTTTGTTTAAGCATATTGGGGCTTCTTTAAGGGTATCAGGCTTATGGGCCATGCCCTCTTTTGTGAAACATGTTAAGGGCTGCCATGATGTATATATGTGATGCCGGCAGCCCGTTACTTGGAGCCGCGCCCAGTATTTACCATAATTTAATAAATGATCAAGCAATTTAATAAACGATAATATTATTTTGTGTTTGTCAAGTTGGTGCCTTCCTAATAATTGGTATAATCTGCGATCAGCTACGCGAAATGATTTACACAAAAACTGCAAACTAAATACATGAAAGACACATTTAGCGACTTTGGTCGACACGTTTGGAACAATATACCGGTCAACATACGTTCTCTTCCTACTATCCAGTCATTTAAATATAATTATAAAAAATGTTTCATACAAAATGCACATTGATATGAATGATTATAAAGTCAATCTTTTTATTTTTTTTATTTTTTTATTTTTTGGTTGGATATATATGTCAAATATAATTGAGTTGATTTTTGTCTCGCCTTTTGAAAAAATGCGAGACATAGGTGCCGCTAATGTTGGCGGGCTCGATGGCGTCAACATATTGTATTATAACTTTTTTGTCCTTGGGAGTAGAATGTTCAAATTTCATATATAACCTCCTGGTCATTGCCCATCTTAATGCCAATAACTTCAAACCCTGCAACTGACCGTGGGTCCGAGTCAAGGTCACTTAAATACATTCACCGTCACATGCATTTTAGTGACCTTGACTCCGACCCACGGTCAGTTGGAGGGCTGGAAGTTATTGGCATTAAGACGGACAATGACCAGGAGGTTATTTATGAAATTTAAACATTCTACTCCCAAGGACAAAAAAGTTATAATACAATATGTCAGCGTGAAAGTTTTGGTTAAAATTTGCGTTAACATTTGCGTTAAATTTTGGTTAGAGTTCTTATAACTTTGTTGTCCTTTGGAGTAGAGTGTTCAAATTTCATATATAACTTCACTGGTTATTGTTCTTCTTATTCCAGTAACTATCAGTCTCCAACTGACCCTGTGTCAAGGTCAGTTTCCTCTTAAATGCATCTACCGTCTCCAAAAGGTGAAAGTTTTGGTTAAAATTTGCGTTAACATTTGCGTTAACATTTTGGTTAAAGTTCTTATAACTTTGTTGTCCTTTGGAGTAGAGTGTTCAAATTATATATATAACTTCACTGGTTATTATTCTTCTTATTACAGTAACTAGGGCTGGCGTGGCGCAGTCGGTAGCGCGGCGGATTTGTAACCGGAGGCCCCGGGTTCAATCCTCCGTGGTGTGAGTTCCGTCGGTGTGTTCTTGGGCAAGACACTTTCCCTTAGCCTCGTCCGTCGGATGGGGACGTAAACCGGGCGGTCCCGTGTATCGGTCTATCCTCCGAGCACGTTAAAGAACCATAGGAATCTATTCGATAATAAGAGTAGGGCAGGTTCCCGGATTCCTATGTATCCTTCCCCTCTATCTGGGGCGGCTCTAAATAACCTATACTGTGTTGATGAGCCGTTAAACAACATTCAATTCAATTAATTTCCAACTGACTCTGTGTCAAGGTCAGTTTCCTCTTAAATGCATCTACCGTCTCCAAAAAAAATGTGTTAAAGTGCGTTAAATTATTATAACTTTGTTGTTCTTTGGTGTAGAGTGTTCAAATTTCATATATAACCTCACTGGTCATTGTTCTTCTTATTACAGCGACTTCCAGCTCCCCAACTGACCCTTGGTCAAGGTCAGGGTCACTTTAATAAATGTATATTTTCCAAATTTCACATTGTTTTCGCAGCACTGCAGCAATGTACAGTGTTCAAAATCTCATATATAAACTCACTGGACATTGTTCTTGTCCAGCCATAAACTCATTGTTCTTGTCCAGCCATAATCTGTATAGCTTTCTTCTATTTTAAATGCATACACGTTCCAATTTTCATGTGAGTTTTATAAGGTTTGACAGGAACTTAATTGCATTATCTTTTTTATGTAGCTACTGCAACAAGCTGGGTAATTTGATACTCCAGCAAAAGTTTATCAAAGTGTGTAGCTTTGGAAGGTTCACTTTTTACTTTAATTACACTAATTTTTACTTTAATTCAGTGTAACATATATACGGTTGTAAATATTCTGGATAAAAATATGTTTAAACAAATAACAAATCTTTCTCTTATTGACTCATTTATTAAATTCAAAACATATGTAATTACAAATTCCCTTAAATACTGTCTTGATAGCATTTGCCATGGTGATTAGACTGTTAAATATAATTACCATTCTAACAGACTGCCAGATAATGAACTTCCATAAAAGCAACAGTTATTGTTACTATTGATGGAAGTTTAAGAATTAATAACAATTGAGTAAAAATGCGTCTTTCATAGCAGTATAGAACATTATTACATTAATTTTATGTATTGACATTTTCCCTGATAAGTGATAATTGAAGCAATTACAGTATACAGCCACCACATCACTGTGGCTTAATTTATTGTCTGCAGCTGGGTAATTTGATACTCCAGTAAAAGTTTATCTGTATTATAAATTTTCTTAAAAGTACACATGACAATCTGAACATTTTAAAATCACAACGTCACACTAGTTTTTCTGCATAACTTGTATTTGTTCAATCATTAATATTAATTACACTAAAATAAATATGAAGTAAATTAATTTACATATAATTTACTGTTGATAATAATGCACCAATAATGTATGTTCAACTTATGGTAAAATCAGTGAGAAACATTGAAAACTTAATTTATTTATATGCAAGTAACTAGGTTTAAGAATATGATACTGGATATATAAATCGAAACAATAATTGCAATGCTTCATAAACACTTCAAGATTGCCATATGTCCCTTTAAAGGGGTTGATGCACTATTTTCAAACAGAGTTTATTTTAAAGGGCTCTGAAAAACTTGAAAAAAGCTGAAAGAATTATCAAAATGCCATGAAAAATAAAGGAGATATAACCTATTGAAAATTTGCAAAGAAACATAAATGGAGGTGGCCATCTTTGAACGATGACGTCATCGCGCCTTTTTGCCATATATGGCATATTGATAAAATATCTTTTAAAGCGTAGAAAATCACTGCAAATGAAACATAATACTAAAATGTATACATTTTACATCTGTATCTTTATTTTTAATCAATTTGCAGTGGGGTTTTTTTGCTTTAAAATACATTTTGTCAATATGCCATATATGGTAAAACGGCGCGATGACGTCATCGTTCAAAGATGGCCGCCTCCATTTATGTTCTTTGCAAATTTTCAATATGTCACATCTCCTTTATTTTTCATGACATTTTGATAATTCTTTCAGCTTTTTCCAAGTTTTTCAGAGCCCTTTTAAATAAATCATGTTTGAAAATAGTGCATCAACCCCTTTAAGATAATGAAATGAATGAATGTATACAATTTGCCATTACCATTGTAACATACTGCAATGTTCTAAAACCAGCAACAGAATTACATTAATTTTAATGAGATGACATTTCTTGATAAAACATGATACATGCAGATTAATTAACATGTCAGTTCCTGAAACAATACAAGTTGGCAAATTACTTCAATTTTACATCAAGTCCAATGTGTAGTTTCTGCAGATAGCTATCAGGTATTAAAGGGAACTCGAGTACATCAGGGTTTGGGGCCTAATTTAAAACATAATAAAGTATAAAATTATCAATTTAAGGGTGAAGTAGTTCATAAATATAGATGGAACATTAACAGTTTCCTATAATACACTGTAACAAAAATTATAATTTAAAACAATCTTTACGTCCATAGAGTACCGGCATGCACTTTGCATAATGTTCATTATAGACTTTGACTAATCAATTACCGTAATGATGTTGTCACATTCAGTTTTAAATGTTTGACTCCTGATAATAATGCAGACCTTTATAAATGATGAACTTTTGTGTTGTTTTAATCCAGGAATTGTATTGCATGCATAACTGAACTATTAATATGAACATTCAAAATTTAAGGCATGTTATTTTAATATTCAATTAACTACCATTCACATGTACACTGTTTTTGGGTAGGATTGCAAATTTGACCCGAAAACCACACGGGGACATATCTTATAGGAGACAGATAATACACTACACCTATTAAAAATAATAATAATGGACTTTTAGAAAATGTCAAACAATAGTAAAATGCATCGTGGTAGACTAAATAAACCTCATAAGATTTGTTTGTTTATTTGAATTGTGTTTTACGTCATTTTCAACACATGTAAGGTTATATATATGACCGTTAATTTTTTGTGGTGGAGGTAGACCACCCACTTTTCCTGGGTAGAACCAATACTGTACATGGGAAATAAACCTCATAAGAATAAAATCTAAAACAGACGGGTCAGTTTAATATATTGGTACATAAATGTTGAACGTTCTAAAATACTTTGTACGAATTTGCATTTGCTTTCATATTTTTGTTTATCGCATAACTATATTAACAAAAGTATTTTAAAATTGAAAAACGTTTTAAAGTTCAGTTAACTACCATACACGTGTAGTCTGTTTTTTTGGGGCAGGATTGCAAAATCAAAATCCGGTGTATAGAAGAATGGTAATGCTTGTCCGTCCAATAATATTTGCATTTAGCTTCATTTATTGAAAACTATGAATGCCACCGTACGATATACTGACAGTCTTGCTTGACTTTGTTAACAATTACTATAAACCCTCGATTTTGTCAAGATGAAGGGCGCTTGAAACATGTATGATGGACATGTTTCTTTAGGCGAGACATCATGTTGCGCGCAACTCTTGTTAATTAACTTGGCACAACTGGTCACCATAAGACGATGTGTCGCGCGCAAAACCCAGTTCCGTTCCTCAAAGGTCAAGGTCACATTTGCAGTTCATAGGTAAAAAACAGGTACGCATTTTCGTATCCGGACCGTAATGTCACAACCCCTGCAGGGATTTTTAAATAACTTGGCACAAGTGATCACCATATCAAGACGATGTGTCGCACGCAATACCCAGGTCTGTACCTCAAAGGTCAAGGTCACACTTGCAGTTCATAGGTAACAAACAGGTACTCATTTTCGTATCCGGACCGTAACGTCACAACCCCTGTAGGGATTTTTAAATAACTTGGCACAACTGATCACCATAACAAGACGATGTGTCTCGCGCAAAACCCAGGTCCGTACCTCAAAGGTCAAGGTCACACTTGCAGTTCATAGGTCAAAAACAGGTACGCAATTTCGTGTCCGGACAGTAACGTCACAACCCATGCAGGGATTTTTAAATAACTTGGCACAACTGATCACCATAACAAGATGATGTGTCGCGCGCAAAACCCAGTTCCGTTTCTCAGGTCATTCGGAGGTCAAAAAGAAGTACACACATTTGTGTCTGGAATTCAAAGTCACTTCATGGATTTTTAAATGCCGCAGTGGAATTTTCAAACCCGCTTCATGGATTTTTAAATAACTTGCCGCATCGGAAGTTTCATACACGCTTCAAGGATTTTTCAGTAACTTGCTGCAATGGAATTCTTGACAACGCTTACCTTGTAAGTTACATATTGTTGTGGTATTGTGGTGGATTGCGTGAATATATTGGCCTATTACAGTGACCATGCTTGGGTTTCCAGTGACATTACCAAACAGTAAACTATGTACAGCAGAGCTTATTGGATGGCGAGTTGTCCGTCGTCCGTCTGTCGTCTGTCAACTTTTTCCTCGTTGAGACGATAGGGCCCTCGTTTTTCATCCGACCTTTACAAAACTTTAACAGATTGTTAATATCAATGAAAGCTCGGACAAGTTCGAAATCGGACTAGCTATATCGGACCAGGAACACCAGAGTTATGTGCCCTTGAATTATTGAAAAATGATATATTTTGCCTCATTAAGACGATAGGGCCTTTATTTTTCATCCGATCTTTACCAAAGCACATGAGATTGTTAATATCAATGAAAGCTCGCACAAGTTTGAAAACCAGCTATATTGGACCAGGAACACCAGAGTTATGTGCCCTTGAATTATTGAAAAATGATATATTTTGCCTCGTTAAGACGATAGGGCCTTCATTTTTCATCCGATCTTTACCAAGCTTTATGAGATTGTTAATATCGATGAAAGCTCGGACAAGTTCGAAAACCAGGTAGATCGGACCAGTAACAGGGGAGTTATGGCCCTTGATTTAGTTAAAAATGCTATATTTTGCCTCGTTAAGACGATAGGGCCTTCATTTTTCATCCGATCTTTACCAAACTTTATGAGATTGTTAATATCAATGAAAGCTCGGACAAAATCATCTGGATCGGACGAGTAACAACGGAGTTATGGCCCTTAGTTAAAAATGCTATATATTGCCTCAAGACGATAGGGCATTCATTTTTCATCCGATCTTTACCAAACTTTATCAGATTGTTAATATCAATGAAAGCTCGGACAAGTTCGAACACCAGCTAGATCAGACTAGTAACAGCAGAGTTATGGCCCTTGATTTAGTTAAAAATGCTATATTTTGCCTCGTTAAAACGATAGGACCATAGGATTTTTAATATCAATGAAAGCTTGGACGAGTTCGAAAACCTGCCAGATCGGACCAGTAACAGCGGAGTTATGCCCCTTGATTTTGTCAAAAATGCTATATTTTATACGATATTTCATTTTTCATCTGATCTTTACCAAACTTTACCAGATTTTTGTCTCGCCTTTTTGAAAAAATGTGAGACATAGGCGCCGCTAATGTTGGCGGGCTCGACGGCGTCAACATATTGTATTATAACTTTTTGTTAATTTCTATTGCAATGCCAGCAGCAACATCACATTAATTCGGCTGACATTTCTTGATAAATCACGATACCCTTAGAATAAAATGTCATTTTGTGAAACAATAACAGTTGACAAACTGGATAATTGCATCAGTTATACAGCAAGTCAAAATAACCTATATGTTGACAAACATTTAATACACAGCAACCAAATTTAAGATCAATTTCAATTTTTTTTTAAAAAATATATTTAAATAAAAAAGAATTTCTCTGTTTAAAGGGACACTGTAACTTTGAGATTATAAAGCACAATATAAGTATATTATTATGTTAACGACATTACACAACTACAATACTGAATATTCCAATGATATCTTCTTCAGATTGTACATGTATTTAAGTGAACTTTTCATTTCTCTATATCCAGAACATGTAAAGATTCTGGAAATAAATATGTTACTAAACAAATAAAAAAAACTTTCTTCCTCTCTCTCTGGGGTGGCTCTAAATATTTTTATTTATGGACAGTGTCCCTTTAATACTGATAAATGGAAAACATTTATGATTGTTTACACCGTATTATTTCTAATACAAGCTTTAAAAGGCCGAAATGAAAGTCAGAGTTATTGGTCATGGATAACGACGTTCCTTGTGGTAAGATGAAGATGTGTTAAGGAAAACTATGAATGCTAACCTACTGAATGCTTACAACAGTGTTTGACCGCATTAACAGTTACTATAAACCCTCGATTTTGTCCAGATGAAGATTGCTTGAAACATGTATGATGGACATGTCACTTTAGGCGAGACAACATGTTGCGCGCAACTCTTGTTTAGTTATGGCCCTTGATTTAGTTAACAATGCTGTATTTCAAAAAAACGTAAATTGCAGTCACTCGCTTCATTGATGTTATAAGAACCATGTTAGCCAGTAGAGCGTCCGAGGGCCCTCTTGGGCCTCTTGTTTATTTATTATCAGCTTATGGATCCACTACCAGTTTTGTTCAAATAATGACCCTGGGGTCAAATTTGTCCCTGCCCCAGGGGTCGCAGTTTTACATAGACTTATATATAGGGAAAAACTCAAAAAATCTTCTCTGAAACTACAAGAGTCAAAGGTTTAATGATTTGTATTTACACTCAGCTTATGGTCCTCTTCCAAGTTTGTTTGAATGGTGACCCTGGGGTCAAATTTGGCCCCACCCCAGGGGTCACATGTTTTACATAGTCTTATATAGGGAAAAACTTTTAAAAAAATCCGTCCGTCCGTAAACCTTTTTGTAGCGACTACTACTCTAAAATTGCAGGATGGATTTTCATGAAACTTTACAGAAATGTTGCCCATGATGTCTAGTTGATCCTAGCAAAAATTCATGTTGATGTGAAATCCAAGATGGCCTTCAAAGCTAAAAATAAGATTTTTAAAAAACAAGTTGTGACAACTTATTCTCAAAAACTATAAGTGGTGTTTTGATTCAGCATTAAACTTGGTTTTAAAAAACAAATTTGTAGTGACTATTTCTTGATAACTAAAAGTGAAATTGATATGGGACTTTTTCTAAAATGATCAGCATGACATGATGTTGGTCCTTGTTGAACACGAGTTGCGCGCAACATAATGTCCAACATACATGTATCAAGCGAGCTTCATCTTGACAAAATCAAGGGTTTATAGTAATTGTTAACGAGGTCAAGCACTGTTGTCAGCATTCAGTAGGGTAGCATTCATATTTTTCCATCAATGGCAAATATTGTTGGATGACAGGCATTACCATTCCATAGACCGGATTTTTAATAAATTTGCAATCCTACCCAAAAACAGTCTATGTGTATGGTAATTAATTGAATGTTAAAATAACATGCCTTAAATTTTGAATGTTGATGCATCTATTAATAGTTCAGTTAACACCACTGTGGCATGCAATACAATTCCTGGATTAAAACAACACAAAAGTTCATCATTAATAAAGGTCCTGCATTATTATGTAACAACATCATTACAGTAATTGATTAGGCAAAGTCTATAATGAACATTATGCAAAATGCATACTCTATGGACTTAAAGATTTGTGGTAAATTATAATTTTTGTTACGGTGTATTAAAGGAAACTGTTAATGTTCCAACTATATTTATGAACTACTTCAAGCTTAAATTGATAATTTTATACTTTTTGTTTTAAACAAATTAGGCCCCAAAGCCCCAAAGCCTGATGTACTCGAGTTCCTTTTAATACCTGATGCAGCAATTTGCCAACTTGTATTGTTTCAGGAACTGACATGTTAATTAATCTGCATGTATCATGTTTTACCAAGAAATGTCAGCTCATATTAAAATTAATAATTCTGTTGCTGGCTTTAGAACATGGCAGTGTTATAAATGGCAACTTGTATAAATTCATTTATTCATTATCTTAAAGGGACATATGGCAATCTTGAAGTGTTTATCAAGCATTGCAATTATTGTTGTGATTTATATCATATTCACTTTAAACCTACTTGCTTATAAATAAATTTAGTTTTCAATGTTTCTCACTGATTTTACCATAAGTTGAACATATATTATTGGTGCATTATTATCAACAGTTAATTATATGTAAATTAATTTACTTCATATTTATTTTAGTGTAATTAATATTAATGATTGAACAAATGCAAGTTATGCAGAAAAACGTTGTGATTTTAAAACATTCAGATTGTCATGTGTACCTTCAAGAGATTTTATAATACAGATTCCATACAGTGTGATAAACTTTTACTGGAGTATCAAATTACCCAGCTGCAGTAATGTGATTGCTGTATTAATTGCTTCAATTATCACTTTTATAATTAATGTAATTTTCTGTACTGCTATGAAAGAGGGCATTTTTAGCTCAGCAGAGCTTATATCGTGGTGCGGTGTCCGTCGTCCGTCCATCCGTCCTTCTGTCCGTCTGTAAACTTTTTTTTGTAGCGACTACTCCTCGGAAACTACTGAATGGATTTTCATGAAACTTTACAGAAATGTTGCCCATGAAGTCTAGTTGATCCTAGCAAAAATTGATGTAGATGTGAAATCCAAGATGGCCGCCAAATCTAAAAATAGGTTTTTAAAAAACAAGTTTGTAGCGACTACTTCTTGAAAACTATAAGTGATATTGATATGGAACTTTTTCTAAAATGATCAGCATGACATGATGTTGGTCCTTGTCGAAAATCGTTTTTGATTTGACGTTAAACATGGCTGTCAGCGGCCATCTTTGTTTACATAGAGTTATATAATGAAAACTTGTAGCAACTACTCCTCTGAAACTACTTGACAGATTTTCATGAAACTTCACAGGAATGTTGCTCTTGATGTTTAATTGATCCTAGCAAAATTTCAGATCGGCCAGAAATTCAAGATGGCCACCACAGCTAAAAATAGATTTAAAAAAAAAAAGTTTGTAGCGACTACTTCTTGAAAACTATAAGTGATATTGATATGGGACTTTTTCTAAAATGATCAGCATGACATGATGGTTTTTCGAGTCGAACATTATTTTGATTCGACGTTAAACGGCTGCCAGTGGCCATCTTTGTTTACATAGAGTTATATAATGAAAACTTGTAGCGACTACTCCTCTGAAACTACTTGACGGATTTCCATGAAACTCACACGAATGTTGCTCTAGATGTCTAATTGATCTTAGCAAAATTTCAGGTCTGCCGGAAATTCAAGATGGCCACCATGGCTAAAAATAGATTTTTAAAAAATAAGTTTGTATTGACTACTTCTTGAAAACTATAAGAGATATTGATATGGGACTTTTTCTAAAATGATCAGCATGACATGATGGTTATCCGAGTCGAACATTATTTTCATTCAATGTTAAACATGGCTGTCAGCGGCCATCTTTGTTTACATAGAGTTATATAATGAAAACTTATAGCGTCTACTCCTCTGAAACTACTTAACGGATTTTCATGAAACTTCACAGGAATGTTGCTCTTGATGTCTAATTGATCCTAGCAAAATTTCAGGTCGGCCGGAAATTCAAGATTACCGCCATGGCTAAAAATAGATTTTCAAAAAACAAGCGACTACTTCCTGAAATCAAAGCTTCAAGGTCATTGACCTCTTGTGTACTCAATTGTTATTAATTCTTAAAATTCAATAAATAGTAATTCGTTATTATTCTATGTACATGTGAGCATGTGTGAAATTTTGATACAGTACATGTATTTAAGACAACACTGACCTTTTAATTTAATGCACTTTAACACATTTTTTTTGGTGACGGTACATGTATTTAAGTGACCTTGACTCCACCCATGGTCAGTTGGAGAGCTGGAAGTTATTGGTATTAAGAAGACAATGACAAGGAGATTATATATGAAATTTGAACACTGCTCCAAAGCACAAAAGTTATAATTATTTAACGCACTTTAACACATTTTTTTTTGGAGACAGTACATGTATTTAAGAGGCAACTGACCATGAAACAGGGTCATTTGGAGGCTGATAGTTACTGTAATAAGAAGATCAATAACCTGTGATATATGAAATTTGAACACTACTCCCAAGGACTACAAAGTTGTAATACAATACAATATAAGAACTTTAACGCAAAATTTAACCAAAACCTTAACAAAAATCTTAACAAAAATCTTAACGCTAACATATTGCATTGTAACTTTCTTGTCTTTGGGAGTAGAATGTTCAAATTTCATATATAATGTCCTGGTCATTGTTCTTCTTAATGCCAATAACTTCCAGCCCTCCATCTGACCCTGGGTCGGAGTCAAGATCACTTAAATACATGTACCGTCAATATTTGCGTTAAAATTTGGTGACTGTACATGTATTTAAGTGACCTCGACTCAGACCCAGGGTCATTTGGAGGGCTGGAAGTTATTGGCATTAAGACGGACAATGACCAGGAGGTTATATATGAAATTTGAACATTCTACTCCCAAGGACAAAAAAGTTATAATACAATATGTTGACGCCATCGAGCCCGCCAACATGGCGCCTATGTCTCGTTTTTTTTTAAACAATGTAGTTATTTTGTGTTTTACAAGTTACAGACTGTGTCCCTTTAAATAGAATAATTATTTTTGATTGAATTTAGGATATATTAAAAACTTGGTTGTGTAATGTTTGTCAAATTAAGTGCTAAACCTTTGAATATAACATTTGCTTTATTGTCATTATCATTGAATTCATTATTGTCATTAAATCGTTATTGTCATCATTATTGTCATGGAACCATTTTTGTCATGAATCGTAGTTTGTTATAATAAATGAGTTAACTAGAGAGAGATTTATAATAAATGAGTTAACTAGAGAGAGATTTGTATTCTATTTTGCAATCATCAAGTCACATGGAAATGTATGTCAAAAAGGTTATTTTCATTTGGGAAAGGTTATTTTCATTTGGGTGTAATTATCAGCTTGTCAGATCATAACATGACAAACCTTTATAGGTAACATGTTTCATCAAGAAATGTGGGGTGAAATTAATGAATATGTGTTGCTGCTAGTATGAAAGAGCAGTTGTTATAAATTGTTAAAACTTAACAATACTGGCTACTTTAAATAAGTAATAAACTGTATTTCTCTCCATAGAGCATATATAAACATTTAAAAGTGTTAATTCTAGTAATAATTTTAGTAAAATAATGCCAATTATTTTGTGTTTTTTAAGCTCAACATTACATATAGTGTCCATTTAATTTCATTTGAATATTGTTTTCCAGCTTATCAATACATTATACATTATTTAGAGCCACCCCAGAGAGAGAGGAAGAATACACAGGAATCTGGAAACATGCCCTACTCTTACTATTCATATGGTTCCTTAATGTGCTCTGACATTAATTATCGCTTAACCATTTATTCTTTTAATGAATCAATATAAAGATTTTTTATTTGTTTAGTAACATATTTATTTCCAGAATCTTTACACGTTTTTGGATCTAGAGAGATGAAAAGTCCAGGTGTTTACATTTTAATACCAGGCTTATCAGTGGCTGTCAGTGAAATGTATATCATTGCTTCAGTTATCAGCCTGTCAACCTGTATTGCTTTTTCAATCTAAGCATACTGCAGAAATGTCAATGATGTTGTGTACTGCTATAACAGTGGACCGAAATGAAATTCTTAAACTTCAATAAATAGTAATTCTTTATTCTTCTATGTACATGTGAGCATATGTGAGCATGTGTGAAATTTGGAGACAGTCCATGTATTTAAGAGACCACTGACCTTTTAATTTAACGCACTTTAACACATTTTTTTTGGTGACGGTACATATATTTAAGTGACCTTGACTCCGACCCATGGTCAGTTGCAGAGCTGGAAGTTATTGACATTAAGACGGACAATGACAAGGATTTAAATATGAAATTTGAATTCTCTGCTCCAAACAACAAAAAAGTTATAAGAATTTAACGCACTTTAAAACACTTTTTCAGGAGACGGTACATGTATTTAAGAGGCAACTGACCTTGACACAGGGTCAGTTGGAGGGTGATACATACTGTACTAAGAAGATCAATAACCTGTGATGTTATAAATGAAATTTGAACACTCTACTCCAAAGGACTACAAAGTTATAAGAACTTTAATGCACAATTTAACCAAAACCTTAACGCTAACATATTGCATTGTAACTTTCTCGCCTTGGGAGTAGAATGTTCAAATTGTATATATAACCTCCTGGTCATTGTCTTTCCTAATGCTAATAACTTCCAGCCCTCCAACTGACCCTGGGTCGGAGTCAAGGTCACTTAAATACATGTACCGTCAATATTTGCGTTAAAATTTGGTAACGTTACATGTATTTAAGTGACCTCAACTCCGACCCAGGGTCAGTTGGAGGGCTAGAAGTTATTGGCATTAATACCGACAATGAACAGGAGGTTATATATGAAATTTGAGCATTCTACTCCCAAGGAAAAAAAAGTTATAATACAATATGTTGACGGCAACATTAGCGGTGCCTATGTCTCGCATTTTTTCAAAAAGGCGAGACAAAAATATTTTGATTCAACATTAAACATGGCTGCCAGTGGCTATCTTTATTTTCATAGAGTTATATAGTAAAAACTTGTAGCGACTACTCTTGAAACTACTCGACAGATTTTTATGAAACTTCACAGGAATGCTGATCTAGCTATCAAAACCTATCAGTAGAGCTTCAAGGTCATTGACCTCTTGTTGTTTACATAGAGTTATATAATAAAAACTTGTAGCGACTAATCCTCTGAACCTACTTGAAGGATTTTCATGAAACCACAGGAATGTTGCTCTGATATCTAGTTGATCCTAGCAAAATTCCTGGTTGGCCGGAAATTCAAGATGGCCACCACGGCTACAACTAGATTTAAAAAAAATAAGTTTGTAGTGACTACTTCTTGAAAACTATAAGTGATATTGATATGGGACTTTTTCTAAAATGATCAGCATGACATGTTGCGGGCATGACATGATGTTGGTCCTTGTTGAAAATTGTTTTAATTCAACATTAAACATGGCTGCCAGTGGCCATCATTGTTTACATAGAGTTATATAGTAAACATTTGTAGCGACTACTCCTCTGAAACTACTTGAAGGATTTTCAACAAAATTTCAGGTTGGCCGGAAATTCAAGATGGCCACCATGGCTAAAAACAGATTTTTAAAAAACAAATTTGTAGCGACTACTTCTTGAAAACTATAAGTAATATTGATATGGGACTTTTTCTAAAATGATCAGCATGACACGTTTTTGTTGCTTGTCGAAAATTATTTTGATTCGGCATTAAACATGGCCGCCAGCGGCTATCTTAGTTTACATAGAATGAATGGTGTTTTACGGCACGTCGACACATAAATAGGTCATACTGTGCGCAAAAACTGATGAAAGATGAAGAAATGAAGTAGTTATTAAAAATTAATGTAAATATATAAAGATAAAACTATTTACAAATAAGGGCTGATATGTTTACATAGTGTTATATAGCAAAAAAAATTGTAGTGACTACTGCTCTGAAACACAATCCTTCAATTCTCCACTCCCCATTTCAACAAAATATAGGTCATGTCCGGTCTCCGCTATGACATGCGTATCTTGCTTTTTTCTCGCAGGATTTTCACCAAACTTCACCAGAATGTTTCTTATTTGCAACTAACATCATGTGCAATATTTTGGGTAGTTGTGACCTACTTTTGACGTTTCCGGTCTCTGCTATGACATGCGTACCTTGCTTATTTCTTGCGGGATTTTCACCAAACTTAACCAGAATGTTCGTTATATGCATCTTTCATCATGTGCAAAATTTCAGGTCGCTGTGTCCTACTTGCGATCATTTAGGTCATGTCCGGTCTCTGCTACTACATGCTTATCTTGCTTCTTTTTTGCAGGATTTTCACCAAACTTCACCAGAATTAACATGATATGCAAAATTTTGGGTCACTGTAACCTCACTATCGACGAAATACAGGTCACCTCCGGTTTCCGCTACAACATGAGTATTTTGCTTTTTTCTCGCAGGAATTTAACCCAAACTTCACCGGAATATTCCTTATATGCGTCTAACATCATGTGCAAAATTTCAGGTCACTGTGACCTACTTTGACGAAATATAATAGGTCATGTCCAGTCTCTGCTATGACGTGTTTCTTGCTTTTTTCTCGCAGGATTTTCACCAAACTTCACCAGAATTTTCCTTCCGAGGCTGTTCAAATAATATGTGAACTTTTTTGATATCGCACTCATTTGCTGACGTAAACTTTTAAGATTCATACATGTTGTAATTCAACTCATAAGAAATCAAATGATTTAAACAATAAATCGATACCATGTCTAGTTATGTTGCAATGCATGATATAATAGGCCTAGAAACCCATCTACAGAGCAGTCCAAAATATGACGTCTTCTTTATTTCATAACTGCATTTCGGGAATGGCTAAATAAAAGCAAAATCGTCGGCAAAAATACATAAGACTAAAGTAGCATTTTCACTGATATTTCAAAATTATAATTATGAAATTTTATGACTATTAATTGAACAAGGAGAACTATGATAAATATAAAAAAGTAGACCAACACTTTCTTGCTTTTAAAAATAAGTATAAAAGTCAAACAGGAAATGCAGCTTTCACAGAACACAGTAAACCCAAAAACATGCAAAAAGACAAACATGAATGGCAATGTTAACACAGAATAAAGGCATATGACGTCACAAACACAAAAAGGGTTCACAATAGGGCTACCGCTTGGAACGGTCAGTGGCAAAAAAGTTTGTTGGGGTTTAAACAGGTTCTAGGGTGCACCAAACCTCACACTTCCCTACTGTCATCCCAATAAAACGGGACAGTATAAATAAAGAGATCCCCGCCATGAACTATTCTCTATCCAACAAGGCATCATGAATAGGCAATATAAGTAAAACACAAAAATGCTCGTGTATATATAAATACAAAAAACAATAGCCTAGAAAACCACAAAGAAGGGTCTCAATGACTTGGCAGAAGTCAGATAAACAAGACAATAAACCATTGAGGGCACGACAAAACATGATTGTAGACAAACATCACCGTCCTTTTGGGCTTTAGGTAGACGTCAATCATAGGGTCCACAGCCTGTCCGTTCATCGCACAATTAAAGAGGAAAGCATAGTGGCAAACTGTAAATGGGTCCAACACCAAGCATGCAGTGCGTTGCAAAATGATAGGGTCATAACCTCTTTTGATAAATCTTTTAACAAGTTTAACAAAGATAGTATGAAAATGAGCATGACCAAGGATCTTACGAAGTTTGTAAATCACATCACCATAGAAGTCAGGTTGTGATAGTCCATGTCGCAGAAGAGTTCTTAAATTACTTTTATATTTGGAAAGAAGATCAGGGTTACGATAATAAAATTTTGCAAAGGTTTTACGAAGTTTATGGTAACGGTAGCCCTGATGGAGTAGCTTTTTAGATTACAAAGATTACGAATATTAAATTCCTCAACTCGAATACAAGCTATAGAAAAACTAATAAGTTCAGACACATAGACCCCATAAGAAGTTGCTCGGGGAACATCCCCATCTAAATGGGGATAATTAACAATATCAAAATTAAAATCATCTCTCTTGTCATATATTTTGCTAATTATGTCACCATTTTCAATAGATGTAAATCAAGAAAAGAAGCCTTAGTATCTGAAATATTATCTTCGTTAAGTTGAATTTCTTTAGGATATATATTATTAACCATAGTAGAAAAGAAAGGGTTGTCAATGTACAATATGTCATCCAGATTCCGAGAGGTGTCATTAAAGGCTTCAATAACATCTGCCTGGGTATCTGGTGAAAGACTCAACATGAAATCTCTCTCAGTTGAAATTGACGAAGCTAGAAAAAATCAAGGAGCACTAAAATGTCAATAAAATGTTAAATAATATGATCTTTTAATAAAACAAAAACTTTAATACAAAAATGAAATACAAAAACATAGTTTTTTTTAAATCTTACATATTTTCTTCAAAATATATATGTTAATAAATTGAGAAATTGATATATGTGCAATAAACATGTCTTTTGGAATGACTATGCTATTTGTTTTTTAAATAATTTGAATATTTATGCTAAACTCGATCAAATTCATATGATCTCTTTCCGAAGCTGTTATATACTTATAAAATATGAATATCCAACAATGATATCAAATAATTATTTAATGCAAACCATGAATAATGCAAAAATCTAATTAAATAGCAATTGCATATTTTATTTATTTTATTTTTCATCATTTATAATGTTAGGTTGTTGTTGATTTTCAAGGCGACGCCATAGCACGCAGCTGTAAAAACTCATATTTCTTTGAAATCTGTTTCAATTAATTTTATAATATTTACTGATATGAGAGCGAACATATAAACCATTATTGCCATATAATTTAATTTACTTGATTTATAGTAGTGTAATAACTATTAAAAATGTCCAGGTAATATTTGAACGGCTAGCGTATATGCATCTAACATCATGTGCACAATTTAGGGTGGTAATGCATCATATCTTTTGGGATTGACATTGGTGTTGGTCAAATAAAAAATCTGGACCTTTTAATAGGGCTTGACATGTAGGCCATGACCTAGTTTAAAAGAAGTACTGATAGGAATTTTATGACGACAACCCTAGATATAAGAGCCATTTTAGCCAGTAGAGCATCCACAGGCCCTCTTGGGCTTCTTGTATAGATAATTAAACACCAATATTGTGATAAACGACAATTTTAAATATTAAAAAATATCTGTCTGCAAGTGTTGCCATCATGTACATAAACATTTAGAGATGGTAAGTATCAGGAATCAAATAGGGGCATGATAAGGGTAAATCGGGTGTATAAAAAGGGAAAGTATGGCTTATTTGTTATATGCATGGGACAAAGGCTTGCATTCCCTGCCTGGAAAGTATGTTAGGTGAGGGAATAATTATACTTTCCATGTAGAGCATGTGAGCGCATGTCCAAATAACTAATAATGATAAATACATTATAACATTGAATGTCTACTGCAGAAATGGAAGCAGGGCAAGCGGAAAGCAGAAAAAGATGAGCACACTGGAGGCAAATTCTTCCTCACTTTACAGACCCCAACTAACAGTTCACAACTTGGAGAAATGTAAGTGTACATGCTTAAAGCTACAGACCCTGTATTTAAATTGCTTTCTTCTTTGTAGGCTCGTCTTTCTTTGTAACTTCATGTTCACCAGCTCATGGCGAAATCGGTTATTTAAGCGATCAAATTTAAAGCAGGACATCATTTACTGTATAGACATCGAGTAGTAGTGCCTCTCTCGGGACTTGAACATCGATGTTTTTAGCTCTACTGATCAGAGATCAGCAGAGCTTATGCCGTGGTGCGGAGTCCGTCGTCCGTCCGTCCGTCCGTCTGTCCGTCTGTCTGTCCGTAAACTTTTATTTGTAGCGACTTCACAGCTGAAACTACTGGATGGATATTCATGAAACTTTACAGAAATGTTGCCCATAAAGTCTAGTTGATCCTAGCAAAAATTCATGTTGATGTGAAATCCAAGATGGCCACCAAAGCTAAAAATAGAGTTTTAAAATACAAGTTTGTAGCGACTTCTTCTTGAAAACTATAAGTGATATTGATATGGGACTTTTTCTAAAATGATCAGCATGACATGATGTTGATCCTAGTCAAAAATCGTTTTGATTCAACGTTAAACATGCGGCCATCTTTGTTTACATAGAGTTATATAGTAAAAACTTGTAGCGACTTCACAGCTGAAACTACTGGATGGATATTCATGAAACTTTACAGAAATGTTGCCCATGAAGTCTAGTTGATCCTAGCAAAAATTCATGATGATGTGAAATCCAAGATGGCCGCCAAAGCTAAAAATAGATTTTTAAAATACAAGTTTGTAGCAACTACTTTTTGAAAACTATAAGTGATATTGATATGGGACTTTTTCTAAAATGATCAGCATGACATGATGTTGGTCCTTGTCAAAAAACTTGTAGCGACTTCACAGCTGAAACTACTGGATGGATATTCATGAAACTTTACAGAAATGTTGCCCATAAAGTCTAGTTGATCCTAGCAAAAATTCATGTTGATGTGAAATCCAAGATGGCCGCCAAAGCTAAAAATAGAGTTTTAAAATACAAGTTTGTAGCGACTTCTTCTTGAAAACTATAAGTGATATTGATATGGGACTTTTTCTAAAATGATCAGCATGACATGATGTTGATCCTAGTCAAAAATCGTTTTGATTCAACGTTAAACATGGCTGCCAGCGGCCATCTTTGTTTACATAGAGTTATATAGTAAAAACTTGTAGCGACTTCACAGCTGAAACTACTGGATGGATATTCATGAAACTTTACAGAAATGTTGCCCATGAAGTCTAGTTGATCCTAGCAAAAATTCATGATGATGTGAAATCCAAGATGGCCGCCAAAGCTAAAAATAGATTTTTAAAATACAAGTTTGTAGCAACTACTTTTTGAAAACTATAAGTGATATTGATATGGGACTTTTTCTAAAATGATCAGCATGACATGATGTTGGTCCTTGTCAAAAATCGCTTTGATTCGACGTTAAACATGGCTAGCAGCGGCCATCTTTGTTTACATAGAGTTATATAGTAAAAACTTGTAGTGACTACTCCTCTGAAACTATGTTGCGGATTTTCATGAAACTTTACAGGAATGTTGCTCTTGATGTGTAATTGATCCTAGCAAAATTTCAGATCGACCAGAAATTCAAGATGGCCGCCACAGCTAAAAATAGATTTTTAAAAAATAAGTTGTAGCGACTACTTCTTGCAAACTATAAGTGATATTGATTGGGACTTTTTCTAAAATGATCAGCATGACATGATGTTGATCTGAGTCGAACATTATTTGGATTCGACGTTAAACATGGCTGTCAGTGGCCATCTTTGTTTACATAGAGTTATATAGTAAAAACTTGTAGCGACTACTCCTCTCAAACTACTTGACGGATGTTCATGAAACTTCACAGGAATGTTGCTCTTGATGTCTAGTTGATCCTAGAAAAATTTCAGGCTAGCCGGAAATTCAAAATGGCCGCCACGGCTAAAAATAGATTTAAAATAAATACATTTGTAGCGACTACTTCTTGAAAACTGTAAGTGATATTGATATGGAACATTTTCTAAAATGATCAGCATGACATGATGTTGATCCTTGTCGAAATTTATTTCGATGCAACTTTAAACATGGCCGCTAGCGGCCATCGTTGTTTACATAGATTTATATAGTAAAAACTTGTAGCGACTACTCCTCTGAAACAACTTGACACATTTTTAGCTCGACTGAGCTTATGCCGTGGTGCGGCGTCCGTCGTCCGTCTGTCCGTAAACTTTTATTTGTAGCGACTACTCCTCTGAAACTACTGGATGGATATTCATGAAACTTTACAGAAATGTTGCCCATAAAGTCTAGTTGATCCTAGCAAAAATTCTTGTTGATGTGAAATCCAAGATGGCCGCCAAAGCTAAAAATAGAGTTTTAAAATACAGGTTTGTAGCGACTACTTCTTGAAAACTATAAGTGATATTGATATGGGACTTTTTCTAAAATGATCAGCATGACATGATGTTGGTCCTTGTCAAAAATCGTTTTGATTCGACGTTAAACATGGCTGCCAGCGGCCATCTTTGTTTACAAAGAGTTATATAGTAAAAACTTGTAGCGACTACTTCTCTGAAACTACTCGACGGATGTTCATGAAACTTCACAGGAATGTTGCTCTTGATGTCTAGTTGATCCTAGAAAAATTTCAGGCTCGCCGGAAATTCAAGATGGCCACCACAGCTAAAAATAGATTTAAAATAAATAAGTTTGTAGGGACTACTTCTTGAAAACTATAAGAGATATTGATATGGGACTTTTTCTAAAATGATCAGCATGACATGATGTTGGTCCTTGTCGAAAATCGTTTTGATTCGACGTTAAACATGGCTGCCAGCGGCCATCTTTGTTTACATAGAGTTATATAATGAAAACTTGTAGTGACTACTCCTCTTAAACTACTTGACGGATTTTCATGAAACTTTATAGGAATGTTGCTCTTGATGTCTATTTGATCCTAGCAAAATTTCAGGTCGGCCAGAAATTCAAGATGGCCGCTACGGCTAAAAATAGATTTTTAAACAATAAGTTTATAGCGATTACTTCTTGAAAACTATAAGTGATATTGATATGGGACATTTTCTAAAATGATCAGCATGACATGATGGTTATTCGAGTCGAACATTATTTTGATTCAACTTTAAACATGGCTGCCAGTGGCCATCTTTGTTTACACAGAGTTATATAATGAAAACTTGTAGCGACTACTCCTGTGAAACTACTTGATGGATTTTCATGAAACTTCACACGAATGTTGCTCTTGATGTCTAATTGATCTTAGCAAATTTTCAGGTCGGCCGGAAAATTTAAGATGGCCGCTATGGCTAAAAATAGATTTTTAAAAAATAAGTTTGTAGCGACTACTTCTTGAAAACTATAAGAGATATTGATATGGGACTTTTTCTAAAATGATCAGCATGACATGATGGTTATCCGAGTCAAACATTATTTTGATTCAATGTTAAACATGGCTGTCAGCGGCCATCTTTCTTTACATAGAGTTATATAATGAAAACTTGTAGCGACTACTCCTCTGAAACTACTTGACGGATTTTCATGAAACTTCACAGCAATGTTGCTCTTGATGTCTAATTGATCCTAGCAAAATTTCAGGCCAGCCGGAAATTCAAGATTGCCGCCACGGCTAAAAATAGATTTTCAAAAACCAAGTTTGTAGCGACTTCCTGAAATCAAAATCAATCAGTAGAGCTTCAAGGTCATTGACCTCTTGTTATGAAACTTCACAGGAATGTTGCTCTTGATGTCTAATTGATCCCAGATTTTTTTTTAGGTCGGCCGGAAATTCAAGATGGCCGCCATGGCTAAAAACAGATTTTTAGCTCGACTGATCAGAGATCAACGAGCTTATGCCGTGGTGCGGCGTCCGTCCGTCTGTCCGTGAACTTTTATTTGTAGCGACTACTCCTCTGAAACTACTGGATGGATATTCATGAAACTTTACAGAAATGTTGCCCATGAAGTCTAGTTGATCCTAGCAAAAATACATGTTGATGTGAAATCCAAGATGGCTGCCAAAGCTAAAAATAGATTTTTAAAATACAAGTTTGTAGCGACTACTTCTTGAAAACTATAAGTGATATTGGTATGGGACTTTTTCTAAAATGATCAGCATGACATGATTTTGGTCGTTGTCAAAAATCGTTTTGATTCGACGTTAAACATGGCTGCCAGTAGCCATCTTTGTTTACATAGAGTTTTATAGTAAAAACTTGTAGCGACTACTCCTCTGAAACTACTTGGCAGATTTTCATGAAACTTTACAGGAATGTTGCTCTTGATGTGTAATTGATCCTAGCAAAATTTCAGGTCGGCCAGAAAACTTGTAGTGACTACTCCTCTTAAACTACTTGACGGATTTTTAAACAATAAGTTTGTAGCGACTACTACTTGAAAACTATAAGAGATATTGATATGGGACTTTCTCTAAAATGATCAGCATGACATGATGGTTATCCGAGTCGAATATTATTTTGATTCGAGGTTAAACATGGCTGCCAGTAGCCATCTTTGTTTACATAGAGTTTTATAGTAAAAACTTGTAGCGACTACTCCTCTGAAACTACTTGGCAGATTTTCATGAAACTTTACAGGAATGTTGCTCTTGATGTGTAATTGATCCTAGCAAAATTTCAGGTCGGCCAGAAATTCAAGATTGCCGCCACAGCTAAAAATAGATTTTTAAAAAAGAAGTTTGTAGCGACTACGTCTTGAAAACTATAAGTGATATTGATATGGGACTTTTTGTAAAATGATCAGCATGACATGATGGTTATAAGAGTCAAACATTATTTTGATTCGACGTTAAACATGGCTGCCAGTGGCCATCTTTGTTTACATAGAGTTATATGATGAAAACTTGTAGCGACTATTCCTCTGAAACTACTTGACGGATTTTCATGAAACTTTACAGAAATGTTGCTCTTGATGTCTTATTGATCCTAGCAAAATTTCAGGTCGCCCGGAAATTCAAGATGGCTGCCATGGCTAAAAATAGATTTTCAAAATACAAGTTTGTAGCGACTACTACTTGAAAACTATAAGTGATATTGATATTGGACTTTTTGTAAAATGATCAGCATGACATGATGTTGGTCCTTGTCAAAAATTGTTTTGATTCAACGTTAAACATGGCTGCCAGAGGCCATCTTTGTTTACATACAGTTATATAGTAAAAACTTGTAGCGACTACTCCTTTGAAACTACTTGACAGATTTTCATGAAACTTTACAGGAATATTGCTCTTAATGTCTAATTGATCCTAGCAAAATTTCAGATCGGCCAGAAATTCAAGATGGCCGCCACAGCTAAAAATAGATTTTTAAAAAAGAAGTTTGTAGCGACTACGTCTTGAAAACTATAAGTGATATTGATATGGGACTTTTTGTAAAATGATCAGCATGACATGATGGTTATAAGAGTCAAACATTATTTTGATTCGACGTTAAACATGGCTGCCAGTGGCCATCTTTGTTTACATAGAGTTATATGATGAAAACTTGTAGCGACTATTCCTCTGAAACTACTTGACGGATTTTCATGAAACTTTACAGAAATGTTGCTCTTGATGTCTTATTGATCCTAGCAAAATTTCAGGTCGCCCGGAAATTCAAGATGGCTGCCATGGCTAAAAATAGATTTTCAAAATACAAGTTTGTAGCGACTACTACTTGAAAACTATAAGTGATATTGATATTGGACTTTTTGTAAAATGATCAGCATGACATGATGTTGGTCCTTGTCAAAAATTGTTTTGATTCAACGTTAAACATGGCTGCCAGCAGCCATCTTTGTTTACATAGAGTTATATAGTAAAAACTTGTAGCGACTAATCCTTTTAAACTACTTGGCAGATTTTCATGAAACTTTACAGGAATGTTGCTCTTAATTTTTAATTGATCCTAGCAAAATTTCAGATCGGCCAGAAATTCAAGATGGCCACACAGCTAAAATTAGATTTTTTAAAAAAGAAGTTTGTAGCGACTACGTCTTGAAAACTATAAGTGATATTGATATGGGACTTTTTGTAAAATGATCAGCATGACATGATGGTTATCAAAGTCAAACATTATTTTGATTCGACGTTAAACATGGCTGTCGGCGGCCATCTTTGTTTACATAGAGTTATATAATGAAAACTTGTAGCGACTATTCCTGTGAAACTACTTGACGGATTTTCATGAAACTTCACAGGAATGTTGCTCTTGATGTCTAATTGATCCTAGCAAAATTTCAGGTCGGCCGGAAATTCAAGATGGCCGCCACGGCTAAAAATAATTTTTCAAAAAACAAGTCTGTAGCGACTACTTCCTGAAATCAAAATCAATCAGTAGAGCTTCAAGGTCATTGACCTCTTGTTTATACAAGTATGCTGTGATGTTTCTATATTTAAACCTAAATATAAACATTAATTTCCTATATTGAATGAATAGAGGATTCAATTTGATTCTAATTAAAACATACATTTATTGTTTATTTTCACTCTATACTATTAAATAATTTTGACATATGGAATATATTATTTGGATGAAGAATATGCAAATTAGGCAACCCATGTGAACGCTAAAGGTAAAATAACTACATATATATAAGGATAACTGCCAATGATACACTATATATAATGTGAAAACACTTATCAATTACACCAGCAGAGCAGAGCATAATTTATTATGCCATGTTTTTCAAAGGAAGCCAGGATATTTGTTACACAATCAAAGAAGGTTGATATATAGATGCTATCATGATTCAGAGGTGTTGATTACATGACTGTATGTCCAGTGTGACAGGTGAAGCATACATTCTACTGTGATGTATAGCCCTGATCTAATATATACAGACAAACTAGTTTATATGTTCAAAATCAGAGGCAGTCTGATAAGCTTTGAAGTCACCATTTGTATTTGGAAATCAGGCTCAGCGGCTCTGCTGTGCTTAAAGAGCCATTGTGCTCAAAGCACCTGGGGAAGACCCTGTCACATAAGAAAAGTGGTTGCCATGGTGTGTAAAAAATCACTAAAAATTGCTTGTCTTTGCGATAGCTCAAGAACAGCTGGCACTCGAAACTTGGCAGGAATGTTTGTGTCATGGTCTTTCAAGTGGGGCAAATATGTTTTACAAACATCTCTTGTTTACAGTCAGTTACAGACTTAACTACAGGGGCTTGTTGAAAATATGGTATATTTAGAACCATTTATTATAATGCAAAATGACAACATATTTAAACACCTCAGAAGTATCACACTGAAACTACTTGGCCCATTTTCACGAAACTTCACTGGAATGTTGCTCTTGATGTCTAGTTGATCCTAGCAGAATGTCAAGTTGACCGGAAATACAAGATGGCCACCATGGCTAAAAATAGATATTTAAAAAACAAGATTGTAGCGACTACTTCTTGAAAACTCGTAAGTGATATTGATATGGGACTTTTTCTAAAATGATCAGCATGACATGATGTTGGTCCTTGTCGAAAATCGTTTTGATTCGACGTTAAACATGGCTGCCAGCGGCCATCTTTGTTTACATAGAGTTATTTAGTAAAAAATTATAGCGACTACTCCTCTGAAACTACTCGACGGATTTCCATGAAACTTCACAGGAATGTTGCTCTTGATGTCTAAATGATCGTAGCAACATTTCAGGTTGGTCGGAAATTCAAGATGGCCACCACAGCTAATTATAGATTTTCAAAAAACAAGTTTGTAGCGACTACTTCTTGAAAACTTTAAGTGATATTGATATGCGTCTTTTCCTAAAATGATCAGTATGACATGATGTTGATCCTTGTCAAAAATTATTTTGATTCGACGTTAAACATGGCTGCCAGCGGCCATCTTTGTTTACATAGAGTTATATAATGAAAACTTGTAGCGACTACTCCTATGAAACTACTTGACGGATTTTCATGAAACTTCACAGGAATGCTGATCTAGCTATCAAAAACCTATCAGTAGAGCTTCAAGGTCATTGACCTCTTGTTGTTTACAGAGTTATATAGTAAAAACTTGTAGCGACTACTCCTCTGATACTACTAGTCGGATTTTCATGAAACTGCACAGGAATGTTGCCCTTGATGTCTAGTTGATCCTAGCAAAATTTCAAATCGGCCGGAAATTCAAGATGGCCGCCACGGCTAAAAATAGATTTTTAAAAAACAAGTTTGTAGCGACTTCTTCTTGAAAGTGATATTGATATGGGACTTTTTCTAAAATGATCAGCATGACATGATGTTGATCATTGTCGAAATTTATTTTGATTCGACATTAAACATGGTCGCCAGCTGCCATCTTTGTTTACATAGAGTTATATAGTAAAACCTGAAGTGACTACTCCTCTGAAACTACAAGACGGATGTTCATGAAACTTCACAGGAATGTTGCTCTTGGTGTCAGTTGATCCTAGCAAAATTTCAAGGTGGCCACTACGGCTAAAAATATATTTTTAAAAAAGTTTGTAGCGACTACTTATTGAAAACCGTAAGTGATATTGATATGGGACATTTTCTAAAATTATCAACATGACATGATGTTGCTCTTGTTGAATTTTATTTTATTTGACATTGAACGGCCACCAATGGCCATCTTTGTTTACATAGAGTTTTTAGTAAAAACTTGTAGCGACTACTCCTCTGAAACTACTAGACGGATTTTCATGAAACTTCACAGGAATGTTGCCCTTGATGTCTTGTTGATCGTAGCAAAATTTCAGATCGGCCTGAAATTCAAGATGGCCACCACGGCTAAAAATAGATTTTTAGATCACCTGAGCTGAAGGCTCAAGGTGATCTATTGGGATCACTCTTCGTCCGTTGTCCGTCGTCCTCCCGTCCGTTGTTAACTTTTTTTTTTAAATGACCTCTTCAGAAACAGCTTGACTAATTTTGACCAAACTTCACATGGGTGATCCTTAGATGTATGATTTTTAGATTGTTAAAATAAGGTCAGCACGACATCTAAGATTGCCGCCATTACCATATACGGTCGAAACCTTAAAAAATCTTCTTCTCAAGAACCGCTGGACAGATTTAAACAGTTTTTCTTTTAAAATGCTCGCCAATGCCTAGACTATCAAGTTTGTTCAAAGTTTGTACACATATAGGAAAAAACTTTAAAAAATCTTCTTCTCTGAAACCACAAGGCACAGAGCTTTCATGTATTACATGTAGCATCAGCTTATGGTCCTCTACTAAGTTTGT
Source organism: Cyrtodaria siliqua (assembly GCA_037043455.1). Taxonomy (NCBI): domain Eukaryota; kingdom Metazoa; phylum Mollusca; class Bivalvia; order Adapedonta; family Hiatellidae; genus Cyrtodaria; species Cyrtodaria siliqua. Next base: position 278,076 of record JAWPHD010000333.1, read on the forward strand.
TCAAATGGTGACCCTGGGGTCAAATTTGTCCCAGCCCTGGGGGTCACAGTTTTACATAGACTTATTTAGGATTTTTTTTTAAAAAATCTTCTTCACGGGAAACTGCAAGAGGCAGAGGTTTGATATTTTGCATTTACTATAAGCTTATGGTCCTTTACCAACTTTGTTCAAATGGTGACCTGGGGTCACATTTGGCCCCGCCACGGGGTCACAGTTTTACATAAGCTTGTATAGGGAAAAACTGAAAAAAATATTCTTCTCTGAAAGCAAGAGCCAGAGGTTTAATATTTTGCATTTGCTATAAGCTTATGGTCCTCTACCAATTTTGTTCAAATGGTGACCCTGGGGTCACATTTGGCCCCGCCACGGGGTCACAGTTTTACATAGGCTTGTAAAGGGAAAAAAACTGAAAAAAATATTCTGCTCTGAATCTGCAAGAGTCAGAGGTTTAATATTTTGCATTTGCTATCAGCTTATGGTCCTCTACTAAGTTTGTTCAAATGGTGACTGGTGTCAAATCTGGCCGCACCCTGGGTGTCACAGTTTTACATAGACTTGTATAAACAAGAGCCATAGGTTTAATATTTCGCATTTACTATATACTCTGATGGTCCTTTACCAAGTTCGTTCAATTGGTGACTGTGGGGTCACATTTGGCCCCGCCCCAAGAGTCATGTTTTACATAGACTTGTATAGGGGAAAACTTAAAAAATCTTCTCTGAAACCACAAAGCTCTCATATATTACATGTAGCCCTGGGGTCACATTTGGCCCTGCCCCAAGTGTTACACTCTAGCACCTTCATTTTGTATTTGATATTTACCAAACTTTATCACTGTCTTTATATCAATGTTGTTATGCACAACAGAGCCCACATTTCTTGAACAATCTTAACCAAACTTGCACAGATTGTATATGGCCATAAGATTTCGAAGTTTGATAATCTGCCTGTACTCAGGTGATCGTGTTAAAAATGAAGTTTGTAGCGACTACATCTTGACAACTGGAAGCGATACTGATATTGGACTTTTTCTAAAATGATCAGCATGACATGGTGTTGGTCCTCGTCGAAAATCATTTTGATTCAACGTTAAACATGGCTGCAGTGGCCATCTTTGGTTACATAGAGTTATATAGTAAAACAGTTGTAGCGACTACTCCTCTGAAACTACTTAACGGATTTTCATGGAATTTCACAGGAACGTTGCTCTTGATGTCTTGTTGATTCTAGCAAAATTTCAGGTCGGCCAGAGATTCAAGGCCGCCAAGGCTAAAATAGATTTAAAAAAAATAAGTTTGTAGCGACCACTTGAAAACTGGAAGTGATATTGATATGGGACTTTTTTATAAAATGATCAGTTTGGCATAGAGTTATGTAGTAAAAACTTGTAGCGACTACTCCTCTGAAACTACTTGACGGATTTTCATGAAACTTGACTGGAATATTGCTCTTGATATCTAGTTGATCCTAACAAAATTTCAGGTCTGCCAGAAATTAAAGATGGCCGCCACAGCTAAAAAACAAGATATGGGACTTTTTCTAAAATGATCAGCAAGACACGATGTCAGTGTCGAAAATTATTTTGGTTCAACATTAAACATTGCTGCCAGTGGCCATCTTTGTTTACATAGAGTTATATAGTAAAAACTTGTAGTGACTACTCCTCTGATATACAGGACGGATTTTCATGAAATGGAATGTTGCTTTTGGTGTCTAGTTGATCCTGGCAAAATTTTAGGTCATCCAGAAATTCAAGATGGCCACCATGGCTAAAAATAGGTTTTTGAAAGACAAGTTTGTAGCGACTACTTCTTGAAAACTGTAAGTGATATTGATATGAGACTTTTTTTTTGTACAGAGTTATATAATGAAAACTTGTAGCGACTACTCCTGTGAAACTACTTGATGGATTTTCATGAAACTTCACACGAATGTTGCTCTTGATGTCTAATTGATCTTAGCAAATTTTCAGGTCGGCCGGAAAATTTAAGATGGCCGCTATGGCTAAAAATAGATTTTTAAAAAATAAGTTTGTAGCGACTACTTCTTGAAAACTATAAGAGATATTGATATGGGACTTTTTCTAAAATGATCAGCATGACATGATGGTTATCCGAGTCAAACATTATTTTGATTCAATGTTAAACATGGCTGTCAGCGGCCATCTTTGTTTACATAGAGTTATATAATGAAAACTTGTAGCGACTACTCCTCTGAAACTACTTGACGGATTTTCATGAAACTTCACAGCAATGTTGCTCTTGATGTCTAATTGATCCTAGCAAAATTTCAGGCCAGCCGGAAATTCAAGATTGCCGCCACGGCTAAAAATAGATTTTCAAAAACCAAGTTTGTAGCGACTTCCTGAAATCAAAATCAATCAGTAGAGCTTCAAGGTCATTGACCTCTTGTTATGAAACTTCACAGGAATGTTGCTCTTGATGTCTAATTGATCCCAGATTTTTTTTTAGGTCGGCCGGAAATTCAAGATGGCCGCCATGGCTAAAAACAGATTTTTAGCTCGACTGATCAGAGATCAACGAGCTTATGCCGTGGTGCGGCGTCCGTCCGTCTGTCCGTGAACTTTTATTTGTAGCGACTACTCCTCTGAAACTACTGGATGGATATTCATGAAACTTTACAGAAATGTTGCCCATGAAGTCTAGTTGATCCTAGCAAAAATACATGTTGATGTGAAATCCAAGATGGCTGCCAAAGCTAAAAATAGATTTTTAAAATACAAGTTTGTAGCGACTACTTCTTGAAAACTATAAGTGATATTGGTATGGGACTTTTTCTAAAATGATCAGCATGACATGATTTTGGTCGTTGTCAAAAATCGTTTTGATTCGACGTTAAACATGGCTGCCAGTAGCCATCTTTGTTTACATAGAGTTTTATAGTAAAAACTTGTAGCGACTACTCCTCTGAAACTACTTGGCAGATTTTCATGAAACTTTACAGGAATGTTGCTCTTGATGTGTAATTGATCCTAGCAAAATTTCAGGTCGGCCAGAAAACTTGTAGTGACTACTCCTCTTAAACTACTTGACGGATTTTTAAACAATAAGTTTGTAGCGACTACTACTTGAAAACTATAAGAGATATTGATATGGGACTTTCTCTAAAATGATCAGCATGACATGATGGTTATCCGAGTCGAATATTATTTTGATTCGAGGTTAAACATGGCTGCCAGTAGCCATCTTTGTTTACATAGAGTTTTATAGTAAAAACTTGTAGCGACTACTCCTCTGAAACTACTTGGCAGATTTTCATGAAACTTTACAGGAATGTTGCTCTTGATGTGTAATTGATCCTAGCAAAATTTCAGGTCGGCCAGAAATTCAAGATTGCCGCCACAGCTAAAAATAGATTTTTAAAAAAGAAGTTTGTAGCGACTACGTCTTGAAAACTATAAGTGATATTGATATGGGACTTTTTGTAAAATGATCAGCATGACATGATGGTTATAAGAGTCAAACATTATTTTGATTCGACGTTAAACATGGCTGCCAGTGGCCATCTTTGTTTACATAGAGTTATATGATGAAAACTTGTAGCGACTATTCCTCTGAAACTACTTGACGGATTTTCATGAAACTTTACAGAAATGTTGCTCTTGATGTCTTATTGATCCTAGCAAAATTTCAGGTCGCCCGGAAATTCAAGATGGCTGCCATGGCTAAAAATAGATTTTCAAAATACAAGTTTGTAGCGACTACTACTTGAAAACTATAAGTGATATTGATATTGGACTTTTTGTAAAATGATCAGCATGACATGATGTTGGTCCTTGTCAAAAATTGTTTTGATTCAACGTTAAACATGGCTGCCAGAGGCCATCTTTGTTTACATACAGTTATATAGTAAAAACTTGTAGCGACTACTCCTTTGAAACTACTTGACAGATTTTCATGAAACTTTACAGGAATATTGCTCTTAATGTCTAATTGATCCTAGCAAAATTTCAGATCGGCCAGAAATTCAAGATGGCCGCCACAGCTAAAAATAGATTTTTAAAAAAGAAGTTTGTAGCGACTACGTCTTGAAAACTATAAGTGATATTGATATGGGACTTTTTGTAAAATGATCAGCATGACATGATGGTTATAAGAGTCAAACATTATTTTGATTCGACGTTAAACATGGCTGCCAGTGGCCATCTTTGTTTACATAGAGTTATATGATGAAAACTTGTAGCGACTATTCCTCTGAAACTACTTGACGGATTTTCATGAAACTTTACAGAAATGTTGCTCTTGATGTCTTATTGATCCTAGCAAAATTTCAGGTCGCCCGGAAATTCAAGATGGCTGCCATGGCTAAAAATAGATTTTCAAAATACAAGTTTGTAGCGACTACTACTTGAAAACTATAAGTGATATTGATATTGGACTTTTTGTAAAATGATCAGCATGACATGATGTTGGTCCTTGTCAAAAATTGTTTTGATTCAACGTTAAACATGGCTGCCAGCAGCCATCTTTGTTTACATAGAGTTATATAGTAAAAACTTGTAGCGACTAATCCTTTTAAACTACTTGGCAGATTTTCATGAAACTTTACAGGAATGTTGCTCTTAATTTTTAATTGATCCTAGCAAAATTTCAGATCGGCCAGAAATTCAAGATGGCCACACAGCTAAAATTAGATTTTTTAAAAAAGAAGTTTGTAGCGACTACGTCTTGAAAACTATAAGTGATATTGATATGGGACTTTTTGTAAAATGATCAGCATGACATGATGGTTATCAAAGTCAAACATTATTTTGATTCGACGTTAAACATGGCTGTCGGCGGCCATCTTTGTTTACATAGAGTTATATAATGAAAACTTGTAGCGACTATTCCTGTGAAACTACTTGACGGATTTTCATGAAACTTCACAGGAATGTTGCTCTTGATGTCTAATTGATCCTAGCAAAATTTCAGGTCGGCCGGAAATTCAAGATGGCCGCCACGGCTAAAAATAATTTTTCAAAAAACAAGTCTGTAGCGACTACTTCCTGAAATCAAAATCAATCAGTAGAGCTTCAAGGTCATTGACCTCTTGTTTATACAAGTATGCTGTGATGTTTCTATATTTAAACCTAAATATAAACATTAATTTCCTATATTGAATGAATAGAGGATTCAATTTGATTCTAATTAAAACATACATTTATTGTTTATTTTCACTCTATACTATTAAATAATTTTGACATATGGAATATATTATTTGGATGAAGAATATGCAAATTAGGCAACCCATGTGAACGCTAAAGGTAAAATAACTACATATATATAAGGATAACTGCCAATGATACACTATATATAATGTGAAAACACTTATCAATTACACCAGCAGAGCAGAGCATAATTTATTATGCCATGTTTTTCAAAGGAAGCCAGGATATTTGTTACACAATCAAAGAAGGTTGATATATAGATGCTATCATGATTCAGAGGTGTTGATTACATGACTGTATGTCCAGTGTGACAGGTGAAGCATACATTCTACTGTGATGTATAGCCCTGATCTAATATATACAGACAAACTAGTTTATATGTTCAAAATCAGAGGCAGTCTGATAAGCTTTGAAGTCACCATTTGTATTTGGAAATCAGGCTCAGCGGCTCTGCTGTGCTTAAAGAGCCATTGTGCTCAAAGCACCTGGGGAAGACCCTGTCACATAAGAAAAGTGGTTGCCATGGTGTGTAAAAAATCACTAAAAATTGCTTGTCTTTGCGATAGCTCAAGAACAGCTGGCACTCGAAACTTGGCAGGAATGTTTGTGTCATGGTCTTTCAAGTGGGGCAAATATGTTTTACAAACATCTCTTGTTTACAGTCAGTTACAGACTTAACTACAGGGGCTTGTTGAAAATATGGTATATTTAGAACCATTTATTATAATGCAAAATGACAACATATTTAAACACCTCAGAAGTATCACACTGAAACTACTTGGCCCATTTTCACGAAACTTCACTGGAATGTTGCTCTTGATGTCTAGTTGATCCTAGCAGAATGTCAAGTTGACCGGAAATACAAGATGGCCACCATGGCTAAAAATAGATATTTAAAAAACAAGATTGTAGCGACTACTTCTTGAAAACTCGTAAGTGATATTGATATGGGACTTTTTCTAAAATGATCAGCATGACATGATGTTGGTCCTTGTCGAAAATCGTTTTGATTCGACGTTAAACATGGCTGCCAGCGGCCATCTTTGTTTACATAGAGTTATTTAGTAAAAAATTATAGCGACTACTCCTCTGAAACTACTCGACGGATTTCCATGAAACTTCACAGGAATGTTGCTCTTGATGTCTAAATGATCGTAGCAACATTTCAGGTTGGTCGGAAATTCAAGATGGCCACCACAGCTAATTATAGATTTTCAAAAAACAAGTTTGTAGCGACTACTTCTTGAAAACTTTAAGTGATATTGATATGCGTCTTTTCCTAAAATGATCAGTATGACATGATGTTGATCCTTGTCAAAAATTATTTTGATTCGACGTTAAACATGGCTGCCAGCGGCCATCTTTGTTTACATAGAGTTATATAATGAAAACTTGTAGCGACTACTCCTATGAAACTACTTGACGGATTTTCATGAAACTTCACAGGAATGCTGATCTAGCTATCAAAAACCTATCAGTAGAGCTTCAAGGTCATTGACCTCTTGTTGTTTACAGAGTTATATAGTAAAAACTTGTAGCGACTACTCCTCTGATACTACTAGTCGGATTTTCATGAAACTGCACAGGAATGTTGCCCTTGATGTCTAGTTGATCCTAGCAAAATTTCAAATCGGCCGGAAATTCAAGATGGCCGCCACGGCTAAAAATAGATTTTTAAAAAACAAGTTTGTAGCGACTTCTTCTTGAAAGTGATATTGATATGGGACTTTTTCTAAAATGATCAGCATGACATGATGTTGATCATTGTCGAAATTTATTTTGATTCGACATTAAACATGGTCGCCAGCTGCCATCTTTGTTTACATAGAGTTATATAGTAAAACCTGAAGTGACTACTCCTCTGAAACTACAAGACGGATGTTCATGAAACTTCACAGGAATGTTGCTCTTGGTGTCAGTTGATCCTAGCAAAATTTCAAGGTGGCCACTACGGCTAAAAATATATTTTTAAAAAAGTTTGTAGCGACTACTTATTGAAAACCGTAAGTGATATTGATATGGGACATTTTCTAAAATTATCAACATGACATGATGTTGCTCTTGTTGAATTTTATTTTATTTGACATTGAACGGCCACCAATGGCCATCTTTGTTTACATAGAGTTTTTAGTAAAAACTTGTAGCGACTACTCCTCTGAAACTACTAGACGGATTTTCATGAAACTTCACAGGAATGTTGCCCTTGATGTCTTGTTGATCGTAGCAAAATTTCAGATCGGCCTGAAATTCAAGATGGCCACCACGGCTAAAAATAGATTTTTAGATCACCTGAGCTGAAGGCTCAAGGTGATCTATTGGGATCACTCTTCGTCCGTTGTCCGTCGTCCTCCCGTCCGTTGTTAACTTTTTTTTTTAAATGACCTCTTCAGAAACAGCTTGACTAATTTTGACCAAACTTCACATGGGTGATCCTTAGATGTATGATTTTTAGATTGTTAAAATAAGGTCAGCACGACATCTAAGATTGCCGCCATTACCATATACGGTCGAAACCTTAAAAAATCTTCTTCTCAAGAACCGCTGGACAGATTTAAACAGTTTTTCTTTTAAAATGCTCGCCAATGCCTAGACTATCAAGTTTGTTCAAAGTTTGTACACATATAGGAAAAAACTTTAAAAAATCTTCTTCTCTGAAACCACAAGGCACAGAGCTTTCATGTATTACATGTAGCATCAGCTTATGGTCCTCTACTAAGTTTGTTCAAATGGTGACCCTGGGGTCAAATTTGTCCCAGCCCTGGGGGTCACAGTTTTACATAGACTTATTTAGGATTTTTTTTTAAAAAATCTTCTTCACGGGAAACTGCAAGAGGCAGAGGTTTGATATTTTGCATTTACTATAAGCTTATGGTCCTTTACCAACTTTGTTCAAATGGTGACCTGGGGTCACATTTGGCCCCGCCACGGGGTCACAGTTTTACATAAGCTTGTATAGGGAAAAACTGAAAAAAATATTCTTCTCTGAAAGCAAGAGCCAGAGGTTTAATATTTTGCATTTGCTATAAGCTTATGGTCCTCTACCAATTTTGTTCAAATGGTGACCCTGGGGTCACATTTGGCCCCGCCACGGGGTCACAGTTTTACATAGGCTTGTAAAGGGAAAAAAACTGAAAAAAATATTCTGCTCTGAATCTGCAAGAGTCAGAGGTTTAATATTTTGCATTTGCTATCAGCTTATGGTCCTCTACTAAGTTTGTTCAAATGGTGACTGGTGTCAAATCTGGCCGCACCCTGGGTGTCACAGTTTTACATAGACTTGTATAAACAAGAGCCATAGGTTTAATATTTCGCATTTACTATATACTCTGATGGTCCTTTACCAAGTTCGTTCAATTGGTGACTGTGGGGTCACATTTGGCCCCGCCCCAAGAGTCATGTTTTACATAGACTTGTATAGGGGAAAACTTAAAAAATCTTCTCTGAAACCACAAAGCTCTCATATATTACATGTAGCCCTGGGGTCACATTTGGCCCTGCCCCAAGTGTTACACTCTAGCACCTTCATTTTGTATTTGATATTTACCAAACTTTATCACTGTCTTTATATCAATGTTGTTATGCACAACAGAGCCCACATTTCTTGAACAATCTTAACCAAACTTGCACAGATTGTATATGGCCATAAGATTTCGAAGTTTGATAATCTGCCTGTACTCAGGTGATCGTGTTAAAAATGAAGTTTGTAGCGACTACATCTTGACAACTGGAAGCGATACTGATATTGGACTTTTTCTAAAATGATCAGCATGACATGGTGTTGGTCCTCGTCGAAAATCATTTTGATTCAACGTTAAACATGGCTGCAGTGGCCATCTTTGGTTACATAGAGTTATATAGTAAAACAGTTGTAGCGACTACTCCTCTGAAACTACTTAACGGATTTTCATGGAATTTCACAGGAACGTTGCTCTTGATGTCTTGTTGATTCTAGCAAAATTTCAGGTCGGCCAGAGATTCAAGGCCGCCAAGGCTAAAATAGATTTAAAAAAAATAAGTTTGTAGCGACCACTTGAAAACTGGAAGTGATATTGATATGGGACTTTTTTATAAAATGATCAGTTTGGCATAGAGTTATGTAGTAAAAACTTGTAGCGACTACTCCTCTGAAACTACTTGACGGATTTTCATGAAACTTGACTGGAATATTGCTCTTGATATCTAGTTGATCCTAACAAAATTTCAGGTCTGCCAGAAATTAAAGATGGCCGCCACAGCTAAAAAACAAGATATGGGACTTTTTCTAAAATGATCAGCAAGACACGATGTCAGTGTCGAAAATTATTTTGGTTCAACATTAAACATTGCTGCCAGTGGCCATCTTTGTTTACATAGAGTTATATAGTAAAAACTTGTAGTGACTACTCCTCTGATATACAGGACGGATTTTCATGAAATGGAATGTTGCTTTTGGTGTCTAGTTGATCCTGGCAAAATTTTAGGTCATCCAGAAATTCAAGATGGCCACCATGGCTAAAAATAGGTTTTTGAAAGACAAGTTTGTAGCGACTACTTCTTGAAAACTGTAAGTGATATTGATATGAGACTTTTTATGCCCCCGAAGGTGGCATATAGTAGTCGCACTGTCCGTCCCTCCGTCAGTCCCTCCGTCAGTCCCTTCGTTTTTTCGGTTCTTCATTCGTCCGTACAATCGTGTCCGGTTAATATCTCTGACAATAATTGACGGATTTTGAAATAACTTGGCACAAGTGCTCACTACAAGACGACGTGTCGTGCATAAAATCCTAGAGGTCAAAGGTCAAATTGTATCCGGTCAATAACTTTTGCATTCCGTGACGGATTTTCAAATAACTTGGCACCAGTATTCACCACAACCAGACAACATGTTGCGCTTAAATCCAGGTACGTAGCTCCAAGGTCAAGGTCACACTTGGAGGTCAAAGGTCACTTTGGGGCATTTGTCACTTACAAAGACATTTCTTGTTCTCAGCATGACATGATGTTGATCCTTGTCGAAAACCATTTTGATTTGACATTAAACATGGCTGCCAGCAGCCATCTTTGTTTACATAGAGTTATATAGTAAATACTTGTAGCGACTCCTCTGAAACTACTTGAATTGAATTGAATTAGGTTTTAAGGCGCACCAACACATGAAAGGTTATATGGCGCCTAACAGGCATGAACATGCCAGGCTCATCCTCCGTGTACATGGAGATAATATATGGAAAATTGGCCTAGAACCTTCTCACCCTGAACTGCAGAGTTGCTGCAAATTCTATCATAGAAACTCCATTTACGATGGAGCCACGTTTATTTCATGAAACTTAACAGAAATGTTGCTCTTGATGTGTAGTTGATCCTAGCAAAATTTCAAGTCGACTCAAAATTCAAGATGGCCACCATGGCTAAAAATAGATTTTTAAAAAACAAATTTGTAGCGACTACTTCTTGAAATCTATAAGTGATATTGATATGGGACTTTTTCTAAAATGATCAGTTTGACATAAAGTTGGTCCTTGTTGAAAACTATTTTAATTCGACTTTAAACAAGGTTGCCAGTGGCCATCTTTGTTTAGATCGGCCAGAAATTCAAGATGAATAAGTCTTTACCCTATATAAGTCCTATATAGACTTATTTATAATAAGTCCTATATAGACTTATATAGGGAAAAACATAAAAATCTTCTTCTCTGAAACAAAAAGAGTCGGAGGTGTAATATTATGTATATACCACCAGCTTATGGTTCTCTACCAAGTTTGTTCAGATGGTGACCCTGGAGTCAAATTTGGCCCTGTCCCCGGTTGCCAGTGGCCATCTTTGTTTAGGTCGGCCAGAAATTCAAGATGAATAAGTCTTTTCCCTTTATAAGTCCTATATAGACTTATTAATAATAAGTCCTATATAGACTTATATAGGGAAGAACTTAAAAATCTTCTTCTCTGAAACAAAAAGAGTCGGAGGTGTAATATTATGTATATATCATCAGCTTATGGTTCTCTACCAAGTTTGTTCAAATGGTGACCCTGGAGTCAAATTTGGCCCTGTCTCCGGGGTCACATATTTTATATAGACTTATATAGGGACAAACTTAAAAAATCTTCTTCTCTGAAACTACAAGAGCCAACAGTTTAATGTTTTGTTTATACACTCAGCTTATGGTCCTCTAACAAGTTTGTTCAAATGGTGACCCTGGGGTCAAATTTGACATCGCCCCTGGGTCACATGTCAAACTTGGTTTGAGTGTTTATTTTAACGAAAGTTTGATTTGTTTTAAAGCTAGCCAAACTTGAGCCAAATACATCCCTCCTCCTATATCTTGGTAATTGAAGACACTTGATAAAAAACTAGTTTGATACTGCCATATCTGACACACAATCCTTCTATCTCACACTCCACCCCTTCCCACCATGGACACCATATATCCAGTAGAGCGTTACAGGCCTTCTTGGGCCTCTTGTTGTTTATATATAAATAATCGCCAACTCTTAAACTATAAAAGTTGTACAAATGAAGTTCCTAGGGTACAAATTGGCTGTGCCCCGGGGTTTCCTATCCATCCATTTCCATACAAACATTCTCTGTAAATACAAAGAACCAAGTTTTGCAACTTTACCTAATTATGTCGTACATGTCTAATAAAGTTACAAGTCCAAAGTGCTATTCACTGAGCGGCATGCCAGCCATCGTAAAGAGAAACACTTTTTTTTTTATTTCATGAAATATTCAAAATACAAGCATTGGGGCACTTTAATATATAAATTATATTATAGCTGTATATATAGTTCTTATTAAACCATAGGCCACAGTTGCAATTGCAATTTAAATTACATGGATGGATAAACTTAACATTAGCTTTGAACGAACACTCATCAATATAAATTCCTGGTGGATGGGGTGTCCATATTGTATTAAAAGGCAAGACAATACAGCACCACTGCTTCAGGGTTTTCAGTAACTTTTCAAATAGGAGAAAGTTTTAGCAAAGTAGACAGGGTGTCCTCTCCCAGCAGGGTTTGAGGCATGCCCTCATAGAAATGGGGGACCTGGGGGGCACAGCCTCTGTAAAATATAATGAATTTCAGCTATTCAAATGTCCTGAAATGGCCTGTCCTGATGAGAAAAAAAAGATGAAGGAATAAAATGGATAGAATTGGTCAAAGGCCCCATTTATAACTATGGTGCTTTTTCATTCTTTATTACTTTTAGTTTTTAGCTCTACTGATCAGAGATCAGCAGAGCTTATGCCGTGGTGCGGCGTCCGTCGTCCGTCTGTCCGTCCGTCCGTCCGTCTGTCCGTAAACTTTTATTTGTAGCGACTACTCCACCGAAACTACTTGATGGATATTCATGAAACTTTACAGAAATGTTGCCCATGAAGTCTAGTTGATCCTAGCAAAAATTCATGTTGATGTGAAATCCAAGATGGCCACCAAAGCTAAAAATAGATTTTTAAAATACAAGTTTGTAGCGACTACTTCTTGAAAACTATAAGTGATATTGATATGGGACATTTTCTTAAATGATCAGCATGACATGATGTTAATCCTTGTCAAAAATTGTTTTGATTCGACGTTAAACATGGCTGCCAGTGGCCATCTTTGTTTACATAGAGTTATATAGTAAAAACTTGTAGCGACTACTCCTCTGAAACTAATTGGCGGATTTTCATGAAACTTTACAGGAATGTTGCTCTTGATGATTTAAAATAAATAAATTTGTAACGACTACTTCTTGAAAACTGTAAGTGATATTGATATGGGACGTTTTCTAAAATGATCAGCATGACATGATGTTGATTCTTGTCGAAATTTATTTCAATGCGACTTTAAACATGGCCGCTAGCGGACATCTTTGTTTACATAGATTTATATAGTAAAAACTTGTAGCGACTACTCCTCTGAAACTACTTGGCGTATTTTCATGAAACTTTACAGGAATGTTGCTCTTGATGTCTAATAGATCCTAGCAAAATTTCAGGTCTGCCAGAAATTCAAGATGGCCACCACAGCTAAAAATAGATTTTAAAAAATAAGTTTGTAGCGACTACTTCTTGAAAACTATAAGTGATATTGATATGGGACTTTTTCTAAAATGATCAGCATGACATGGTGTTGATCCTAGTCAAACATTATTTTGATTCGATGTTAAACATGGCTGCCAGTGGCCATCTTTGTTTACATAGAGTTATATAGTAAACACTTGTAGCGACTACTTCTCTGAAACTACTTGACGGATGTTCATGAAACTTCACAGGAATGTTGCTCTTGATGTCTAGTTGATCCTAAAAAAATTTCAGGCTGGCCGGAAATTCAAGATGGCCGCCACAGCTAAAAATAGATTTAAAATAAATAAATTTGTAACGACTACTTCTTGAAAACTGTAAGTGATATTGATATGGGACGTTTTCTAAAATGATCAGCATGACATGATGTTGATTCTTGTCGAAATTTATTTCAATGCGACTTTAAACATGGCCGCTAGCGGACATCTTTGTTTACATAGATTTATATAGTAAAAACTTTTAGCGACTACTCCTCTGAAACTACTTGACGATTTTTTATGAAACTTCACAGGAATGTTGCTCTTGATGTCTAATTGATCCCAGAATTTTTTTAGGTCGGCCGGAAATTCAAGATGGCAGCCATGGCTATAAATAGATTTTCAAGATACAAGTTTGTAGCGACTACTTCTTGAAAACTATAAGCGATATTGATATGGGACTTTTTCTAAAATGATCAGCATGACATGATGTTGATCCTTGTCAAAAATCGTTTTGATTCGATGTTAAACATGGCTGTCAGCGGCCATCTTTGTTTACATAGAGTTATATAATGAAAACTTGTAGCGACTACTTCTCTGAAACTACTAGACAGATTTTCATGAAACTTCACAGGAATGTTGCTGTTGATGTCTAATTGATCCTAGAAAAATTTCAGGTCGGCCGGAAATTCAAGATGGCCGCCACGGCTAAAAATAAATTTTCAAAAAACAAGTTTGTAGCGACTACTTCCTGAAATCTAAATCAATCAGTAGAGCTTCAAGGTCATTGACCTCTTGTTAAATTTAGACGTTTACTTACTGTTAAAATATTAATACAATTGCATGGTTCAACATTCAGCTTCTATTTTGCTGTTAACCGCGGTATTTACATGGATTGCCCTTACTTAATATATGGTGTCAGGGGTTTTTGATAGCGTAAGGATATATCTAATTGTAGATTGCACAAGACAATGTTAAAAAAAAAGTTTCACTGGAACTAAAAATATATAACAAAACTTTCATCGTATTCGATGTTATTTTGTTTACATTTGAAACATTATGGAGGGTACCCATCGCGCCTGTCCGGGGAACTACGTCATATGTTTTCAACGGTGTCACTATATTAGGTTTGATCAAAGTATTATGCTATAAAATCTTGAATTATAAACTTACATCAACACACTAGTTTTAAATATTTCACAGGGACGTACAGATATGTCTTTATTTGTTTAAAGGAGTTTCGCGTAGAGACTGCCTTGGGCTCCTTTATAGCTAGGGACCAAAATCCAGGTTTTAGGACCAAATCTAGACACGCTGGACAGAACACCAAACTTTCCTCATATGTATGTTATATATTTCTCCATATTTTTAAAAGAGTCCCCAAAGGTTTGTGAATCCCTAAATGTATTTTTTGGGGTCAAAAAGTTGGAAAAATAACTGAACTGCTGATTTCTGGAATAATTCAATAAAAATATATTTTAAATGCTTATTATATACCCGTTTGAAAAATGGGACGTATTATGGTATGGGGTTGTCCGTCCGTACGTCCATCCGTTCACTTTTGCATTCCACACAATAATTTCAAAAACGTAACACTTACACTCACAAAACTTCATAGGTACATTGCCCTAGGTGAGAGGAGGAACCCTATCGCATTTAGGGCCAGTAGGTCAAAGGTCACAAACACAGTGACCTTATATCGAAATATGCATTCTGCACAATAACTTCAAAACCGTAATACCTACACTCATAAAACTTCATAGGTACATTGCCCTAGGTGAGGAGGAGCCCTATTGATTTTGGAGCCAGTAGGTCAAAGGTCAAGATCACAGTGGCCTTATATGGAAATATGCCTTCCGCATAATAACTTCAAAACCATAAAACCTACACATGAAAGTTCATAAATACTTTTACCCTAGGTGAATTGTTTTTGGGGCCAGTAGGTCAAAGGTCAAGGTCACCGTCACCTTATATGGAAATATGAATTCCACATGTTAACTTCAAAACTGTAACACCAACACTCATGAAATTTCATAGGTTCATCACCCTTGTTGAAAGATGGAACCCTGTTGCTTTTGGGGTCAAAGGTCAAGGTCATGGACTCTATATGGAAATATGAATTCCACATAATAACCTCAAAACTGTAACACCTACACTGAAAAACGTCATAGGTACATTTCCCTAGTTGAGAGGAGGAACAAAAATTGCTTTTGGGGCCAGTAGGTCAAAGGTCAAGGTCACTGTGCCCTTATATGGAAATATGCTTTCTGCACAATAGCTTCAAAACTTTAACACCTACACTCATAAAACTTTGTAGGTACATTGCCCTAGGTGAAAGCAGAAACCCTATTTCTTTTGGGGTCAGTAGGTCAAAGGTCAAGATCACTGCCATCTTATATAGAAAAATGCATTCCTCATGATAACTTCCATAATTGAAACACCTACACTTTTAAAACTTCGTACATACATTGCCCATGGTGCGTGGAGAAACCCTAATGTGTTTGGGGTCAGTAGTTCAAAGATCAAGGTCACGATCACCTTATATGGAAGTATGTATTCCACATGATAACTTCAAAACCGTAACATCTACACTCATGAAATTTCATAGGTTCATCACTCTTGTTAAAAGCAGGAACCCTATTACTTTTGGGATCAAAAGTCAAGGTCACTGACCTTATATGGAAATATGAATTCCACATGATAACTTCAAAACCGTAACATCTACACTCATGAAACTTCATAGGTTCATCTCCCTTGTTGAAAGCAGGAACTCAATTTCTGTTGGGCCCAGTAAGTCAAAGGTCATGAACACAGTGACCTTATATTGAAATATAGAACTTCATAGGTACATTGCCCTAGTTGATAGGAGATATCCTTTAGTTTTGGGGGCCAGTAGGTCAAAGGTAAAGGTCACAGACGGCCTTATATGGAATCATGAATTCTGACAATAAATTCAAAAACATAACACCTACCCTCATAAAACATTAGGTCAAAGGTCAAGGTCACCATATATGGAAATAGACATTCCATCTAGTAACATAATACCCACACTTATGACACTTCATAGGTACATTGCCTTTGGTGAGAGGAGGAACCCTATTGATTATGGTTCAGTGGGACAAAGATCAAGGTGGCTTTGATCTTATATGGAAATAGGCATTCCTCGCGATAACTTCAAAACTATAACACCCATGCTCAAGAAATTTCTTAGATATATTGACTTTGGTGAGTGGATTTTGAGTCATTTGGTCAAAGGTCAAGGTCACCGTGACATTATATGGAAATAGGCATTTTGTGGCATAACTTCAAAACCATAACACCTACACTCCCTTGGTAAGAGAAAATATTGTATTTCATTGGGGTTAGCAGGTCAATGGTCAAGGTCGCTATGACCTTACGTGGTAATATGCATTCTGCGCGATAACATCAAAACCATAACACCCTCACTGATGAAACTTCATATGTTCTTTGACGTTGGCAAGGGAATAACTTTATTGTCTTTGGGGTCAGTAGGCCAAATGTCAAGGTCACCATGACCTTATATGGAAATACACATTCCGCCAAATAACTGAAACCATAACACTCACACTCATGAAACTTCAAGTATGGTCAGAGGAGGAACACTGTTGCTTTTGGGGTCACTAGGTCAAAGGTCAAGGTCACCAGTACATATTCCAAGTGATAACTCCAGGAGTATAATACCTACAGTGATGAAACTTTGTAGATACATTGCCCCCGGTGAGAGGAGGAACCCTTTTCGCTTTTGGGTAGGTCAAAGGTCATGGTCAAATTGCAGATGAAAATCCCGGAAATATGATATTGACACTTCTTAAACTTCATATGTGCATTGTCCTTGGTCAGAGGAGGAAGCTTTTAGTTTTGGGTTCAGTAGGTCATCAAGGTCACATTGAAGTGACAATGAC
Organism: Cyrtodaria siliqua; assembly: GCA_037043455.1. Taxonomy (NCBI): domain Eukaryota; kingdom Metazoa; phylum Mollusca; class Bivalvia; order Adapedonta; family Hiatellidae; genus Cyrtodaria; species Cyrtodaria siliqua. Next base: position 295,411 of record JAWPHD010000333.1, read on the forward strand.
TGAATCCTAAGACATTTTCCTCAATGTAACTTGTAACTATTAGACCTACAATTTTGAAACTTTACAGAAATAGTACCCATGTTAAAACAACAGCCTCTATTGATTTTAAGCTGTCAAGGTCACTGTGACCTGATCATGACAAATTCCTTCCCAGCTGTTATTCACAAACTATTTGATCTACAGTCTTGAAACTTCATACAAATAGTGCTCTTGGTTAAACAACATCCCCTATCAGTTTTTTTGTTAGAAGGTCAAAGGTAAGGGTTATATTGACCTGACACCTAGGAAATGTTAATAAAAACTTTAGGAAATGGGCGTATAATGCGCTGTTAGGCGGCACTCTTGTTATATTATTTTTTTTGTTTTATTGAAAGATAATATTATTTAATGTTGTATTAACAGTTTAATGCTCCATGCATTTTTCTGACGTCATCAATTCCAACTGAAAAGCAAGGAAAATTGCGTCTACTTATATATACTCTGTAAAAGAAGTTTTGGACCATGGCAGTGTTCGAACCCGTACAATGGTCGCTGAATCATGACATTCGACCATAACCCTTATTATCTCAGTTGATAATTCACAATAGATCAACAATCAACAATAATTATCGTTTACAATGAAAGTGTGCGAAAAAATAAGAATCTTTTTATTGGTTACTCAAATGTGTCCGTAACTGTTACTTTGTATGGACTTTGCAACATTTTTTACAGACCCTTTGTGTGTTCACGATATTTTTAGCTCTACTGGCCAAGGGCCAGCAGAGCTTATGGGATGGTGTGTTGTCCGTCTTCCGTCGTCCGTCCGTCGTCCGTCGTCCGTCCGTCCGTCGTCCGTCCATTAACTTTTCTTCAAACGACTTCTCCTCAGAAACCGCTTGGCTAATTTTGACCAAACTTCACATGGATGATCCTTAGATGAATGCTTTTTAGATTTGTTAAAATTAGGTCAGCGCTACATCCAAGATGGCTGCCATTACCATATATGGTCGAAACCTTAAAAAATCTTCTTCTCCAGAACCGCTGGACAGATTTCAACAGTTTTTCTTTTAAAATGATCGCCAACGCCTAGACTATCAAGATTGTTCAAATTAAGTCCCCGGGGTCAAAAATGGCCGTGCCCCGGGGGTCCAAAGTTTGTATATTGAGGTTTTGCATGTTTTTCATATAGACATATAGGAAAAAACTTTAAAAAATCTTCTTCTCTGAAACCACAAGGCACATATATCTCATGTATTACATGTAGCATCAGCTTATGGTCCTCTACTATGTTTGTTCAAATGGTGACCCTGGGGTCAAATTTGTCCCCGCCCCGGGGGTCACAGTTTTACATAGACTTATATAGGATTTTTTTCTAAAAAATCTTCTTCTCGGAAACTACAACAGCCAGAGGTTTGATACTTTGCATTTACTATAAGCTTATGGTCCTTTACCAAGTTTGTTCAAATGGTGACCCTCGGGTCACATTTGGCCCCGCCCCAAGGGTCACATGTTTTACATAGACATGTATAGGGAAAAACTTAAAAAATCTTCTTCTCTGAAACTGCAAGAGCCAGAGGTTTAATATTTTGCATTTGCTATAAGCTTGTGGTCCTCTATCAAGTTTGTTCAAATGGTGACCCAGGGGTCACATTTGGCCCCACCCCGGGGGTCACAGTTTTACATAGGCTTGTATAGGGAAAAACTGAAAAAAATCTTCTTCTCTGGAACCACATGGCACAGAGCTCTCAGTAATACATGTAGCATCAGCTTATGGTCCTCTACTAAGTTTGTTCAAATGGTGACCCGGGGGTCAAATTTGTCCCCGCCCCGAGGGTCACAGTTTTACATAGACTTATATAAGATTTTTTTTTTAAATCTTCTTCTCGCCAACTACAAGAGTCAGAGGTTTGATATGTTACATTTATTATAAGCTTATGGTCCTTTACGTCCTTTACCAAGTTTGTTCAAATAGTGACCCTGGGGTCACATTTGGTCCCGCCCCAAGGGTCACATGTTTTACATAGACATGTATAGGGAAAAACTTAAAAAATCTTCTTCTCTGAAACTGCAAGAGCCAGAGGTTTAATATTTTGCTGTTGCTATAAGCTTATGGTCCTTTACATATTTTGTTCAAATGGGGACCCTGGGGTCACATCTTGCCCCGCCCCGGGGAATCACAGTTTTACATAAATGCTTGTATAGGGAAAAACTGAAAAAAAAATTCTTCTCTGGAACTGCAAGAGCCAGAGGTTTAATATTTTGCATTTGCTAAAAGCTTATGGTCCTTTACCAAGTTTGTTCAAATGGTGACCCTGGGGGTCACATTTGGCCCCGCCCCAAGGGTCACATGTTTTACATAGACATGTATAGGGAAAAACTTAAAAAATCTTCTTCTCTGAAACTGCAAGAGCCAGAGGTTTAATATTTTGCTGTTGCTATAAGCTTATGGTCCTTTACCAATTTTGTTCAAATGGGGACCCTGGGGTCACATCTGGCCCCGCCCCGGGGGTCACAGTTTTACATAAATGCTTGTATAGAGAAAAACTGAAAAAAATCTTCTTCTCTGGAACTGCAAGAGCCAGAGGTTTAATATTTTGCATTTGCTATAAGTTTATGGTCCTTTACCAAGTTTGTTCAAATGGTAACCCTCGGGTCATATTTGACCCCGCCCCAAGGGTCACATGTTTTACATAGACATGTATAGGGATTTTTTTTATTTTTTATTTTTTTTTTAATATTTTTATTTATTTTTTTAATTTTTTTATTTTTGATTGATTTTTTTTTTTTTTTTTATATTATTATTTATTTTATTTTTTTTTTATTTTTTTTTATTTTTTTTTTAAATATTTTTTTTTTTATTTTTTTTTTTTTATTGATTTATTTTTAAATATCTTCTTTTTTATTTATTTATTTTTTTTTATTTATTTTTTTTTTTTTTTTTTTTTTTTTAGCTCTATGTTCGACCAGTCGGACCAGTAATAGAGGTGTTCTTGATTTAGTTAAACATGCTATATGTTGCCTCGTTAATACGGTTGGGCCTTCATTTTTCATCTGATCTTTTACCAAACTTTACCAGATTCTTTAGTTATGGCCCTTGATTTAGTTAAAAAGCTGTTTTTTGCCCGAAACTTTGAAAAAAACGCAAATGGCAGTCACTCACTTCATTGATGTTATAAGAGCCATGTTAGCCAGTAGAGCGTCCACAGGCCCTCTTGGGCCTCTTGTTTTTATATACCCTGGTCCAAAACATTTTTTACCGAGTATATATATTGATCACATTTTTCCTTGGTCAATATTAATTAATATTATTTGAACAGCCTTCGTATATTGCTTATAGTGTAATCATATGGTTCTCTACCAAGTTTGTTGAAATGGTGGCACTGGGGTAATTTGATCCCGCCCCAATAGTCACACTTTTACATAGACTTTTATGGAAGAATCTTTACAACTACAAGACTTAGAGGTCTATAATTAGCTCTACTGGCCAACGGCCAGCAGAGCTTATGGGATGGTGTGTTGTCTGTCGTCCGTCGTCTGTCTGTCTGTCGTCTGTCGTCTGTCTGACGTCCGTTAACTTTTCTTCAAACGACTTCTCCTCAGAAACCGCTTGGCTAATTTTGACCAAACTTCATGTGGATGATCCTTAGATGAATGCTTTTTAGATTTGTTAAAATTAGGTCAGCGCTACATCCAAGATGGCTGCCATTACCATATATGGTCGAAACTTAAAAAATCTTCTTCTCCAGAACCGCTGGACAGATTTCAACAGTTTTTCTTTTAAAATGATCGCCAACGCCTAGACTATCAAGTTTGTTCAAATAAAGTCCCCGGGGTCAAAAATGGCCGTGCCCCGGGGGTCCAAAGTTTGTATATTGAGGTTTTGCATGTTTTTCATATAGACATATAGGAAAAAACTTTAAAAAATCTTCTTCTCTGAAACCACAAGGTACAGAGCTCTCATGTATTACATGTAGCATCAGCTTATGGTCCTCTACTAAGTTTGTTCAAATAGTGACCCTGGGGTCAAATTTGTCCCCGCCCCGGGGGTCACAGTTTTACATAGACTTATATAGGATTTTTTTTTAAAAAATCTTCTTCTCGGAAACTACAAGAGCCAGAGGTTTGATATTTTGCATTTACTATAAGCTTATGGTCCTTTACCAAGTTTGTTTAAATGGTGACCCTCGGGTCACTTTTGGCCCCGCCCCAAGGGTCACATGTTTTACATAGACATGTATAGGGAAAAACTTAAAAAATCTTCTTCTTTGAAGCTGCAAGAGCCAGAGGTTTAATATTTTGCATTTGCTATAAGCTTGTGGTCCTCTACCAAGTTTGTTCAAATGGTGACCCAGGGGTCACATTTGGCCCCACCCCGGGGGTCACAGTTTTACATAGGCTTGTATAGGGAAAAACTGAAAAAATTCTTCTTCTCTGGAACCTCATGGCACAGAGCTCTCATGTATAACATGTAGCATCAGCTTATGGTCCTCTACTAAGTTTGTTCAAATGGTGACCCTGGGGCCAAATTTGTCCCCGCCCCGAGGGTCACAGTTTTACATAGACTTATATAGGATTTTTAGCTCTACTGGCCCCTTGGCCAGCAGAGCTTATGGGATGGTGTGTTGTCCATCTTCCGTCGTCCGTCGTCCGTCCGTAAACTTTTGCTTGTGTACACTCTAGAGGCCACATTTCAGATGCAATCATCATGAAACTTTGTCAGAATGTTTGTCTCAATGAAATCTCGGTCAAGTTCGAAAATGGGTCATGTGGGGTCAAAAACTAGGTCACTAGGTCAAATATTGGAAAAACCTTGTGTACACTCTAGAGGCCATATTTTTGACCCGAGCTTGATGCAACTTTGTCAGAATGATTGTCTTAATTATATCTTGGTCAAGTTTGAAAATGGGTCATATGGGTTTAAAAACTAGGTCACTAGGTCAAATACTTGAAAACCCTTGTGTACACTCTAGAAGCCGTATTTCTGACCCAATTTTGATGAAACTTTGTCAAAATGTTTGTCTTAATTATATCTTGGTCAAGTTCAAAAATGGGTCACATGGTTTAAAAACTAGGTCACTAGGTCAAACTTTGGAAAAACCGTGTGTACACTCTAGAGGCCATATTTTTGACCCTATCTTGATGAAACTTTGTCAGAATGTTTGTTTCAATGAAATCTCGGTCAAGTTCAAAAATGGGTCATGTGGGGTCAAAAACTAGGTCACTAGGTCAAATACTTGAAAAAACTTGTGTACACTCTAGAGGTCATATTTGTTACTCAATCTTGATGAAATTTTGTCAAATTGTTTATCTCAATTATATCTTGATCAAGTTCGGAAATGGGTCACATGAAGTTAAAAACTAGGTCACTAGGTCAAATATTGGAAAAACCTTGTGTACACTCTAGAGGCCATATTTTTGACCCGAGCTTGATGCAACTTTGTCAAAATGTTTGTCTTAATTATATCTTGGTCAAGTTCAAAAATGGGTCACATGGTTTAAAAACTAGGTCACTAGGTCAAACTTTGGAAAAACCGTGTGTACACTCTAGAGGCCATATTTTTGACCCTATCTTGATGAAACTTTGTCAGAATGTTTGTTTCAATGAAATCTCGGTCAAGTTCAAAAATGGGTCATGTGGGGTCAAAAACTAGGTCACTAGGTCAAATACTTGAAAAAACTTGTGTACACTCTAGAGGTCATATTTGTTACTCAATCTTGATGAAATTTTGTCAAATTGTTTATCTTAATTATATCTTGATCAAGTTCGGAAATGGGTCACATGAAGTTAAAAACTAGGTCACTAGGTCAAATATTGGAAAAACCTTGTGTACACTCTAGAGGCCATATTTTTGACCCGAGCTTGATGCAACTTTGTCAGAAAGTTTGTCTTAATTATATTTTGGTCAAGTTCAAAAATGGGTCCCATGGGGTCAAAAACTAGGTCACTAGGTCAAATACTTGAAAAACCTTGTGTACACTCTAGACACCATGTAGTACGACTCAATTCATCAATGGTATAACGGCCAGTAGAGCGTTCACAGGCCCTCTTGGGCCTCTTGTTTTTTTTAAAAATCTTCTTCTCGCCAACTACAAAAGTCAGAGGTTTGATATGTTACATTTATTATAACCTTATGGTCCTTTACCAAGTTTGTTCAAATGGTGACCCTGGGGTCACATTTGGCCCCGCCCCAAGGGTCACATGTTTTACATAGACATGTATAGGGAAAAAATCTTCTTCTCTGAAACTGCAAGAGCCAGAGGTTTAATATTTTGCTGTTGCTATAAGCTTATGGTCCTTTACCAATTTTGTTCAGATGAAGACCCTGGGGTCACATCTGGACCCGCCCCGGGGGTCACAGTTTTATATAAATGCTTGTATAGGGAAAAACTGAAAAAAATCTTCTTCTCTGGAACTGCAAGAGCCAGAGGTTTAATATTTTGCATTTGCTATAAGCTTATGGTCCTTTACCAAGTTTGTTCAAATGGTGACCCTGGGGTCACATTTGGCCCCGCCCCAAGGGTCACATGTTTTACATAGACATGTATAGGGAAAAACTTAAAAAACCTTCTTCTCTGAAACTGCAAGAGTCAGAGGTTTAATATTTTGCTGTTGCTATAAGCTTATGGTCCTTTACCAATTTTGTTCAAATGGGGACCCTGGGGTCACATCTGGCCCCGCCCCGGGGGTCACAGTTTTACATAAATGCCTGTATAGGGAAAAACTAAAAAAAATCTTCTTCTCTGTAACTGCAAGAGCCAGAGGTTTAATATTTTGCATTTGCTATAAGCTTATGGTCCTTTACCAAGTTTGTTCAAATGGTGACCCTCGGGTCATATTTGACCCCGCCCCAAGGGTCACATGTTTTACATAGACATGTATAGGGAAAAACTTAAAAAACCTTCTTCTCTGAAACTGCAAGAGTCAGAGGTTTAATATTTTGCTGTTGCTATAAGCTTATGGTCCTTTACCAATTTTGTTCAAATGGGGACCCTGGGGTCACATCTGGCCCCGCCCCGGGGTCACAGTTTTACATAAATGCCTGTATAGGGAAAAACTGAAAAAAAATCTTCTTCTCTGTAACTGCAAGAGCCAGAGGTTTAATATTTTGCATTTGCTATAAGCTTATGGTCCTTTACCAAGTTTGTTCAAATGGTGACCCTCGGGTCATATTTGACCCCACCCCAAGGGTCACATGTTTTACGTAGACATGTATAGGGAAAAACTTAAAAAATCTTCTTCTCTGAAACTGCAAGAGTCAGAGGTTTAATATTTTGCTGTTGCTATAAGCTTATGGTCCTTTACCAATTTTGTTCAAATGGGGACCCTGGGGTCACATCTGGCCCCGCCCCGGGGGTCACAGTTTTACATAAATGCCTGTATAGGGAAAAACTGAAAAAATCTTCTTCTCTGTAACTGCAAGAGCCAGAGGTTTAATATTTTGCATTTGCTATAAGCTTATGGTCCTTTACCAAGTTTGTTCAAATGGTGACCATATTTGACCCCACCCCAAGGGTCACATGTTTTACATAGACATGTATAGGGATTTTTTTTTTTTAATTATTTTTTTTTTAATATTTTTTTTAATTATATTTTTTTTGAATTTTTATTGATTTTTTTTTTTTTTGAATTTCTTTTTTTTTTGATTGATTTTTTTTTTTTGAAATATTTTTTTTTTTATTTCTTTTTTTTTTAAATTATTTTTTTAAATATCTTTTCTTTTTTTTCTTTTTCTGAAATATGTTCTTTTTTTTTCTTTTTCTTTTTTTAATTATTATTATTTATTTTTTTTTGAAATTTTTTTTTGAATTTTTTTTATCTCTATGTTCGACCAGTCAGACCAGTAACAGAGGTGTTCTTGATTTAGTTAAACATGCTATATTTTGCCTCGTTAATACGGTAGGGCCTTCATTTTTCATCTGATCTTTACCAAACTTTACCAGATTCTTTAGTTATGGCCCTTGATTTAGTTAAAAAGTTGTTTTTTGCCCGAAACTTTCAAAAAAAACGTAAATGGCAGTCACTCACTTCATGGATGTTATAAGAGCCATGTTAGCCAGTAGAGCGTCCACAGGCCCTCTTGGGCCTCTTGTTTTTCATTTAGCATGGGCTAATTGTCCTTTAACAAAAATGTTTGAATGGTGACCCAGTGCAAGATTTAGTCATGGGATTTTAAAATGACTTGGCACATTTACTCATCTCATCTGATCTCAGTATCCTCATTGTCTACGTCACTCTGAAGGTCATTCACTTCTTATACGCCTATAGTAAGGCCCAATTTGAGTCTCTCCTTGACTCTTGCATGCATTGAGGGATTTCATATTAATTTGGCTCATTTACTTATCTCATCAAGAGGATGTGCAGAACCTAACACCCATGTCACTTTCTCTGAAGGTCATTCACTTATATGCCTAAGTAAGGCCCATTTCATGTCTGCCCCATAACTCTTGCATGTATGGAGGGATTTCAAAATAACTCGCATATTTACTTATGTCATTTAACTGATGTGTGGAACCTAACACCCATGCTGGTATTTTCAAGGTCAAGGCCACACTGAAGGTTATTCGTCTTCTATATGCATATAATGTCTCGAACTATTACATGCATTGAGGATTTTGATAACATATTTCCCTCAAAATTCAATACATTTTCGATCTTTTGTATCAAAAATCCCTCTGAAAAAACAAACAAAATTCAATCAGTTACTTTTTTACATTTTATAAAAGCGCACCCTTGGCATTTTGCATAGTGTCACAGCACTACTTTAAGGGGAAATATGGTTAATTGGCATATTAAATAAAAGAAATTATTGTGTCCTCCATACGTATGTGAAATGTATGTCTATCCCATTTCGTGTATGCTCCATTACTCTTGCATGTCAAAAACAAAAACATTTGATTGTGTGAAGACGGGTATGAATAGGGTAGAATAGAGTAGGCAACAGTTTTTGGTTTGAAAGTCTTGACTTATTGTTTCATTCATTATACCCTCGCTTCGAAGAAATGGGGGCTATATTATAGGAATCGCTTTGTCTGTCACTTCGCGTTCCGTCGCGTCCAGTTTTATTATTTAACAGATAATAGTTACCTGGTTGCATATTTGCTTTTCATTTTTGGTATGATATGAAAAAAAATCATGAAAACCACATACGGTTACACTCCCCTAATTTTTACACAAGATTCCACAAAGTTTTTAATCATTTGTCCTGTTATTTAACAGATAATTGATGCATAGGTTCTTTTTCTTCTTTTATGACATGAAAATACGTAATAATAACCTCATAAAGTTATACACTACTAAGTTTAAGACCTCATAAGGTTACACTCCACTAATTTACATTGTGTCGCGTCTCGTCGTGTCCTGTTGCATTATTTAACAAATAATGGTTGCATATTTGCTTTTCCTTTTTGGTATTTTGCGAAAATCAATTATGAAAACCACATATTAAGGTTACATTTCACTAATTAAACAGACTTCATAAGGTTACACTCAACTCATTTTTACACACGATTCCACTAAGTTTTTAATTATTTCTCCTGTTATTTAACAGATAATGGTTTCATATTTTCTTTTTCTTTTTTATCATTTTAAAATACATAATGAAAAACTTCATAAAGTTACACACTATGAATTTTAATACCTTCTAAGGTTACACTCCACTAATTTACGTCGCGTCCCATCCTATCGTGTCCCCTTGCATTATTTAACAGATAGTGGTTGCATATTTTCTTTCCTTTTTGGTTTGATGTGGAAATACATCATAAAAAACACATAAGGTTACATTCCACTAATTATACAGACTTCATAAGGTTACACTCCACTAATTTTTACTTAAAACTCCACATATTTTAATTATTTGTCGCATTATTTAACAGATAATCAGATAATTGTTGCATATTTTCTTTTCCTTTTTCTTGTCTAATATGTGAGACTCTACATATTTTTCAATCATTTGTGATTGAGACTCTGTTCAGCACAAACTTCAGAGTATTCCCACGCATCCATATTAAGGAAATGATACCTATTCTGACTGGACACCAATACGGGAGTATTAACCACCTTCACATAATTTGCATTAAATTTGTTTTTAGTTAATTTATATGAAAATACTGAATCAGTACCTTTCTTGAGGATACACACATGTTCAAACAGTTCACCAAGTGGGAGTATTAATCACCTTTAATGATAGCTCTAGTTTTATGATGGCTTTATGATGTTACAGTGTTAAATAGTGACATTCAAATTCTTGTCACAGACATTTAATTCACTCGGCTATTTATTCATCAACATTTTACATTCCTATTTTGACAATGCTGCCTCTTAACTTTCTTAAAGTAAGGCTCATTTTGTCTCTGCTACATAAATCTTAGTGCATCATCAAGACAATGCGGCAAGCAACACACACCTATGTCTGAATCTTCAAAGTCAAGGCCATACATCTCCCAGACTTGTAACCTCTTGTTCTGATTTGCTTGACTCAGAGAAGCATTTGCATCAGCCTAACGACTCGACATGCTGGCTGGTGCCATTTAGTTCATAATAAACTGTAAAAAACTGGAACATTTTAATACTATTCTATTAAAACTCTTATGTTTTTTAGAGATGCCAAGATGGAAAACTTCTGCAAGTTTCAAAAGAATATGGAAGATAATGTGAAAACTTTACTGGCCGTAACCTATGACAACAGAAAAAAACATCTAGGACGTAAGTTAAATTATCTCCTGATTTCTCATTGGAATTAGCGAGGGTGTCCAAAGACACAGGACAGACACTAGATTGATAGATTTGAAAGGGTTGTAGATTTTTAGCTCTAGCTTATGGGATGGCGAGTTGTCCATTATCCATCCGTTAATTTTTGCCTCAACACGATAGCGCCTACATTTTATATAAGAGGGCTGGCGTGACGCAGTCGGTAGCACGGCGGATTTGTAACTGGAGGCCCCGGGTTCAATCCTCCGTGGTGCTACTGAGTTTCATCGCTGTGTCCTTGGGCAAGACTCTTTCCCTTAATCTCGTCCGTCAGATGGGGACGTAAACCGGGTGGTCCCGTGTATCGGTCTATCCTCCGAGCACATTAAAAAACCATAGGAACCTATTCGATAATGAGACATATCTGTACATCCCTGTGAAATATTTAAAACTAGTAAGTTTATAATTCCTATGTATCCTTCCCCTCTCTCTAGGGTGGCTCAAAATAACCTATACTGTGTTGATGAGCCGTTAACAACATTCAGTTCATTTTATATCCGATCTTTTTCAAACTTTACCAGACTTGATAACAGTGAAAGCTAGGACGAGTTAAAAAACCAGCCAATTCGGACCAGTAACACCAGAGTTGTGGCTCTTGATTTAGTTAAAATTGCTATATTTTGCCTCAACACGATAGGGCCTTCATTTTTGTGTCGCCTTTTCGAAGATACATAGGGATCACTTTGTCGTCCGTCAGTCAATCCGTCAGTTAGTCGGTCAGTCCAGTCCGTCCGTCCGTCCGTCCGTCCGTCCGTCCGTCACGAAAACTTAACTTTGGCTATAACTTCCTCATTTCTTGATATTTCTTCATCAAACTTTCAATATATACTCATCATGACAACGTCAACATGACCATACTAAAATATAACGGTCAAGATCACACTGAAGGATGTTGGCTGGGCAAGTTTTGACATTTCCCAGTCTAAGAATTTTATTTTTTAAATCATAGTTTTATTTGACAACAGAATAGTTTTAATTTTTTGCATTTTAGTAGATAAGAATGCAATGTAGGATTTAAGATGGAAACATATAAAATTTGAAGCAAAAATGGTTTATTCGTATGTTTTCCGTCATTATCATTTTTTGTTGTCAACAAAATAGGGGGTATGGGTAGCTCGGAGTAGAATTCATCCTTTTGCTATAGAAAAAATAAGATTTTTGTTTTTCTATAGTGGAATACATATATCAAAGTAGATAGTGAGCTAATGTTATGTTCAATCTCTTTGTCAAAATTGTGGGTACAGTATTTTACAGTGAAAATGTCAAAATAACTCCAAAATGTGTGTAATTTAAAGATTTTTTAATAAAAAATCCTTAGAAGTCTGGTGACCTATATATTTTTTTACTTGTTTTGAAAGAATGTCATAGGACCTTGTCATATACAAGTTTTAAAGAAAGTTGAGCATTAGAACATACTTTTTTTATCTTGAATTATTTTTTTATTAAAAAGATAATGGGTGGGGTACGGTCTATATATGTTTACTTTTCAAAGTAAGAAGATGTATGAGGATTACAATTGTTTATGCATGTTTTGAAAGATAAATATATGTAGTCGAAAATTAATTGTTGTTTTTCAATAGATGTAATGTTATGAAAAACAAATGTGAAAATGTTCAATGACTTTATTTATCCTCTTTTTAGTGAAATTTGAAATATGTGACCTTCAAAGACGTCTAGTGGGAAAAAAAAGTGTTGTGACCTACCCTTTTTTAGCTCTTCTGATCAGAGATCAGCAGAGCTTATGCTGTGGTGCGGCGTCCGTCGTCCGTCTGTCTGTCCTTAAACTTTTTTTTTGTAGTGACTACTCCTCTGAAACTACTGAATGGATTTTTATGAAACTTTACAGAAATGTTACCCATGAAGTCTAGTTGATCCTAGCAAAAATTCATGTTGATGTGAAATCCAAGATGGCCACCAAATCTAAAAATAGATTTTTTAAAAACAAGTTTGTAGCAACTACTTATTGAAAACTCTAAGTGATATTGATATGGGACTTTTTCTAAAATGATCAGCATGACATGATGTTGGTCCTTGTCGAAAATCGTTTTGATTCGACGTTAAACATGGCTGTCAGCCGCCATCTTTATTTACATAGAGTTATTTAGTAAAAACTTGTAGCGACTACTCCTCTGAAACTACTCGGCAGATTTCCATGAAACTTCACAGGAATGTTGCTCTTGATGTCTAAATGAGCCTTGCAAAATTTTAGGTCGGCCAGAAATTAAGATGGCCGCCACGGATAAAAATAAATTTTCAAAATACAAGTTTGTAGCAACTACTTCTTGAAAACTATAAGTGATATTGATATGCGTCTTTTCCTAAAATGATCAGTATGACATGATGTTGATCCTTGTCAAAAATTATTTTGATTTGACATTAAACATAGCCACCAGCAGCCATCTTTGTTTACATAGAGTTATATAATGAAAACTTGTAGCGAATACTCCTCTGAAACTACTTGATGGATTTTCATGAAACTTCACACGAATGTTGCTCTTGATGTCTAATTGATCCTAGCAAAACTTCAGGTCGGCCGGAAATTCAAGATGGCCGCCACGGCTAAAAATAGATTTTCAAAAAACAAGTTTATGGCGACTACTTCTTGAAAACTATAAGTGATATTGATATGGGACTTTTTCTAAAATGATCAGTATGACATGATGTTGATCCTTGTCAAAAATTATTTTGATTTGACATTAAACATGGCCGCCAGTGGCCATCTTTGTTTACATAGAGTTATATAATGAAAACTTGTAGCGACTACTCCTATGAAACTATGGATTTTCATGAAACTTCACAGGAATGCTGACCTAGCTATCAAAAATCTATCAGTAGAGCTTCAAGGTCATTGACCTCTTGTTGATAATTTTGTATCTAAATGATACCAAAGAAGCTTTAAATATCAATTTAATAAACATCTCAGCATAACGTCCTTTCCCAGCCAATCTCCTTAAATACACATTTTTTTCTTCATGAAAACTTAACGTTGGCTATAACTTTCTCATTTCTTGATATTTCTTCATCAAACTTTCAATATATACTCATCATGACAACACCAACATGACCATGCTAAAATATACAGGTCAAGGTCACACTTTCAATATATACTCATCATGACAACACCAACATGACCATGCTAAAATATACAGGTCAAGGTCACACTGAAGGTCATTATATGGGTTAAATACTCGTTTTTTTCTTCGCGAAAACTTAACTTTGCCTTTAACTTTTTCAATTCTTGATATTTCTTCATCAAACTTTCAATATATACTCATCATGACAACATTGACATGACCATGCTAAAATATAAAGGTCAAGGTCACACTGAAGGTCATTATATGGGTTAAATACTCATTTTCTTCACAAAAACTTAACGTTGGTTATAACGTTCTCATTTCTTGATATTTCTTCATCAGACTCAATCTGGTTAAATGGGTTAAATACTCTTTTTTTTTTCTTCCCGAAAACTTAACAGTTTGCTATAACTTTCTCATTTCTTGATATTTCTTCATCAAACTTTCAATATATACTCATCATGACAACATCGACATGACCATACTAAAATATAAAGGTCTAGGGCACACTGAAAGTCATTATATGGGTTGAATACTCATTTTTAGAGAGCTTATGGGATGTGGTGTTGTCCGTCTGTCTGTCCGTCTGTAAACTTTTACCTCGTTAAGACGATAGGGCCTTCATTTTTCATCCAATCTTTACCAAATTTTAATAGGTTGTTAATATCAATAAAAGATCGAACAAGTTCGAAAACCAGCCATATCGGACCAGTAACAGCAGAGTTATGGCCCTTGCTTTTGTTAAAAATGCTATATTTTGTTTCGTTAAGACGATAGGGGCTTCATTGTTCATCCAAACTTTATCGAACTTGATTAGATTGTTAATGTCAGTGATTATTGAAAGCTCGGACAAGTTTGAAAACCAGCCATATTGGACCAGTAACAGCGGAGTTATGGCCCTTGATTTAGTTAAAAATGCTATATTTTGCCTCATTAAGACATTTTTTTTGTTTGATTTTTTTTTGTTTGAATTTTGTTTATTGACCAAGTTCGAAAACCAGCCAGATTGGACCAGTAACAGAGGAGTTATTGGCTCTTGTTTAGTTAAAAATGCTCGTTAATATGGTAGGGCCTTCGTTTTTAATCTGATCTTTACCAAACTTTACCAGATTTTTAGTTATGGCCCTTGATTTAGTTAAAAATGCTGTATTTGCCCCAAATCTTTCAAAAAAAACATAAATTGCAGTCACTCGCTTCATTGATATTATAATAGCCATGTTAGCCAGTAGAGCGTCCACAGGCCCTCTTGGGCCTCTTGTTCAGAGATCAGCAGAGCTTATGCCGTGGTGCAGTGTCCGTCGTCCGTCTGTCGGTCCGAACTAACAGATTGGGGTTATGGGGCTATAAGAACAATAGTAACTGTAAATTCTATTCATTCCGTATGTTTATGTTGCTATTTTTGGGTTTATGTGGCTACTTAGACAATAGGGAGAACAATGGTGTAGCCACCTAAACCCAAAATATGAGGATGTCCGTTAAATAGATTTTTAAAAAACAAGTTTGTAGCAACTACTTCTTGAAAACTATAAGTGATATTGATATGGGACTTTTTCTAAAATGATCAGCATGACACGATTTCCTTGTCGAAAATCGTTTTGGTTTGACATTAAAAATAGTTGCCCGGCCATCTTTGTTTACATAGAGTTATATAGTAAAAACTTGTAGCGACTACTCCTGAAACTACTTGAAGGTTTTCGTGAAACTTAACAGGAATGTTGCTTTTGATGTGTAGTTTATCCTAAAAAAAAATTCAGGTCGGCCAGAAATTCAAGATGGCCACCATGGCTAAAAATAGATTTAAATGACATGCATATCTTGCTTCTTTCTTGGAGGATATTCACCAAACTTCACCAGAATGTTCCTTATATGCATCTAAAATCATTTGCAGAATTTCTGGTTGCACTGACCGACTTACGATGAAATATAGGTCACGTCCCGACTCCGCTACGACATATGTTTAATTTCTTGCTTCTGTCTCCCAGGATTTTCACCAAACTTTACAATGTTTCTTATATGCATCTAACATCATATGCAAAATTTCGGGTCGCTGTAATCTACTTTCACCAAAATACAGGTCACACCTGGTATCCGCTACAACATGCATCCCCCACTGTTAATGACATTAATTAAAATTTAAGTATGGATACAACAAATATCTCTTGGGATTGACGTTTTTATTGGTCAAATCAAACATCTGGACTTCTTCATAATAGGGCTTGACATGTAGGCCGTGGCCTTCTAGTTTATCCAATCAAGATGAAACTTTGTGAGTCCTGTCATTGTAGCATGTGCATAAGCACGTTATTAACAGGTTCTTGTCTAATGACTTTTGTCGGAATTACGAGGGGTGTTCGAAAAGTAACAGGGAAAATGCCATCACTTTTGTTTGAGTAGGACCATTTTTATGAAATTTCACACAAGGGTACCTTAACTCATCACGGATATGTTCTATGAACATGTTTACCTTATCACAAGGTATGCGTTCACTAGCGTCACTATGGCAACGTCAAGCAACGTTGAGCGGGGCAACTCGTAAAGTTACACAAACTCTTCAGTTTTTGTACATTTTAAATAGAGTAACTATAGATTTTCTGACGCCAGAATTGCTCGAAAATGCACGTTGACGTTTCCCCAACTTTCTACATTATGTCGGGTATGTTTTTGACATCATTTCCATGCTAAAGTGCGCGATTGTCAATCGCACTTTGAAATCGTTCGAATTCAGACATGGAGCAGCGCTACTCTATCAAATTTTGTGTTTTGAGCTACATCATGATAATGCACCATCACATACCGCTGCGATTACCCAGGAAACCCTTAATGAACTTAATATAGACACTATACAGCACCCTCCTTACTCACCAGATATGGCCCCATGTGATTTTTACCTGTTCCCGGCCATTAAAGCAGAAATGCGCAGTCAACATTTCGATGACGTTGACGTTCTTCCAGTTCTTGTTCGTGCAGTTATCCGGAAAATTCCAGTCGAGAACTTTGAAAAATGTTTCTCATCATGGGTAAAAAGATGGGAAAAATGTGTAAAATACTCAGGAGAGTATTTTGAGAAAATTTGAAGACGGTAACTTGTTACGGTATGTAGATTTTCAAAATAGTAGTAACGAATAATCCGACGTGCCCCGCTCAACGTTACTTGACGTTGCCATAGTGACGCTAGCAAACGCATACCTTATGGCAATGTAAACATGTTCATAGAACATATCCGTGATAAGTTAAGGTACCTTTCTGTGAAATTTTACAAAAAATGGCCCTACTCAAACAAAAGTTATGGCATTTTTCCCGTTACTTTTCGAACACCCCTCGTATTGCCCTTTTGTTGATTGAAATAAGAAGATATTATTCAAATATGGATAACTCTTACAGTTTTCATCCAATCAAGATGAGACTTGGTATTGTAATGTTTACCTTTTGCACTCTGCATATTGTAAGAAGGTTCTGGTCGAATGATGCTAGAGTTATTGCTCTTTGTTGATAAAAATTAGAGGAAATTATTTGTTGATGGTTAATTTCTCATACAGTTTTTGTCTCGCCTTTTCGAAGAAAAAAAGAGACATAGGTGTTGCTTTTCCGGCGGCGGCGGCGTCAACATTCAAGTTTTGCGTTTAGGTCATTTTCTCACAAACTGTATGCACTAGACCTTTCAAACTTTGCTTATAGTTGTATCATGGTTGGTACATCGCAACGTGACAAAGCAAATGTGGAAGTGACCTTGACCCTCCAAGCAAAGGGCAGATAACTTACTAATTTTTAGGTTCAACTTTGGCGTTTAGGTCACTTTTACACAAACTGTATGCACTAGACCTTTCAAACTTTGCTTATAGTTGTATCTTGGGTGGTACATGGCAAAGTGACAAAGCAAATGTGGATGTGACCTTGACCCTCCAAGCAAAGGGCAGATAACTTAATAATTTTTAGGTTCAACTTTTGCATTTAGGTCACTTTTTCACAAACTGTATGCACTAGACCTTTAAAACTTTGCTTATAGTTGTATCTTGAGTGGTACATCGCAACGTGACAAAGCAAATGTGGAAGTGACCTTGACCCTCCAAGCAAGGGCAGATAACCTTATAATATTTACATTCAACTTTGGCGTTTAGGTCACTTTTTCACAAACTGTATACACTAAGACCTTTCAAACTTTGCTTATAGTTATATCTTGTGTGGTACATTGCAACGTGACAAAGCAAATGTGGATGTGACCTTCACCATCCAAGCAAAGGGCAGATAACTTTAATTGTTACATTTACATCACTTTCTCATGAACTAGAATTATGCACTAGATGTTTTAAACCTAATTTATAGCTTAATCTTTGGAAGAAAACATATTCGGTTTGGCATAGTTGTGTCTTCCTTAGTGCATCTTTTTTTTGGATGCCTGGATTTCATCTATGACCTTGACCTACTTTTTGGAGCTGATGATTTTTAGCTCTACTGGCCAAAGGCCTTCATTTTTCATCCGATCTTTACCAAATTTTACCAGATTGTCAATGAAAACTCAAGTTCGAAAACCAGCCAGATCGGACTAATAACAGCGGAGTTATGGCCCTTGATTTAGTTAAAAATGCTATATTTTGCCTCGTTAATAGGATAGGGCTTTCATTTTTCATCTGATCTTTACCAAACTTTACCAGATGTTTTGCCTTTTTTTTTTATTTATTTTTTTTTTATTATTATTAGTATCTATATATATATTTTTTTTTGTTGTTTTTTTAATATATTTATTTATATATATATTATTTAATTATTTTTTTTTATTTTTTATTTTTTGAATTTTTTATTTTTTTGAATTTTGAATTTTCTTATTTCATTATTGGTGTTAACGCCATGTTAGCAGGAAGCATTGCTTTGCCTATTGCATTTTTTTTCCGGTTCGTTGATTTTTGATGGAGTTACGGCCCCTTGACATTTTTAGCTCTACTGATCAGAGATCAGCAGAGCTTATGCCGTGGTGCGGCGTCCGTCGTCCGTCTGTCCGTCCGTCCGTCCGTCTGTCCGTAAACTTTTATTTGTAGCGACTTCTCCTCTGAAACTACTGGATGGATATTCATGAAACTTTACAGATATGTTGCCCATAAAGTCTAGTTGATCCTAGCAAAAATTCATGTTGATGTGAAATCCAAGATGGCCGCCAAAGCTAAAAAGAGAGTTTTAAAATACAAGTTTGTAGCGACTTCTTCTTGAAAACTATAAGTGATATTGATATGGGACTTTTTCTAAAATAATCAGCATGACATGATGTTGATCTTAGTCAAAAATCGTTTTGATTCAACGTTAAACATGGCTGCCAGCGGCCATCTTTGTTTACATAGAGTTATATAGTAAAAACTTGTAGCTACTACTCCTCTGAAACTACTTGGCGGATTGTCATGAAACTTTACAGGAATGTTGCTCTTGATGTCTAATTGATCCTAGAAAAATTTCAGGTCGGCCGGAATTTCAAGATGGCCGTCACAGCTAAAAATAGATTTTTAAAAAATAAGTTTGTAGCGACTACTTCTTGAAAACTATAAGTGATATTGATATGGGACTTTTTCTAAAATGATCAGCATTACATGATGTTGATCCTAGTCAAAAATCGTTTTGATTCAACGTTAAACATGGCTGCCAGCGGCCATCTTTGTTTACATAGAGTTATATAGTAAAAACTTGTAGCGACTACTCCTCTGAAACTACTTGGCGGATTGTCATGAAACTTTACAGGAATGTTGCTCTTGATGTCTAATTGATCCTAGAAAAATTTCAGGTTGGCCGGAAATTCAAGATGGCCGTCACAGCTAAAAATAGATTTTTAAAAAATAAGTTTGTAGCGACTACTTCTTGAAAACTATAAGTGATATTGATATGGGACTTTTTCTAAAATGATCAGCATTACATAATGTTGATCCTAGTCAAAAATCGTTTTGATTCAACGTTAAACATGGCTGCCAGCGGCCATCTTTGTTTACATAGAGTTATATAGTAAAAACTTGTAGCGACTACTTCTCTGAAACTACTTGGCGGATTGTCATGAAACTTTACAGGAATGTTGCTCTTGATGTCTAATTGATCCTAGAAAAATTTCAGGTCGGCCGGAAATTCAAGATGGCCGTCACAGCTAAAAATAGATTTTTAAAAAATAAGTTTGTAGCGACTACTTCTTGAAAACTATAAGTGATATTGATATGGGACTTTTTCTAAAATGATCAGCATGACATGATGTAGATCCTTATGGAAAATTATTTTGATTCGACGTTAAACATGGCTGCCAGTGGCCATCTTTGGTTACATAGAGTTATATAGTAAAAACTTGTAGCGACTACTCCTCTGAAACTACTTGGCGGATTGTCATGAAACTTCACAGGAATGTTGCTCTTGATGTCTAATTGATCCTAGAAAAATTTCAGGTCGGCCGGAAATTGAAGATGGCCGTCACAGCTAAAAATAGATTTTTAAAAAATAAGTTTGTAGAGACTACTTCTTGAAAACTATAAGTGATATTGATATGGGACTTTTTCTAAAATGATCAGCATGACATGATGTAGATCCTTGTGGAAAATTATTTTGATTCGACGTTAAACATGGCTGCCAGTGGCCATCTTTGGTTACATAGAGTTATATAGTAAAAACTTGTAGCGACTACTCCTCTGAAACTACTTGACGGATGTTCATGAAACTTCACAGGAATGTTGCTCTTGATGTCTAGTTGATCCTAGAAAAAGTTCAGGTCGGCCGGAAATTCAAGATGGCCGCCACAGCCAAAAATAGATTTAAAATAAATAAGTTTGTAGCGACTACTTCTTCAAAACAATAAGAGATATTGATATGGGACTTTTTCTAAAATGATCAGTATGACATGATGTTGGTCCTTGTCGAAAATCGTTTTGATTTGACGTTAAACATGGCTGCCCGGCCATTTTTGTTAACATAGAGTTATATAATGAAAACTTGTAGCGACTACTTCTCTGAAACTACTTGACGGATTTTCATGAAACTTCACAGGAATGTTGCTCTTAATGTCTTATTGATCTTAGCATAATTTTAGGTCGGCCGGAAATTCAAGATGGCCGCCACAGATAAAAATAGATTTTCAAAAAACAAGTCTGTAGCGACTACTTCCTGAAATCAAAATCAATCAGTAGAGCTTCAAGGTCATTGACCTCTTGTTTTTTTTAAATTTCTTGTCGGCGCTACTCCTCCTAAACGCCTTGTTGGAATTCAACGAAACTTGGCAGGAAGCATCGGTAAGATGACTGGTTGTGCATTTCGCGCTTTTTTCCAGTTTGCTGATTTAATACGGAGTTTTGGCACTTTGACATTTTTGCTTTAAATTTCTTGTTGGCGCTGCTCCTCCTAAACGGCTTGTTGGATTTCTACAAAATTTGGCAGGAAGCCTCAGTATGATGTCTATGTTGTGCAAAGCTTGGTATATCAATGAAATTTTGGACAAGTTCGAAAACCAGCTAGATCTAGTTAGTAACGACAGGTTATGGCCCTTGATTTGTTGAAAAATGCTATATTGTATTTTCCTTTGTTAAATCTGTAGTTACTTAATTTTTTATCTGATCTTTACCATATTTGTTTAGAATGTTAATATAACCCCCCACCCATTTTTAGCTCTACTGATCAGAGATCAGCAGAGCTTATGCCATGGTGCGGCGTCCGTCGTCCGTCTGTCCGTCTGTCCGTAAACTTTTATTTGTAGCGACAACTCCTCTGAAACTACTGGATGGATATTCATGAAACTTTACAGAAATGTTGCCCATAAAGTCTAGTTGATCCTAGCAAAAATTCATGTTGATGTGAAATCCAAGATGGCCGCCAAAGCTAAAAATAGAGTTTTAAAATACAAGTTTGTAGCGACTACTTCTTGAAAACTATAAGTGATATTGATATGGGACTTTTTCTAAAATGATCAGCATGACATGATGTTGATCCTTGTCGAAAATTATTTTGAATCAAAATTAAACCTGGACACCAGTGGCCATCTTTGTTTACATAGAGTTTGTATAGTAAAATTTGTAGTGACTACTCCTCTGAAACTACTAGACGGATTTTCATGAAACTTCATAGGAATGTTGCTCTTGATGTCTAGATGATCCTAGCACAATTTCAGGTCGGCCGGAAATTCAAGATGGCCACCACGGCTAAACATAGATTTTCAAAAAACAAGTTTGTAGTGACTACTTCTTGAAAACTGTACGTGATATTGATATGGGACTTTTTCTAAAATGATCAGCATGACAAGATGTTGATCCTTGTCGAAAATTATTTTGATTCGACATTAAACATGGCTGCCAGTGGCCATCTTTGTTTACCTAGAGTTATATAGTAAAAACTTCCAACTGTAGCGACTACTCCTCTGAAACTTCACAGCATTGCTGACCTAACTATCAAAATCTATCAGTAGAGCTTCAAGGTCATTGACCTCTTGTTAGTTACTAAAATGTTTACAAACTTTCATTGAAGCATCATTGACCTTTTTATTTTTAAGTCCAGCCCCCATTAGGCGAGACATGTGAATCCACGGATTTCTTGTTATTTGACAAAGCTGGTACAACTTTCGAAGGTCGTATACTGAGTACATTTAAAAATGAAACATTTTTGATAAAGATCAGCGGAGGTTATGCTGTGGTGCGGCGTCCGTCGTCAGTCCATCCGTAAACTTTTTTTTTTGTAACGACTACTCCTCTGAAACTACTTGACGGATTTTCATGAAACCTCACAGGAATGTTGCTCTTGATTTGATGTCTAGTAGATCCTAGGAAAAAATTTAGGTCAGTTGGAAATTGAAGATGGCCACCATGGCTAAAAATAGATTCTAAAAATGCGATTTTGTGGCGACTACTTCTCAAAAACCATAAGTGATATTGATTTGGAACCTTTACCAAAATGACTGGCATGACATGTAGTTGTTCCTAACCAAAGTTCATTTTGATTGGATGTCAAACATGGCCGCCAGTGGCCATCTTTGTTTACATAGAGTTATATAGGAAATACTTGTGGCGACTACACCTCTGAAACTACTGCCATGGCTAAAAATAGATTTAAAAAATGCGATTTTGTGGGGACTACTCCTGAAAAACCATAAGAGATTGTGATTTGGAACCTTTATCAAAATGGCTGGCACGATATGTAGTTGGTCTTCTCCAAAGTTTATTTTGATTGAATGTCAAACATGGCCGCCAGCGTCCATCTTTGTTTACTTGTAATTATATAGGAAAATCTTTTGGCGACTACTCCTCTGAAACTACTTGACGGATTTTCATGAAACTTCACAGGAATGTTGCTCCTGATGTCTAGTTGATCCTAGCAACATTTCAGGTTGGCCAGAAATTCAAGATGACCGGCATGGCTAAAAATAGATTTTTAAAAAACAAATTTGTAGCGTCTGTTTTTTGACAACTATAAGTGATATTGATATGGGACTTTTTCTAAAATGATCGGCATGACATGATGTTGGTCCTTGTTGAAAATTGATTTGATTCAACATTAAACATGGCTGCCAGCATCTATCTTTGTTTACATAGAAGTTATATAGTAAAAACTTGCAGCGACTACTCTGAAACTACTTGTCAGATTTTCATGAAACTTCACATAAATGCTGATCTAGCTATCAAAACCTATCAGTAGAGCTTCAAGGTCATTGACCTCTTGTTTGTTTAAATAAAGATTGTATTTTATATTAGTACAAAAAGTTAACATATGGTGATAAACAGTTGCATAAGGTTTGCTCTACTTCTTTCGTTTAAAACGCATTTTTGCACAAGGACTTCAATTTCACCCTAGAAATTCAAAATTTACCAAGTGTTGCATTTTCAAATGTACTGAGTGTATTATGTATTATGTAAATTTCTCATATGTTTTGTTTTGTAGCCTTCAAACGTGAATATCAGAAGCTTGGTAACTCTTTCAAGGAATTGGCATCAACTTTTGCTCTCGATACAGGTTCCTGTAAGTACTTTGCTCATGTTTACAGATATAGAATTTCTAGCATCTCAGCGGCCATCTTTGTTTACATAGAGTTACATAGTAAAAGCGTGTAGCGACTACTCCTCTGAAACTACTTGACAGATTTTCATGAAACTTCACAGGAATGTTGCTCTTGATATCTAGCGAAATTTCATGTTGGCTGGAAATTCAGTATGACCACCATGGCTAAAAGTAGATTTTTAGCTCGACTGAAAGATCAGCAGAACTTATGCCGTGGTGTGGCGTCCGTCTTTCGTCTGTCCGTCCATCCGTAAACAATTGCTAGGTGAGAGGAAGATCCCTATTGTTTATGGGGTCAGTAGGTCAAAGGTCAAGGTCAACATGACCTTATATAGAAAAACACATTCCACTAAGTGGAGTGCATGGTCCAGTGGTAGAGCGCCGAACTCAGAATCGAGAAGTTATTTATCCTTGAGGAAGATAATTAATCCACATTGCTTAGTACTGGTTCTACCCAGAAAGCCATCGAGAGTGATTAATCTAAGTTTCGCAATCGATGTAAAATAAATGTTTAAACTAAAAACACATTCTAGATGATAACTTCGAAACCATGATACCTACACTCATGAAACATCATAGGTACATTGCCCAAGGTGAGAGGTGGAACCCTATTGTTTTTGGGATCAGTAGGTCAAAGGTCACCTTATATGGAAATAGACGTTCCATCTGATAACTTCGAAACCATAATACCCACACTTATGAAACTTCATTGGTACATTGCCTTTTGTGAGAGGAGGAACCCTATTGATTATGATTCAGTGGGACAAAGGTCAAGGTGGCCATGACCTTATATGGAAATAGGCATTTCGTGAGATAAATTCAAACCTACAATCATGAAACGTCGTAGGTACATTGCCCATGGTAAGAGAAAAAATTCGTTGGGGTTAGCAGGTCAATGGTCAAGGTCGCTATGACCTTATGTGATAATATGCATTCTGCGCGATAACATAAAAAACATAACACTTCCACTGATGAAACTTTGTATGTGCATTGACATTGGCTTATTGTCTTTTGGGTCAGCAGGCCAAATGTCAAGGTCACCATGACCTTATAATGGAAATACACATTCAGCCAAATAACTGAAACCACAACACCACACTCATGAAACTTCATATAATACATACACTCATGAAACTTTGCAGATACATTGCCCTTGGTGTGAGGAGAAACCCTATCACTTTTGGGCTTAGTAGGTCAAAGGTCAAGGTCACCATGCTTTCATATGAACATACACATTGCAAATGACAATCCCGGAAATATGATATCCACACTTATTAAACTTCATAGGTGCATTGTCCTTTGTCAGATGAGGAAACCTATTACTTTTGGGTTCAGTAGGTCATCAAGGTCACATTGAAATGACAACGACTGAATGCTAAGATATTTTCCTCACTGTAACTTGTAAATATTAGACCTACTATTTTGAAACTTTACAGAAATAATACCTATGTGAAAACAACAACCTCTATTCATTTTAAGCTTAGTAGGTCAGATGTCAAGGTCTCTGTGACCTGATCATGACAAATTCCTTCCCAGCTGTTATTCATGAATATTTGATCTACAGTCTTGAAACTTTATACAAATAGTGCTCTTGGTTAAACAACATCTATCAGTTATTATAAAATAAATTTTAAAAATGCGACCTTGTGGTGACTTCTCAAAAACCATAAGTGATATTGAATTGGAACCTTTACCAAAATTACTGGTGCGACATGTACTTGGTCCTAACCAAGATTCATTTCGATTCCATGTCAAACATTCCCGCCAGTAGCCAGCCATCTTTGTTTACATTGAGTTATATAGTAAAAACTTGTAGCGACTATTCCTCTGAAACTATGTGACAGATTTTCATGAAACTTCACAGGAATGCTGATCTAGCTATCAAAACCTATCAGTAGAGCTTCAAGGTCATTGACCTCTTGTTTTAAGTTAAAAAAAATTCTGTGTTCAATTTTTAGCTCTACTGGCAGAGCTTATATGATGAAGAGGTGTCCGTCACCCGTCCGTTAACTTTTGCCTTGTGAACAATCTAGGGCCTTGATTATTAATCTGATCTTTATGAAACTTTGCCAGTTTCTTTATATCAATGAAAGCTCGGACAAGTTCGAAAACCAGCCAGATCGGATTAATTTCACCGTAGTTATGGCCCTTGTTTTGCTTAAAAATGCCTTATTGAGCCTTGTGAACACTCTAGCACCTTCATTTATTATTTGGTCTTTACCAAACTTGCACAGATTGTTCATATCAATAAAAGCTCAGTTATGTTAGAAAACCAACCAAATCGGATCAGTAACAGCAGAGTTATGGCCCTTGTTTTTCTGAAAAAAAGTAATATTCTGCTTTGTGAATACTCTAGCAACTTCATTTATTATTTCATCTTTACCAAACTTGCACAGATTGTTAATATCAATGTAAGCTCAGACATATTTGAAAAACAGCCAAATCGTATTAGTTACACTGGAGTTGCAGCCCTTGATTTAGTTATAAATGCTGTATTTTGCCTTATTAAGACGATAGGGCTTTCATTTGGCCAGATTTTAATGAAATCTAGTTACGTATGTTGTCACCGTGTTCCAGTTGAATGATTTTTGGCTGAGTTATGGCCCTTTAAAGGTTTAACTACACAAACATTATCTGGACTATTTCTCTTGAACCCTTGGCTGGATTTCAACGAAACTTTGCAGGGATGATCAGTACCAAGCCTAGTTATGCATGTTATCGCCGTATTTCGGTTGAAAGAGTTATGGCCCTTTAAAGGTTTTAATACACAAATTGTGTACAGACTACGTTCTCCTGAACCCATGACTGAATTTCAGTCAAACTTTGCAGGGATGAGGAGTACCAAGTTATAGCCCTTTAAAGATTTTTAGCTCTACTGATCAGAGATCAGCAGAGCTTATGCCGTGGTGCGGTGTCCGTCGTCCGTCTGTCCGTCCGTCTGTCCGTCTGTCCGTCCGTCCGTTAACTTTTCTTTTGTAGCGACTACTCCTCTGAAACTACTGAATGGATTTTCATGAAACTTTACAGAAATGTTGCCCATGAAGTCTTGTTGATCCTAGCAAAAATTCATGTAGATGTGAAATCCAAGATGGCCGCCAAATCTAAAAATAGGTTTTCAAAAAACAAGTTTGTAGCGACTACTTCTTGAAAACTCTAAGTGATATTGATATGGGACTTTTTCTAAAATGATCAGCATGACATGATGTTGGTCCTTGTCGAAAATCGTTTTGATACGACGTTAAACATGGCTGCCAGTGGCCATCTTTGTTTACATAGAGTTATATAATGAAAACTTGTAGCGACTACTCCTCTGAAACTACTTGACGGATTTTCATGAAACTTCACAGGAATGTTGCTCTTGATGTCTTATTGATCCTAGCAAAATTTCAGGTCGGCCGGAAATTCAAGATGGCCGCCACGGCTAAAAATAGATTTTTAAAAAATAAGTTTGTAGCGACTACTTCTTGAAAACTATAAGAGATATTGATATGGGACTTTTTCTAAACTGATCCGGATGACATGATGTTGGTCCTTGTCAAAAATCGTTTTGATTCGACGTTAAACATGGCTGCCAGCGGCCATCTTTGTTTACATAGAGTTATATAATGAAAACTTGTAGCGACTACTCCTCTGAAACTACTTGACGGATTTTCATGAAACTTCACAGGAATGTTGCTCTTGATGTCTAATTGATCCTAGCAAAATTTCAGTTCGGCCGGAAATTCAAGATGGCCGCCACGGCTAAAAATAGATTTTTAAAAAATAAGTTTGTAGCGACTACTTCTTGAAAACTATAAGAGATATTGATATGGGACTTTTTCTAAAATGATCAGGGTGACATGATGTTGGTCCTTGTCGAAAATCGTTTTGATTCGACGTTAAACATGGCTGCCAGCGGCCATCTTTGTTTACATAGAGTTATATAATGAAAACTTGTAGCGACTACTCCTCTGAAACTACTTGACGTATTTTCATCAAACTTCACAGGAATGTTGCTCTTGATGTCTAATTGATCCTAGCAAAATTTCAGGTCGGCCGGAAATTCAAGATGGCCGCCACGGCTAAAAATAGATTTTTAAAAAATAAGTTTGTAGCGACTACTTCTTGAAAACTATAAGAGATATTGATATGGGACTTTTTCTAAAATGATCAGCATGACATGATGGTTATCCGAGTCAAACATTATTTTGATTCGACGTTAAACATGGTTGCCAGTGGCCATCTTTGTTTACATAGAGTTATATATTGAAAACTTGTAGCGACTACTCGTCTGAAACTACTTGACGGATTTTCATGAAACTTCACAGGAATGTTGCTCTTGATGTCTAATTGATCCTAGCAAAATTTCAGGTCGGCCGGAAATTTAAGATGGCCGCCACTGCTAAAAACAGATTTTCAAAAAACAAGTTTGTAGCGACTTCTTCCTGAAAACAAAATCAATCAGGAGAGCTTCAAGGTCATTGACCTCTTGTTATTCACAAACTTTATGCAGACTAGTCTCTTCTGAACTCCTGGCTGAATTTGAATGAATTGTGGCAGGGATGAGGAGTACCAAGCCTAGTTGCGCCTATCATGTGTTCTGGTTGAATGAGTTATGGCCTTATATACAAAAACTTTATCCAGAAAAGTTTTCCTGAACCAGTGGCTGGATTTCAGTGAAACTTGGCAGGGAATGATCAGTACCAAGCCTAGTTGCGCATGTTGTTGTCGTGTTCCCCATCAAAGACTCCATATAGCCAGTAGAGCGAAAAGGCCCTCTTGGGCCTCTTGTCAGCCTTGTGAACACTCTAGCACCTTCATTTTGTATTCGATCTTTCTTAAACTTGGTCAGATTGTTGATATCAATGAAAGCTCTAAACGAGTTTGAGAACCAGGCAGCTCAAACAAGTAACACCAGAGTTATGGCACTTTTTCAATTTTTCAATATTTGGTAATGCACACTCCAAACTCAAAGGGTCGTGGGTTCAAATCTCACTGCAGGCATATTTTTTTTTCATTAGAAACGTTGGTTTATGGGTTCAATTTCTTATGGGATGACGAGTTGTCCGTCGTCCGTCCGTCCATCCGTCGTCCGTTAACTTTTGTCTGGTGAACACTCTAGGGCCTTCCATATTAATCGGATCTTTACGAAACTTTGCCAGTCACTTTATATCAATGAAAGCTCGGACTAGTTTGAAAACCAGCCAGATCTAAATATTTTCACCAGAGTTATGGCCCTTGTTTTACTGAAAAATGCCATACTAAGCCTTGTGAACACTCTAGCACCTTCATTTATTATTTGATCTTTACAAAACTTGCACAGATTGTTAATATCGATGAAAGCTCAGACAAGTTCGAAAACCAGCCAAACCGGATTGGTAAAACAGGAGATATGGCCCTTTTTTCTGAAAAATGTTATTTTCTGCCTTGTGAACTAGCACCCAATCGTGAACGCTCGGCCAATCCCGTCATTCCTCGGGATCCCGCCTCGTGTGTATCACGGCGCTTCGGTATGTTCAAAATCTTAACATTCTGTTAGCCGGAAGGCAACGGCACAGAAAATAGTGCACTGTTGCTACATAAACAGTATGGCCGCTTGCCACACGTGTTGATTTTGGATTTGCGTTGCATGTTTGTTATTTACAATACAGATAAAGGTTTTATCACTGCTTTCATGTAAATAAACTATAGATGGAGAAATCGGCTAAATGACATTGCACGATGGTGAAGATAACTTTGATTTTGAATGCAAATTAGTTTTGGCGGGAATCTGATGCGCGTCACGCTAGTATGACGTAACCAATATGGAATTGAATTGAATTGAATGTTGTTTAACGGCTCATCAACACAGTATAGGTTATTTAGAGCCGCCCCAGAGAGAGGGGAAGGATACATAGGAATCCGGGAACCTGCCCTACTCTTATTATCGAATAGATTCCTATGGTTCTTTAACGTGCTCGGAAGATAGACCGATACACGGGACCGCCCGGTTTACGTCCCCATCCGACGGACGAGGCTAAGGTAAAGTGTCTTGCCCAAGAACACACCGACGGAACTCAGTGGCACCACGGAGGATTGAACACCAATATGGAAACCTGCATATTACATTAGAGTCATGCTGCGAAGCAGTGTACGAGATGTTGCGAATGTCTAGCACCTTCATTTATTATTCGATCTTTACCAAACTTGCACAGATTGTTAATACCAATGAAAGCTTGGACAAGTTTGAAAATCAGCTAAATTGGGTCAGTAACACCAGAGTTATGGCCCTTGTTTTTTCTGAAAAATGCCATTTTAAGCCTTGCGAACACTCTAGCACCTTCATTTATTATTTGATCTTTACCAAACGCACATATTGTTAATACTAATGAAAGCTTGGACGAGTTTGAAATCCAGCTGAATTAGGTTAGTAACACCAGAGTTATGGCCCTTGTTTTTTTTCTCTCTGAAAAACGCCATTTTCTGCCTTGTGAACACTAGCACCTTCATTTATTATTTGATCTTTACCAAACTTATACTGATTGTTATTATCAATGAAAACATGGACAATTTCGAAAACTAGCCAAATTGAATGAGTAACAGCAGAGTTATGTCCCTTGATTTGTTGAAAAATGCCTTATTCTGCCTTGTGAACACTCTAGCACCTTCATTTCATTTTCCATCCGCCCCTGCGAAAATCGAGTGGGAAATCCAAAGAATTCCATAGTATTTTATGCATTTCTAAGGATTTTTTTCTTTTAAATTCCATGGAATTCCAAGGATTAAAAGCTTGGAAAAGCTTGGAAAAGCTTGGTGGTATTGGCCCAGAAATACCATGGAATTCCATGGAATTTCACTGCCAGATCATTATAAAACATTAAATGGAACTGTCACAAGAAGTCCATTGTATTCCATTGAATTCCATGGACCCAAATATTCCATTGTATTCAATGAAATTCCATTGGTAGACAGTATATAAATATTAAATGATATCAAGCCAAGAAATCCATAGTATTCCATTGAATTCCAAGGGTATGCATGTATGACTAAAATCAATGAAATTTCATGGAAATCCTTGCTAAGAAATGTCTGGAGAAGTGTGTGTTTTCCCCAAGATTGAATTGGGGTTTTAAGGCGCACCAACACATGAAAAGGTTATATGGCGCCTAACAGGCATGACATGCCAGGCTTCCATGTACATCGAGATAAAATATGGAAAATGGGCCTAGAACCTTCTCACCCTGAACTGCAGAGTTGCTGCAAATTCTAGGAAATCATAATTCCAACACATTCTCTGTTGGGGAAAACCCCCAACTTATTTAATACTAAAACCAAATACCACAATAATTGTGTTGCAGCATGCGAAAACCAACAACATGGTAATGAAAATCCCTATCTCAGGAACCGTAAGAGAGCGAAAAAAGCTTAGAATGTCCTCTTTCAAGTCAAACACTTTCAAAACATAGTCCATGGCCTCTGACCATGGTAGTTCATGGTCTCTGACCATGTTCAACCATGGTCTCTGGTAGACCATGGTCAAACACCATGACATATCAAAGACATAATCATACATTTACAAATATACTTTTTCATCCATTTACAACTCGTACTATACATTTTGGGTATAGACATTTTCATTTTATTTCAACAATAATATCAGTAAAATAAGTGTGCACAATTTCATCAAGATAATTTCTTAATGCATCATTTAAACATCATGGACTTCATTAATAAATATTAAATGAAATTAAGCAAAATCAAAAACAGCTCACATTTAAAATACACTGTTGGCATTTTATGTTATGCAGTTAAGTTCAACATTTTCTAATATGAGCTTAGTGTCAAATTAGCATTATTTCATTTCTACATGTAGAAAATTGAAACTTATCTTACCTCGCTTGTCAATTATTCCATGTTATGTTAGGTTTCACTTGTAACTATAACCTTCTAATTCAGTGTTTGACAACATAGTCCAGATATATACATTAAATCCACACACAGTTTGTGGGGAAACACAGAATTAAGTTAAATGGACACTATGTATGCCTTTTTTCATGCAAATCTTTTTTCCCACAAAAAATTTCAAACTGAGCAAAATCTTCTCCCAAAATGCACTGCAATCCATTTCCTTAAATAACCAGATGTAAAATCAGTTATCTTTTAACACCCATCTAGCAGTATTTACTTGCTTCTTGCAGCCCTAATAAACTTTCCAATCTGCCAGTGCTTGACCTAAGGTCAATTATGTCACTCTTTGACTTGGATGTGAATATATCACTTGTTCCACAAGTCTTTGATTTCAACAGAAACATCTGCACCATTCCTTAATCTAATTTATTCAATTATAGTTTTACAAAGAAAAGCTTGGAAAACGATGGACTTTTCTTAAAGTTCTATCTTGACACAATAAATGTAAATTCAAAGCTTTTTCATGGTTTTTCACACATTAAGATTCACAAGTCCAAACTTTTCTCAGCAGAGGTATTTTAAACAATCAATTCCATTCAATTCCAAGCTTTTTCCAAGCAGGAAATCCTTGGATTTCGATGGAATAAAAATCCAAGCTTTTCCATGCTATTCTCACACAAAATCCTTGAAATGTCATGGAATTTCTAGGAATAATGAATCCAAGCTTTTTCTTACTTTTTCCTGTGAACAAAATGTTGCAGATCTATGAAATTCCATGGAAATTCCATGGAATTCTAAGGATTGCAAAAAAACTTGGATTTATTTCTGCAGGGGGGCCGCGGTCTTTACCAAACTTTAAGAGATTGTTAATATCAATAAAAGCTCCTAAAAGTTTGAAAACCACCAGAGTTATGGCCCTTTTTCAATATTTGGTAATGCACACTCCAAACTCAAAGGGTCTTGGGTTCAAATCTCACGAGGCATATTTTTCATAGGAAACGTTGGTTTATGGGTTCAGTGTTTTAAATCTTTTTTTTTTATTTGAACTTTTTTTATATTTTTTTTAAATTGTTTAGGCGAGCTTATGGGATCACTTTTCGTTCATCGTCCATCTGTCTGTCTGTTAGCAATTTTATAAAATCGACATCTCCTCTGAAACCGCTCGAAGGATTTTGATGAAACTTCATCACAATGTTACTTGGGAGGGCCTCTCTCAGATTTCATGGCCGCCAGTCATCCAAGGTGGCCGCCTTGGTTAAAACTAGGTCAAATTTATGATGAAACTTAATCACAATAATCTTTGGGTTAGTCCCCCTCAGATTTGTGTTTTTGGGGCCTCCAGTCATCGATGATGGCCACCATGGCTAAACTTAGGTCAAATTTAAGGACATTTATCAAACGACATATTACCACTTATTCCATTCTAGTTAAATATCAGGTACATGTTCCTGTTGTTGGCCTTTGTCAAGTTTGTGTTTTTCGTTGTCGTCAAATATTCAAAATGGCCGCCACGATAACCCAAAGTTTACATAGAGTTATATATAGGAAACATGTTCTTGGGTTGGCCTCTATCATGTTTATGTTTTTGAATCACATCATACCGGTAGAGCATCTACAGGCCCACTTGGGCCTTTTGTTTTTAACACCCCACCACCTTTATGGATCAGTTTTACATAGAGTTATAGGGAAGAACTTCAACCTTCTCTGAAACTTCTAGAAATAAAGGTTTAATATTTTTTATCAGCTTTTGGATCCTCTACCAAGTTTGTTCAAATGGTGAACCTCTGGTCCTCGGGGTAGCCAGTAGAGTGTTTAAATAAAAAAAAAAAAAAAAATTTTTTGGATTTTTTTTTTTTTTGGAATTTTTTTTTTCTTCAAAAATTTTCTTCTCTGAAACTACAAGAGATAAAGGTTTAATATTTTTAGCTCTACTGGCCAAAGGCCAGCAGAGCTTATGGGATGGCGAGTTGTCCGTCGTCCATCGTCGTCTGTTAACTTTTTCTCGTTAAGACGATAGGGCCTTCATTTTTCATCCGATCTTTACCAAACTTTAACAGATTGTTAACATCAGATGGAAATGGCGGCCATCTTGAAAAATGGCCACCATTTTGATTCACGTGGCTAACGGGGCTTTTGCAAATCAGTAGTCCCAGAGGAGTATGCATGCCAATTTAATCTGCTGTGCTATAATAGGGTTATGGTAAAACCTATGTATAGGGTAATCCATAATTGTGCACTATACCTGCTTTTAATAAATAGTTGCAATTTTCCGAGGATAGTTTTCAGTCGGGCCATCATTTCTAGTGTGATACAACCATACAACCTGAAATATCATATTAACTCATGATATAAGTGAAAATTTACCTTTTTTTGGGGGTAACAAATAGTTTTTTCCCATCTGTGGCCATTAGACCATGTGTACAATGGCCATTAGACCATGTGTACTTTGAAGAAGTACAAGTAGAATCATTTGACAGTTTAACTACCTTATTTCCCCTAATAAGAGCGCCTCCCCTAATAGTAGCGCTTTAAAAAGAAAAGAAGATCTTAATACATTTTCTAACTTTAGCCTATAAAACACTAATTACATTGACAAACATAACACACCAACCATTATTGAATATTGACTAAATAAAACCAAGATTGTTTGACGGAATTCAATAGCGGAACAAAAAAAGAAGTACCGCTTTGTGGGGTTGAACTCATAACCCACACTAAAATTACACCTCAAGTTTTAAATAATAAATCATTTGACATGCTGTGTATCACTTTCATAGATGACTATTATACCCATTAATGTGCAAAGGTATGAAAAAATGACACCATAATTGAATTATTAGTGTATTTGATGCCCCTTCTTCCAGGCCCCACTGATGACATAGGAGGAAAGAAATGTATACAGTGTAATCCCATCATCATAATGTTTCATTTGAGACATAATTACAAAAAAAAAAAAAAAAGACCCCAAATCCACCCCCACCGGCCCCTCCCCACCCACCCTGTACCCCCGGGCAGACATCCGAGTTTGCAAAATAATAAAATAGTTTGATATGTTGTTTATCTAACATAGACGATTACATATACCAAGTTATGTGCAGAAGTATGAAAAATGACAGTGTAATTGAATTTTTAGTGTATTTGACCTTTTGACTCTCCCTTGAGGGCCCCTGGGCTCGGAGCCAAAAATAATGTTGCTCTTGCATGCCATCATCATATGGTGAAGTCATACCCAAAGTTTGGTTGAATTCCGTTCAGCGGTTTAGGAGGAGATGCGGTAACGGACGGACGGACCGACCGACGGACAAACAGAGGAGATTTTAATATACCTTTTTTTTCTCAAAAAGGTGGGTATAAATACGCAAATCATATGTCAACACGTGGCTATCACCATCTCCCTCCCATATAAGTTTGTTTGTTTCATACTTACCATCTCCCTCCCATATAAGTTTGTTTGTTTCATACTTACCATCTCCCTCCCATATAAGTTTGTTTTTTTCATACTTACTTCCTCATCTACCTCCAATATACATAAGTTTCATACTAACCCCCTTATTAGTCCCCCACCGGACCCAGGGGGGAATATAGGTTTGCACCTCGTCCGTCCTTTCGAAAATGCTTGTCCGGGCCATATTTTCAATACTATAAGACTGAGATACCAAACTTGGTATGTAAATACATCTTGGGATAGCGGTGTGTCGCGTACCAAAATAAGATCACTGTGACCTTGACCTGTGACCTCTGTCATAATAGAAAATGCTTGTCCGGACCGTATTTTTAATACTATAAAACCTAGAGATACCAAACTTGGTATTTGAATACATCTTGAGATAGCGGTGTGTTGCGTACAAAAATAAGGTCGCTGTGACCTCTGTCATAGAAAATGTTCCGAAAATGCTTGTCCAGGCCATATTTTCAATACTATAAGACTGAGATACCAAACTTGGTATGTGGATACATCTTGGGATAGCGGTGTGTCGCGTACCAAAATAAGGTCACTGTGACCTTTACCTTGATCTGTGACCTCTGTCGTAGAAAATGCTTGTCCGGACCGTTTTTTTAATACTATAACACTTAGAGTTACTAAAATTGGTATTTGAATACATCTTGGGATAGCGGTGTGTCGCATACCAAAATAAGGTCGCCTTGACCTTGACCTGTGACATCTGTCATAGAAAATTTTCCGAAAATGCTTGTCCATGCCATATTTTCAATACTATAAGACTTTGAGATACCAAACTTGGTATGTGGATACATCTTGGGATAGCGGTGTGTCGTGTACCAAAATTAGGTCACTGTGACCTTGACCTGTGACCTCTGTCATAGAAAATGTTCCAAAAATGCTTGTCCGGGCCATATTTTCAATACTATAAGACCGAGATACCAAACTTGGTATGTGGATACATCTTGGGATAGCGGTGTGTCGCGTACCAAAATAAGGTCGCCTTGACCTGTGACCTTTGTCATAGAAAATGCTTGTCTAGAAAGTATTTTCAATACTATAACACTTAGAGATACCAAACTTGGTATGTGAATACATCTTGGGATAGCGATGTGTCGCGTACCAAAATAAGATCACTGTGACCTTGACCTGTGACCTCTGTCATAGAAAATGCTTGTCCGGACCGTATTTTCAGTACTATAACACTGAGATATACCAAACTTGGTATGTGAATACATCTTGGGATAGCAGTGTGTCGCGTACCAAAATAAGGTCATTGTGACCTTAACCTTAATCTTTGACCTCCATCATAGGAAATGTCTGGAAAATGCTTGTCTGGGCCGGTGGGGGACTTTGGATTGCCCTGCTCTTGTTTTTTTAGCTCGACTGATCAGAGATCAGCAGAGCTTATGCCGTGGTGCGGCGTCCGTCCGTCCGTCCGTCCTTCTGTCCGTCTGTCTGTCTGTCCGTAAACTTTTATTTGTAGCGACTACTTCTCTGAAACTACTGGATGGATATTCATGAAACTTTACAGAAATGTTGCCCATGTAGTCTAGTTGATCCTAGCAAAAATTCATGTTGATGTAAAATCCAAGATGGCCGCCAAAGCTAAAAATAGATTTTTAAAATACAAGTTTGTAGCGACTACTTCTTGAAAACTATAAGTGATATTGATATGGGACTTTTTCTAAAATGATCAGCATGAAATGATGCTGGTCCTTGTCAAAAATCGTTTTGATTCCATGTTAAACATGGCTGTCAGCGGCCATCTCTGTTTACATAGAGTTATATAATGAAAACTTGTAGCGACTACTCCTCTGAAACTACTCGACGGATTTTCATGAAACTTCACAGGAATGTTGCTCTTGATGTCTAATTGATCCTAGCAACATTTCAGGTCGGCCGGAAATTCAGGATGGCCGCCATGGCTAAAAATAATTTTTCAAAAAACAAGTTTGTAGCGACTACTTCCTGAAATCAAAATCAATCAATAGAGCTTCAAGGTCATTGACCTCTTGTTTCTTCTCATATCCCTTCTGTATTTCTGACATTGTAAATATGTCAGAAATAATTGTATATTTGTTTTTGTTTTCATTATAGATTCACAAGCATTAACAGGTGCACTGGATTACACAGGTGATACCTACAACCAGATAGGTGAAATGTTTGAAAAACAGGTATCTCTTTGTTACCATAAAATTTCTTTGAATGTTACATTTTCTGATTAATATAATATTATAAATCTTTCTATATGGGATATTATATACCTGTTTGAAAAATGGGACGTATTATGGTATGTTGTTGATTGTCCGTCTGTCCGTAAACAATTACGCATTCCAGACGATAAGTTGAAACCAATATACTAACACTCCTGAAAAGTCATGGGAGCATTGCTCTAGGTGAGAGGAACCCTATTTTAGGGTCAGTGGGTCAAAGGTCAAGATCGCCATGACCTTATGTAGAAATAAGCATGTGGAAATAAGCGTTCCATTCGATAACTTTCAAACCATAACAACAACACACATGAAGGTACATTGCCCGTGTTAAGAGGAGGAACCCTATTGATTTTGGGGTCAGTAGGTCAATGGTTAAGGTCGCTATGAATTATATGTAAATACACATTCTGCATGGCAACTTTGAAACCAGTACACCCACTTCTGAAACTTGATAGGTACATTGCCCTAACTGAGAGGAGCCCTATTGTTTAGGGTCAGTGGGTCAAAGGTCAAGGTCATCATGACCTTATGTGAAAATGTGCATTCCATGTGATAACTTCATAGCAATATTGCCCTAGGTGAGATGTGGAATCCTATTACCTTTGGGGTTAGTAGGTCAAAGGTCAGGGTTGCCATTACCTTATATGGAAATACATATTTCGAACGATAACTTTGAAAGCGTAACACCCACACTCATGAAACTTCATAGGTACATTGCCCTAGATACGAGGAGAAACCCTATTGATTACTTCGTAGATACGGTGCCCTAGTTATCAATAGCCACCGCAGGCGGAAGGGAGATATAGTAATGCCCTTCGTCCGTCTGGATGTCCGTCCGTCCATCCCATTTCGTGTCCGTTCTATAACTCAAAAACTACTAGAGGGACTGCAATAAAAGTTCACACAATGATGAGAAGTGCACATTTTAGTCTATGTTTGATGGTCATTTTTAGCTCTACTGATCAGAGATCAGGAGAGCTTATGCCGTGGTGCGGCGTCCGTCGTCCGTCCGTCTGTCCGTCCGTCCGTTAACTTTTATTTGTAGCGACTACTCCTCTGAAACTACTGAATGGATATTCATGAAACTTTACAGAAATGTTGCCCATAAAGTCTAGTTGATCCTAGCAAAAATTCATGTTGATGTGAAATCCAAGATGGCCGCCAAAGCTAAAAATAGATTTTCAAAATACAAGTTTGTAGCGACTACTTCTTGAAAACTATAAGTGATATTGATATGGGACTTTTTCTAAAATGATCAGCATGACATGATGTTGGTCCTTGTTAAAAATCGTTTTGATTCAACGTTAAACATGGCTGCCAGCGGCCATCTTTGTTTACAAAGAGTTATATAGTAAAAACTTGAAGCGACTACTCCTCTGAAACTACTTGGCGGATTTTCATGAAACTTTACAGGAATGTTGCTCTTAATTTCTAATTGATCCTAGCAAAATTTCAGATCGACCAGAAATTCAAGATGGCCGCCACAGCTAAAAATAGATTTTTAAAAAATAAATTTGTAGCGACTACTTCTTGAAAACTATAAGTGATATTGATATGGGACTTTTTCTGAAATGATCAGCATGACATGATGGTTATCCCAGTCGAACATTATTTTGATTCGATGTTAAACGTGGCTGCCAGTGGCCATCTTTGTTTACATAGAGTTATATAATGAAAACTTGTAGCGACTACTCCTCTGAAACTACTTAACGGATTTTCATGAAACTTCACAGGAATGTTGCTCTTGATGTCTAATTGATCCTAGCAAAATTTCAGGTCGGCCGGAAATTCAAGATGGCCGCCATGGCTAAAAATAGATTTTCAAAATACAAGTTTGTAGCGACTACGGTACTTCTTGAAAACTATAAGTGATATTGATATGGGACATTTTCTAAAATGATCAGCATGACATGATGTTGGTCCTTGTCAAAAATCGTTTTGATTCGATGTTAAACATGGCTGTCAGCGGCCATCTTTGTTGACATAGAGTTATATTATGAAAACTTGTAGCGACTACTCCTCTGAAACTACTTGACGGATTTTCATGAAACTTCACAGGAATGTTGCTCTTGATGTCTTATTGATCCTAGCAAAATTTCAGGTCGGCCCGGAAATTCAAGATTTCCGCCACGGCTAAAAATAAATTTTCAAAAAACAAGTTTGTAGCGACTACTTCCTGAAATCAAAATCAATCAGTAGAGCTTCAAGGTCATTGACCTCTTGTTAGATCACCTGAGCCGAAGGCTCAAGGTGATCTATTGGGATCAGTCTTTGTCCGTCATCCGTCATCCGTCGTCGTCATCCGTCTTCCGTCCGTCGTTAACTTTTCTTCAAACGACTTCTCCTCAGAAACCGCTTGGCTAATTTTGACCAAACTTCACATGGATGATCCTTAGATGAATGCTTTTTAGATTTTTAGCTCAACTGATCAGAGATCAGCGGAGCTTATGCCGTGGTGCGGCGTCCGTCGTCCGTCCGTCCGTCTGTCCGTCCGTCCGTCTGTCTGTCTTGTCTGTCCGTTAACTTTTATTTGTAGCGACTACTCCTCTGAAACTACTGGATGGATATTCATGAAACTTTACAGAAATGTTGCCCATGAAGTCTAGTTGATCCTAGCAAAAATTCATGTTGATGTGAAATCCAAGATGGCCGCCAAAGCTAAAAATAGAATTTTAAAATACAAGTTTGTAGCGACTACTTCTTGAAAACTATAAGTGATATTGATATGGGACTTTTTCTGTAATGATCGGCATGACATGATGTTGGTCCTTGTCAAAAATCGTTTTGATTCGACGTTAAACATGGCT
Source organism: Cyrtodaria siliqua (assembly GCA_037043455.1). Taxonomy (NCBI): domain Eukaryota; kingdom Metazoa; phylum Mollusca; class Bivalvia; order Adapedonta; family Hiatellidae; genus Cyrtodaria; species Cyrtodaria siliqua. The sequence goes on from JAWPHD010000333.1 coordinate 335,526, forward strand.
GCCAGTGGCCATCTTTGTTTACATAGAGTTATATAGTAAAAACTTGTAGCGACTACTCCTCTGAAACTACTTGACGGATGTTCATGAAACTTCACAGGAATGTTGCTCTTGATGTCTAATTGATCCTAGCAATTTCAGGTCGGCCGGAAATTCAAGATGGCCGCCGTGGCTAAAAATAGATTTTCAAAAAACAAATTTGTAGCGACTACTTCTTTAAAACTATAAGTGATATTGATATGGGACTTTTTCTAAAATGATCAGTATGACATGATGTTGATCCTTGTCAAAAATTATTTTGATTTGACATTAAACATGGCCGCCAGCGGCCATCTTTGTTTACATAGAGTTATATAATGAAAACTTGTAGCAACTACTCCTATGAAACTACTTGATGGATTTTCATGAAACTTCATGGGAATGTTGACCTAGCTATCAAAAATCTATCAGTAGAGCTTCAAGGTCATTGACCTCTTGTTTAAAATTAGGTCAGCACTACATCCAAGATGGCTGCCATTACCATATATGGTCGAAACCTTAACAGATTTCAACATTTTTAGCTCTACTGATCAGAGATCAGCAGAGCTTATGCCGTGGTGCGGCGTCCGTCGTCCGTCCGTCTGTCCGTCCGTCTGTCCGTCCGTCCGTTAACTTTTATTTGTAGCGACTACTCCTCTGAAACTACTGGATGGATATTCATAAAACTTTACAGAAATTTTGCCCATGAAGTCTAGTTGATCCTAGCAAAAATTCATGTTGTTTACATAGAGTTATATAGTAAAAACTTGTAGCGACTACTTCTCTGAAACTACTTGGCAGATTTTCATGAAACTTCACAGGAATGTTGCTCTTGATGTCTAAATGATCCTAGCAAAATTTCAGGTCGGCCGGAAATTCAAGATGGCTGCCACAGTTAAAAATAGATTTTTAAAAAATAAGTTTGTAGCGACTACTTCTTGAAAACTATAAGTGATATTGATATGGGACTTTTTCTAAAATGATCAGCATGACATGGTGGTTATCCGAGTCGAACATTATTTTGATTCGACATTAAACATGGCTGCCAGTGGCTATCTTTGTTTACATAGAGTTATATAATGAAAACTTGTAGCGACTACTCCTCTGAAACTACTTGACAGATTTTCATGAAACTTCACACGAATGTTGCTCTTGATGTCTAATTGATCCTAGCAAAATTTCAGGTCGGCCGGAAATTCAAGATGGCCGCCACGGCTAAAAATAGATTTTTAAAAAATAAGTTTGTAGCGACTACTTCTTGAAAACTATAAGAGATATTGATATGGGACTTTTTCTAAAATGATCAGCATGACATGATGTTGGTCCTTGTCGAAAATCATTTTGATTCGACGTTAAACATGGCTGCCAGTGGCCATCTTTGTTTACATAGAGTTATATAATGAAAACTTGTAGCGACTACTCCTCTGAAACTACTTTACGGATTTTCATAAAACTTCACAGGAATGTTGCTCTTGATGTCTTATTGATCCTAGCAAAATTTCAGGTCGGCCGGAAAATCAAGATGGCCGCCACGGCTAAAAATAGATTTAAAAAAAATAAGATTGTAGCGACGACTTCTTGAAAACTTTAAGAGATATTGATATGGGACTTTTTCTAAAATGATCAGCATGACATGATGGTTATCCGAGTTGAACATTATTTTGATTCGACGTTAAACATGGCTGCCAGTGGCCATCTTTGTTTACATAGAGTTATATAATGAAAACTTGTAGCGACTACTCCTCTGAAAGTACTTGACGGATTTTCATGAAACTTCACAGAAATGTTGCTCTTGATGTCTAATTGATCCTAGCAAAATTTCAGGTCGGCCGGAAATTCATGATGGCCGCCACGGCTAAAAATAGATTTTCAAAAATCAAGTTTGTAGTCACTACTTCCTGAAATCAAAATCAATCAGTAGAGCTTCAAGGTCATTGACCTCTTGTTTCCTTTAAAATGATCGCCAACGCCTAGACTATCACGTTTGTTCAAATGAAGTGCCCGGGGTCAAAAATGACCGTGCCCCGGGGGTCCAAAGTTTGTATATTGAGGTTTTGCATGTTTTTCATATAGACATATAGGAAAAAACTTTAAAAAATCTTCTTCTCTGAAACCACAAGGCACAGAGCTCTCATGTATTACATGTAGCATCAGCTTATGGTCCTCTACTAAGTTTGTTCAAATGGTGACCCTGGGGTCAAATTTGTCCCCGCCCCGGGGGTCACAGTTTTACATAGACTTATATAGGATTTTTTTTTTAAAAATCTTCTTCTAGGAAACTACAAGAGCCAGAGGTTTGATATTTTGCATTTACTATAAGCTTATGGTCCTTTACCAGGTTTGTTCAAATGGTGACCCTCGGGTCACATTTGGCCCCGCCCCAAGCGTCACATGTTTTACATAGACGTGTATATGAAAAAAATTAAAAAATCTTCTTCTCTAAAACTGCAAGAGCCAGAGGTTTAATATTTTGCATTTGCTATAAGCTTATGGTCTTCTACCAAGTTTGTTCAAATGGTGACCCTAAGGTCACAGCTTGCCCCACCCTGGGGGTCACAGTTTTACATAAATGCTTGTATAGGCAAAAACTGAAAAAAATCTTCTTCTCTGAAACCACAAGGCACAGAGTTCTCATGTATTACATGTAGCATCAGCTTATGGTCCTCTACTAAGTTTGTTCAAATGGTGACCCTGGGGTCAAATTTGTCCCCGCCCCGGGGGTCACAGTTTTACATAGACTTATATAGGATTTTTTTTTAAAAAATCTTCTTCTCGGAAACTACAAGAGCCAGAGGTTTGATATTTTGCATTTACTATAAGCTTATGGTCCTTTACCAGGTTTGTTCAAATGGTGACCCTCGGGTCACATTTGGCCCCGCCCCAAGGGTCACATATTTTACATAGGGTATATGGAAAAACTTAAAAAATCTTCTTCTCTAAAACTGCAAGAGCCAGAGGTTTAATATTTTGCATTTGCTATAAGCTTGTGGTCCTCTACCAAGTTTGCTCAAATGGTGACCCAGGGGTCACATTTGGCCCCACCCCGGGGGTCACAGTTTTACATAGGCTTGTATAGGGAAAAACTGAAAAAAATCTTCTTTTCTTGAACCACATGCCACAGAGCTCTCATGTATTACATGTAGCATCAGCTTATGGTCCTCTACTAAGTTTGTTCATATGGTGACCCTGGGGTCAAATTTGTCCCCGCCCCAAGGGTCACAGTTTTACATAGACTTATATAGATTTTTTTTTTTTAAAAATCTTCTTCTCGCAAACTACAAGAGTCAGAGCTTTGATATGTTACATTTTATTATAAGCTTATGGTTCTTTACCAAGTTTGTTCAAATGGTGACCCTGGGGTCACATTTGGCAACGCCCCAAGGGTCACATGTTTTACATAGACATGTATAGGAAAAACTTAAAAAATCTTCTTCTCTGAAACTGCAAGAGCCAGAGGTTTAATATTTTGCATTTGCTATAAGCTTGTGGTCCTTTACCAAGTTTGTTCAAATGGTGACCCTCGGGTCATATTTGACCCCGCCCCAAGGGTCACATGTTTTACATAGACATGTATAGGGAATTCTTTTCTTCTTTAATATTTTTTTTTTAATTAATTTTTTTTTTTAATTTTTAGTGTTTTTGTTGGTTTTTAATTATTTATTTTTTTAATATATTTTTTTTTTTAATTATTTTTTTTTTAATTATTTTTTATTTTTTTATTTTTATTTTTTTTTTAAATATTTTTTAATTTTTTTTTTTTTTTTTAGCTCTACTGGCCAAAGGCCAGCAGAGCTTATGGGATGCCGAGTTGTCCGTCGTCCGTCCGTTGTCCGTTGTCCGTCGTCCGTCCGTCGTTAACTTTTGTCTCGTTAAGACGATAAGGCCTTCATTTTTCATCCGATCTTTACCAAACTTTAACAGGTTGTTAATATCAATGAAAGCTCGGATGAGTTCGAAAACCAGCCAGATCGGACAAGTAACAACGGAGTTATGGCCCTTGATTTAGTTAAAAATGCTATATTGCTATATTTTGCCTCGTTAAGCCGATAGGGCCTTCATTTTTCATCCTATCTTTACCAAACTTTACTACATTGTTAATATCAATGAACGCTCGGACAAGTTCGAAAACCAGCCAAATCGGACCAGTTAAAGCAGAGTTATGGTCCTTGATTTAGTTAAAAACGCTATATTGCTATTATTTTCCTTGTTAAGACGATAGGGCCTTCGTTTTTCATCCTATCTTTACCAAACTTTACCACATTGTTAATATTAATGAAAGCTCGGACAAGTTCGAAAACCAGCCATATCGGAATAGTAACAGCGGAGTTATGGCCCTTGATTTAGTTAAAAATGCTATATTTTGCCTCGTTAATATGATAGGGACTTCATTGTTCATCTGATCTTTACCAAACTTTATCAGATTGTTAATGTCATTGAATGCTCGAACAAGTTTGAAAACCAGCCTTATCGGACATGTAACAGCGGAGTTATGGCCCTTCATTAGGTAAAAATGATATATTTTGCCTCGTTAAGACGATAGGGGCTTCATTGTTCATCCAATCTTTACCAAACACTATCAGATTGTTAATATCAATGAAAGCTGGGACAATTTCGAAAACCAGCCATATCGGACTAGTAACAGGGGAGTTATGGCCCTTGATTTAGTTCAAAATGCTATATGTTGCCTCGTTAAGACGATAGGGGCTTCATTGTTCCGATCCTTACCAAACTTTACCAGATTGTTAATATCAATGAAAGCTTGGACAAGTTCGAAATCCATTCATATCGGACCAGTATCAGCGGAGTTATGGCCCTTGATTTAGTTCAAAATGCTATATTTTGTCTTGTTAAGACGATAGGGGCTTCATTGTTCCGATCCTTACCAAACTTTACCAGATTGTTAATATCAATGAAAGCTTGGACAAGTTCGAAATCCATTCATATCGGACCAGTAACAGCGAAGTTATGGCCCTTGATTTTGTTAAAAAATGCTATAATTTGCTTCGTCATATGATAGGGCCTTCATTTTGCATCTGATCTTTGCCAAACTTTACCAGATTTTATGACTTTTTTTATATTATTATTTATTTATTTTTTGAATTTAATTTTTTATTTTTTTTTTATTGATTTATTTTTTTGAATTTAATTTTTTTTTTTTTCATTATTTTTTTTCATTATTTTTTTTCATTATTTTTTATTTATTTTTTATTTTTATTGTCTCTACTGGCCAAGTTCGAAAACCAGCCAGATCGGACCAGTAATGGCGAAGTTATAGCTCTTGATTAAGTTAAAAATGCTATATTTTGCCTCTTTTAGATGATAGTCACTGGCTTCATTGATGTTATCAGAGCCATATAAGCCAGTAGAGCGTCCACATGCCCTCTTGGGCCTCTTGTTTAAATATTTTTTTAGCTCTATGTTCGACCAGTCGGATCAGTAACAGAGGAGTTCTTGATTTAGTTTAACATGCTATATTTTGCCTCGTTAATACGGTAGGGTCTTCATTTTTTATCTGATCTTTACCAAACTTTACCAGATTCTTTAGTTATGGCCCTTGATTTAGTTAAAAAGCTGTTTTTTGCCCGAAACTTTCAAAAAAACGTAAATGGCAGTCACTCACTTCATTGATGTTATAAGAGCCATGTTAGCCAGTAGAGCGTCCACAGGCCCTCTTGGGCCTCTTGTTCATCCTATCTTTACCAAGCTTTACCACATTGTTAATATCAATGAAAGCTCAGACAAGTTCGAAAACCAGCCATATCGGACTAGTAACAGCAGAGTTATGGCCCTTTATTTAGTTAAATATGCTATATTTTGCCTCGTTAATACGATAGGGGCTTCATTGTTCATCCGATCTTTACCAGACACTATCAGATTGTTAATATCAATGAAAGCTCGCACAAGTTCGTGGGTCACAGTTTTACATAGACTTATATAGGAAACACATTAAAGTCTTCTTCTCTGGAACTAAAAGAGCCAGAGGTTTAATATTTTGCATTTACTATACTCTTTTGGTCCTTTACCAAGTTTGTTCAAATGGTGACCCTGGGTTCACATTTGGCCCCACCCCAGGGGACATGTTTTACATAGACTTTTATAGGGAAAAACTTGAAAAATCATCTTCTCTAAAACCACAAAGCACATGTAGCCCTGGGGTCACATTTGGCTCTGCCCAAGGTGTTACTCTCTAGCACCTTCATTTTGTATTTGATCTTTTATACCAAACTTTGTCAGTGTCTTAAACTGTCTATATCAATGTTATTATACACAACAGAGCCCACATTTCTTGAACAATCTTAACCAAACTTGCACAGATTATATATGACCATAAGATTTCGAAGAAGTTTGATAATGTGCCAGTACTCAGGTGATCGCTTTAGGGCCATCTTGGCCCTCTTGTATTGGTTCAAATTAACTCAGGTGAGCGATATAGGGCCATCATGGCCCTCTTGTTTATATAATTATTTATTTATTTTTTTAATTTAATTTTTTTCATTGATTTTTTTTATTTTTTTTTTATTTTTTTTATTGATTCATTTTTTTTGGATAATTTTTAGCTCTACTGATCAGAGATCAGCAGAGCTTATGCCGTGGTGCGGCGTCTGTCGTCCGTCCGTCCGTCTGTCCGTCTGTCCGTCTGTCCGTTAACTTTTTTTTGTAGCGACTACTCCTCTGAAACTACGGAATGGATTTTCATGAAACTTTACAGAAATGTTGCCCATGAAGTCTAGTTGATCCTAGCAAAAATTCATGTAGATGTGAAATCCAAGATGGCCGCCAAATCTAAAAATAGGTTTTTAAAAAACAAGTTTGTAGCGACTACTTCTTGAAAACTCTAAGGGATATTGCTATGGGACTTTTTCTAAAATGATCAACATGACATGATGTTGGTCCTTGTCGAAAATCGTTTTGATTCGACGTTAAACATGGCTGCCAGCGGCCATCTTTGTTTACATAGAGTTATATAATGAAAACTTGTAGCGACTACTCCTCTGAAACTACTTGACAGATTTTCATGAAACTTCACAGGAATGTTGCTCTTGATGTCTAATTGATCCTAGCAAAATTTCAGGTCGGCCGAAAATTCAAGATGGCCGCCACGGCTAAAAATAGATTTTTAAAAAAAAAGTCTGTAGCGACTACTTCCTGAAATCAAAATCAATCAGTAGAGCTTCAAGGTCATTGACCTCTTGTTATTTTTATTTTATTTTTTTATTTATATTTTTTATTTTTTTTTAATGTTTTTTTAATGTTTTATTTTTATTGTCTCTACTGGCCAAGTTCGAAAACCAGCCAGATTTGACCAGTAATGGCGGAGTTATAGCTCTTGAATTAGTTAAAAATGCTATATTTTGCCTCTTTAAGATGATAGTCACTCGCTTCATTGAAGTTATAAGAGCCATATTAGCAAGTAGAGCGTCCACAGGCCCTCTTGGGCCTCTTTTTTTTTTAAAAATCTTCTTCTCGGAAACTACAACAGCCAGAGGTTTGATATTTTGCATTTACTATAAGCTTAAGGTCCTTTACCAAGTTTGTTTAAATGGTGACCCTCGGGTCACATTTGGCCCCGCCCCAAGGGTCACATGATTTACATAGACATGTATAGGGAAAAACTTAAAAAAACCTTCTCTGAAACTGCAAGAGCTAGAGGTTTAATATTTTGCATTTGCTATAAGCTTATGGTCCTTTACCAAGTTTGTTCAAATGGTGACCCATTGGTCACATTTGGCCCCTACCCGGTTTTACATAGGCTTGTATAGGGAAAAACTGAAAAAAATCTTCTTCTCTGAAACTGCAAGAGCCAGAGGTTTAATATTTTGCATTTGCTATAAGCTTATGGTCCTTTACCATGTTTGTTCAAATGGTGACCCTCGGGTCACATTTGACCCTGCCCCAAGGGTCACATGTTTTACATAGACCAAGGATTTGTACAATAAGAGGATAAGAAAATAGGTCAAATTATATAGGGCGAAAAAGGAAGTCTCGCAAATTCTCGGATAGAAATCCCGAGATCGTGTCACGTGACAGTCATCGTCTTCAACCGCCATTTTGGAAAATATTGAATACAACGCTGGGTAGATTAATGTCGATAAACAGCAAAATAACGCTTTATATAAGCAATTATCGAGTAAATATTAGTCTAATATGATGTATTTTAAAGAGGAAGTGTTTATTTTCCAAATGGTTTTCGTTGGTAGTGTAATTTTATGTTGATATTCTCCCGATTCTCGGCAGTGTGATGTTGGCGGGTGGGGTAATCGTATTTTTAGGAATAGTGATATAAAATATGTTTTCCATTGAAGGAAATACGTTTTTGATTATAAATGTATTCGTTATACGACTTGGTTATTAAAATTTAATAAATAACATATTGATAACATATTGATATCGATACCATTCCGTATTTTTTTCTGATTTAAATTTCACTTTGAGTTTAAAACCAAAAAAAAATAAATACGATGTTACCGCCTTTTTAGTAGGAAGGCACAAAATCATGTTCTATTTTTTAAAAATACACATATATGTGTTCTTATATAATTTTAATATTGCATGGTAACCTTTATTTTGTACAAAGTTTTTTTCTCAGCTTTCAAATGAGCAGTATATTTCTTGTTGTTATAATTCACTTTGAAAATTTAGAAACACTAGTGTGTTACTGCCTATTTAATAGAAAGGCGTAAAATCATGTTATTTTCTAAAAAAATACACATATCTGTGTTCTTATATAGTTGTTATGCTGCATGGTTAACTTGATTTCATACCAAGCATTATATAAAAAAAGAATTATAGATTTCAAATGGGCATATATTTCTTGTTATAATTCACTTTGAACTTTTAAAAGCAAAATTTAGAAACACTAGTGTGTTACTGCCTTTTTAATAGAAAGGCATACAATCATGTTATTTTCTAAAAAAATACACATATTTGTGTTCTCATATAATTTTTATACTGCATGGGTAACTTTATTTTATACCAAGCATTATAAAAAAAAGAATTATAGATTTCAAATGGGCATATATATATTCCTTGTTATAATTCACTTTGAACTTATAAAAAACTAAATTTAGAAACACTAGTGTGTTAGTGCCTTTTTAATAGAAAAGCATAAAATCATGTTCATCTTCTGAAAACTACACATATTTGTGTTCTTATATAATTTTTATACTGCATGGTAACCTTTATTTCATCATACAAAGCATTATATTTTTTTCTTCAGCTTTCAAATTGGCAGATTACTTCTTCTAAGAAATAATTTAGAAAATCAAAAAAATACCATTTGTTATCGCCTTTTTAATATAAAGGAACACAATCATGTTCTTTTTAAATTTATATAATATATTTGTGTTTTTACATAGTTTTCATACTGCATGGTTGTCCTTTTATCAAGCGAAACATTATTTGTATATTCTTTTCACATTTCAATGGGACACAATATTTCTTTAAAAAAATCATTCTAAAAATTTAAGAATACTACTACAATAAGTGGTACATGTTGACGGTGATACTTAATACAACGTAACACAGAGTGTAAGTCATAAGTATATACACTTAACACAAATAAAATAGAAATAAATCGTGACCACATGGCTGCAAACCTTTAATATTAATTATAACATTAATTATAACATTACTATTCAGTTTTAAACCAATACAAGAATTATAAAACAAAATGTCCGATAATTATTGGTATTTAAAGTATTTTATTATTACAGCAAGGAATAAGTAATAGAGTGGTTTCATTGAGTTGGTTCATTTAAACATCGAGATGGGCTACATGTTTAAATTAACCAACGAGATGAAACCATACTCTATTTGTTTTGTAGCATGTCCATTTCAGCTCTATTTCAGTTATTCTAACTGTTATTCTCACTGTTATTCTCACAGTTATTCTGACAGGTCTTATTTTCAATTAAACGATTAACACCTGTGTCTGAACAAAGAGAATTGTCTGTGACCTTGCCACAATTACATATTTAGAGCATAGGATCGTCATCATTTTCGCGGTAATCAGAGTATCACCGTGTGTTTTACATTTTATTAAAACCCTTTTCGAACTAGTCTCCGTGTTCGTGACACAACCCTGAGCCATAATTCCCGAGTGCTTTATGCAATTAGGGATTTTTCTATTGACTATGTAATCAAGTAATTAACAAGCCGCCAGTTAAAAAGAAGTTGTATATTTCTCATGTAATATATGAGATAAACACAGCAGTAGCACTGAACTGGTTTTGTGTCGAAACGTACAGGTAAGCTCGCCGCGTTATCGTTATCGATCGGACCCGTCTTATCGGAAGACCCGCCTTATCGATAGACGCTGAAATCTCGTACTTTCTACGCGAGAGTCTACGAGATTTCATCATATTTTCTTATCCTCTTATTGTACAAATCCTTGCATAGACATGTATAGGGAAAAACTTAAAAAATCTTCTTCTCTGAAACTGCAAGAGCCAGAGGTTTAAAATTTTGCATTTGCTATAAGCTTATGGTCCTCTACCAAGTTTGTTCAAATGGTGACCCATTGGTCACATTTGGCCCCACCCTGGGAGTCACAGTTTTACATAGGCTTGTATAGGGAAAAACTGAAAAAAATCTTCTCTGGAACCACATGGCACAGAGCTCTCATGTATTACATGTAGCATCAGCTTATGGTCCTCTACTAAGTTTGTTCAAATGGTGACCCTGGGGTCAAATTTGTCCCCGCCCCGAGGGTAACAGTTTTACATAGACTTATATAGGATTTTTTTTTAAAAATTCTTCTGGGAAACTACAAGAGCCAGAGGTTTGATATTTTATATTTACTATAAGCTTATGGTCCTTTACCAAGTTTGTTCAAATGGTGACCCTGGTGTCAAATTTGGCTGCGCCCAGGGGGTCACAGTTTTACATAGACATATATAGGAAAAATAAAATCTCTGAAACTGCAAGAGCCAGAGGTTTAAAATTTTGTATTTACTATAAGATTATGGTCCTCTACCAAGTTTGTTCAAATGGTGACCGTGGGGTCATATTTGGCCCCACCCCAGGGGTCATGTTTTACATAGACTTGTCCAAGGTGTTACACTCTAGCACCTTCATTTTGTATTTGATATTTACCAAACTTTGTCAGTGTCTTTATATCAATGTTGTTATACACAACAGAGCCCACATTTCTTGAACAATCTTAACCAAACTTGCACATATTGTATATGACCATAAGATTTCGAAGAAGTTTGCTAATGTGCCAGTACTCAGGTGATCGATTTAGGGCCATCTTGGCCCTCTTGTTTTTGTGGTGGTAACTGACCACCCACCTATTCCTGGGTAGAACCAGTACTGTATACCTCCCGCCATCCATAAGAATCCACACTTTCTCACAAGTTGGGGTGCCAGTGGGGTTTGAAGCCACAGCAGTGAGAGGCGAGAAGATGTAAAATGCAATGTCATTAAAACTTTGACCACAGAGGCTGTCACTAGGTCAATAGGTCAAAGGTCAAGGTCACCAATACATATTCCAAGTATTAACTACAGGAGTATATAATACCTACATTCATGGACATGCATATTCCACATGATAACTCTACAAATATAATACCCACACTTATTAAACTTCATAGGTGCATTCCACTTGATGAGAGGAGGAAGCCTATTACTTTTGGGTTCAATAGGTCTTCAAGGTCATATTGACCTGACAGTGACGAATACTGAGAAACATGTTTCCCACTATATCTATTAGACATACAGTTTTGAAACTTTACAGAAATAATACCCATGTTAAAACAACAAATCCTAGTGATTTTATGGTGAGTAGGTCAAATTGTCAAGGTCATTGTCAAGGTCACTGTTACTAAAATAGAAAAAGTTTCCACTCCGTAATTTATGTTCGGAGAGAGATATTGTGACGAAACTTGCAGGGTAGGTAGTTTATATGAAAAGGAGTGTTGGAGGGTTGGGATTGCATTTAGGACCACCGGGATCAAGTTTAAGGTCGCTGTTACTGGAAAAAAATATTTGTTTAGGAGTAAGGTATTGTGAAGAAACTTGCTGGGTAGGTAGCTTATGTGGGTAATTTCAGGTTAGGATTGCATTTAGGCCCACTGTGATCAATTGGGAAAATTGGTTTCCGCTCAATAACTTTTGTTAGTAGTGAGGTATTGTGACGACACTTGCTTGTAGGTAGCTTATATGGAAAGGAGGGTTGGGATTGCCTTTGGGATCACTGGGGTCAAGGTTAAGGTCACTGTTACTAGCTTATATGGAAAGGAGGGTTGGGATTGCCTTTGGGATCACTGGGGTCAAGGTTAAGGTCACTGTTACTAGAAAAAAAGTTTGTTAGGAGTAAGGTGTTGCAAAGAAACATTCTGGGTAGGTAGCTTATGTGGATAGGTTCAGGTTAGGATTGCATTTGGCGCCACAGGGATCAAGGTCACTGTGACTGTTACTGAAAATAGCAAAATAGTTTTCACTCTGTAACTTTCTTTAGGAGTGAGATATTGCGTTCTATTGCATGGCTAGAAGAACAAAAGAGTGAACAAAGGGGTAGCCACATAAATATTCGTTAGAATGTCCATCCGTCTGTAAAAACCCTGGGGTCAAATTTGGCCCCACCCCAGGGGTCACATGTTTTACATAGACTTATATAGGGAAAAACTTAAAAAATTGTCCGTCCGTCCGTAAACCTTTTTGTAGCGACTACTTCTCTGAAACTACAGGATGGATTTTCATGAAACTTTACAGTAATGTTGCACATGATGTTTAGTTGATCCTAGCAAAAACTCAATTCGATGTGAAATCCAAGATGGCCGCCAAAGCTAGAAATAGATTTTTAGCTCGACTTCTGATCAGAGATCAGCAGACTGATCAGAGATCAGCAGATCTGATAAGCAGAGCTTATGCGGTGGTGCGGTGTCCGTCTGTCTGTCCGTCTGAGCTAACAGATTGGGATTATGGGGCTATAAGAACAATAGTAACTGTATTCATTCTATTCATTCCGTAGGTGGATGTGGCTATTTTTGGGTTTATGTGGCTACTTAGATAATAGGGAGAACAATGGTGTAGCCACCTAAACCCAAAATATTAGGATGTCCGTCCGTCCGTCCATCCGTCCGTAAACTTTTATTTGTAGTGACTACTTCTCTCAAACTACTAGATGGATTTTCTTGAAACTTTACAAAAATGTTGCCCATAATGTCTAGTTGATCCTAGGAAAAATTCATGTTGATGTGAAATTCAAGATGGCCACCAAAGCTAAAAATAGATTTTTAAACAACAAGTTTGTAGCGACTACTTCTTGAAAACTATAAGTGATATTGATATGGGACTTTTTCTAAAAATTATCAGCATGACATGATGTTGGTTCTTGTCGAAAATCATTTTGATACGACAATAAACATGGCTGCCAGCGGCCATCTTTGTTTACATATATAGTAAAAACTTGTAGCGACTACTCCTCTGAAACAACTTGACAGATTTTCATGAAACTTCAAAGGCATGTTGCTCTTGATGTCTAGTTGATCCTAGCAAAATTACAGGCCGGCCGGCAATTCAAGATGGTCGCCACGGCTAAAAATAGATTTTTAAACAACAAGTTTGTAGCAACTACTTCTTGAACACTGTAAGTGATATTGATATGGGACTTCTTCTAAAATGATCAGCATGACATGATGTTTGTCCTTGTCGAAAATCATTTTCATTTGACATTAAACATGGCTATCAGTGGCCATCTTTGTTTACATAGAGTTATATAGTAAAAACTTGTAGCGACTGCTCCTCTGAAACTACTTGACAGATTTTCATGAAACTTCACAGAAATGTTGCTCTTGATGTCTAGGTGATCCTAGCAAAATTTTAGTTGAACCAGAAATTCAAGATGGCTGCCACGGCTAAAAATAGATTTTAAAAAAACAAGTTTATGGCGACTACTTCTTGAAAACTGTAAGTGATATTGATAGGACTTTTTCTAAAATGATCAGCATGACATGATGTTGGTCCTTGTCAAATATCATTTTCATTCGACATTAAACATGACTGCAAGCGGCCATCTTTGTTTACTTATAGTTATATAGTAAAAACTTGTAGCGACTGCTCCTCTGAAACTCCTTAACGGATTTTCATGAAACTTCACAGGAATGTTGCTCTTGATGTTGATGTAATTAAAATTTCAGGTCGGCCGTAAATTCAAGATGGCCGCCACGCATAAAAATAGACTTTTAAAAAACAAGTTTGTAGCGACTATTTCTTGAACACTGTAAGTGATATTGATATGGGACTTTTTATAAAATGATCAGCATGACATGATGTTGGTCCTTGTTGAAAATCATTTTGATTCAACATTAAACATGGCCGCCAGAGGCCATCTTTGTTTACGTAGAGTTATATAGTAAAAACTTGTAGCGACTACTCTGAAACTACTTGATGGATTTTCATGAAACTTCACAGGAATGTTGCTCTTGGTGTCTAGTTGATCCCAGCAAAATTTCAGGTGGGCCGGAAATTCAAGATGGCCGCCACACCTTACAATAGATTTTCAAAAAACAAGTTTGTAGCGACTACTTCTTGAAAACTGTGAGTGATATTGATATATGGGACATTTTCTAAAATGATCAGCATGACATGATGTTGGTCCGTGTCGAAAATCATTTTGATTCGACATTAAACATAGCTGTTAGCGGCCATCTTTGTTTACATAGAGTTACATAGTAAAAACTTGTAGCTTTTACTCCATTGAAACTACTTGACGGACTTCATGACGCATCACAGGAATGTTTCTCTTGATGTCTAGGGGGCACTCCTCAGTTTTGCACAAATGTCCATGGTGTAAATCAGAAAGAAATCAACTAAGCACCTTTTAGGTCCATCGATGGTATTTATAATAATTATGAAGTGCATCTTTGATGTTTTTATCAGTTTTGAGTTCTTCTAAGTTTATTTTGGTGTATTGGAATATGCATTCTTTGTGGGGTTTTGGAGGCTATAAATAGAAAAATGAAAAACTATCAAAAACTTCCAAAATGTAGATAAAATGGCTGATTTATCAGCATGGAATAACTTTTTAAAAAGCCGGTGAAGGTATGTATTATTTAGCATTTCCTGATATGCAGGAGCATGATGAGTGCAGAAATGACCCTGATATGCTTAGGACAATTCTTTTTTTTTATTTGTTGACATTTGAAATATTGCTAAAATTGCTTTTTAGCATGTTTTGAGGGTGGGGTAATTTTAAAAAAATGGCACTAAATTGTACAGAAAACGCTTTTTGATACTTTTATTTGGTATGGAAACATGGGTAATTTTATTGTCTTCGAAGAAATGTATGACACAATGATGGTGTGATTTATTTTTGCTCAAGGATTCAGGCTAAGGGCTTGTCATGGGTTTTATTATTGAGAAATGTACATTAAACTGTGGAGTGCCCCCTTAAGGGTCCAACCTTTTTAGCTCTACTGGCAAAAGGCCAGCAGAGCTTATGGGATGGCGAGTTGTCCGTCGTCCGTCCGTCGTCCGTTGTCCGTCGTCCGTCGTTAACTTTTGTCTCGTTAAGACGATAGGGCCTTCATTTTACATCCGATCTTTAACAAACTTTAAGAGGTTGTTAATATCAATGAAAGCTCGGACAAGTTCGAAAACCAGCCAGATCGGACCAGTATCAGCGGGAGTTATGGCCCTTGATTTAGTTCAGAATGCTATATTTTGCCTCGTTAAGGTGATAGGGCCTTCATTTTTCATCCTATCTTTACCAAACTTTAACAGATTGTTAATATCAATGAAAGCTCGGACAAGTTCGAAAACCAGCCATATCGGACTAGTAACAGCAGAGTTATGGCCCTTGATTTAGTTAAAAAGGCTATATTTTGCCTTGTTAAGATGATAGAGTCTTCATTTTTCATCCGATCTTTACCAAACGTTACCAGATGTTAGTATCAATGAAAGCTTGGACAAGTTCGAAAACCAGCCAGATAGGACCAGCAACAGCGGAGTTATGGCCCTTGATTTAGTTAAAAATAATACATTACGATAGGGCCTTCGTTTTTCGTCCGATCTTTACCAAACTTTACCAGATTGTTAATATAAATGAAAGCTCGGACAACTTCGAAAACCAACCAGATCGGACAAGAACAGCGGAGTAATGGCCCTTGATTTAGTTAAATATGCTATATTTTGCCTCGTTAATTCTACGATAGGGCCTTCATTTTTCATCCAATCTTTACCAAACTTTACCAGATTGTTACTATCAATGAAAGCTCAGACAAATTTCAATACCAGCCAGATTGGACCATTTACACCAGAGTTATGGCCCTTGATTTTCTGAAATATGCTATATTTTGGCCTCATTAAGAAGAAAGGGCCTTCATTTGGCCAGATTTCAGTGAAACTTTTCAAGGATGATCAGTAGCAAGCCTAGTTGTACATATCGTCACCGTGTTCCGGTTGATTGATTTTGGCGGAGTTATGTCCCTTTAAAGGTTTTAATACACAAACTTTGTCTGGACTAGTTCTCCTGAACGTCTCCCCACATTTCAACCAATCTTTGCAGGGATGATCAGCACCAAGCATACTTGTGCGTATCATCGTCGCTTTCCTGTTAACAGATTTTTGGTGGAGTTATGGCCCTTTAAAGGTTTCTGATACACAAACATTTTCCGGGCTAGTTCTCCTGAACACCTGGCTGGATTTTAACGAAACTTGACAAGGATGATCAGTATCAGGTCTACTTATGCAAATCATTGCCGTGTTCCGGTTGAATGATTTTTGGCAGAGTTATGACCCTTTAAAGGTTTTAATACACAAACGTTGTCCAGATTAGTCTCTCCTGAACTCCTTGCTGCATTTCAACGAACCTTGATGGGGATGATCAGTACCAAGCCTAGTTGCACCTGTCATTGCCGTGTTTTGGTTGAATGAATTTTGGCAGAGTTATGACCCCTTAAAGGTTTTAATACACTAACTTTGTACAGACTAGTTCTCCTGAACCTGTGGCTGGATTTCAGCGAAACTTGTCAGGGACAATCAGTACCAAGCCTAGTTGTGTATGTCTTCACCATGTTCTGGTTGAACGATATTTGAAAGAGTTATGGCCCCTTATACATAAACTTTATCTAGAGCCAGTAGAGCGTCCACAGGCCCTCTTGGGCCTCTTGTTTTACTAAAACAATCAAATGAAATATTTTTTGTCTGTATTTCAACATATTTTCAAAGCTTGTTACCATTCGGTTTGTTTGCGAAGAGAACTACTTCGGATAGAATGGAATTTGTCGATAAGGCAAACCTGCATTACTACGAAACCCAGATTATGAACAACTCAGTAAAATATGTATATTGTAATACTCTGCGATGCACTGTATCTTGAGATATCTCAATATATGTCTAATTTATCTTGAGATACTCCATGTTGAAATATCATAATTTATCTTGAGATATCTCAATTTATATTAAGATACTTGTCTTGGGATATCTCTATTAATCTGAAGATATCTCAATGTATATCTCAATTTATCTTGAGATAACTGTCTTGAGATATCTTAAGTTATTTTTAGATATCTATCTTGATGATATGACTCAAGACACATTGAGATATCTTAAGATAAATTGAGATATATCTTACAATTTCTCAAGATGTATCGCAACTTATCATGAAATATCTAACTTGCGATATCTCAAGATTCCATGTGTCTTGCGTTTGGTATTTGCAATTTTAGTGGGATTTTCTAAGATTGAGGTGGACTTTTTGCCATTTAAAAACTAACCATTGGTGTAATTCTTGGGTTTGCCTTTACACTGTTTTATTATATTGACAGTTGCTAATTTTAATGTCCCTTTTAAGTACTGGTTGCTATGGTATTTTGATGTCATAGTAAGATGACGTTAAACATACAATAGCATGTGTCTTGATGTCATGTCACATGACGTCATTATGTCATTTCGCGTTAAAATAAGTCTTTACCTTAAAGGTCAAGGTCACAATTAGAGCGTTGTGGTATAGTGGTAGAGCATTGGACCGATGATCGAAAAGTCGTGGGTTCGATCCCAGCCATTGCCATATGCGTTGTGTCCCTGAGCAAGACACTTTATCTGCATTTGCTTAGTTCTGGTTCTACCTAGGAATACATCGAGAGTGATTCAAATAAGTTCATAGAGCTTTTGTTGCAATCGATGATCAAATGAGTCAAAACTGTGTCTGAGCCATACCTTTGAAAGTACTGAAATAAAATTGGTAAAATCTTCTGATAGTCATGTTAGAAAGTAGATAATTCATTATGTTCTCTTGGGCCTCTTGTTGCTCGTAACCTAAACTTTTACATCAGTTGGAGGAGGGTGTTTATATTTGGCACAGTAGATGCATAGGATGTCTAGATGAAAATGTAGGTTTCGGATTCAGAGTCTGACCCTTGGGACCAGAGGTTAAGCTCCAAATTGTCAAATTAACCAAATTAAACCCAGAGTTCCATACATGCTATTTGTAATGATAAACACATACATTATGGAAAGGGTTCTGCGATTTGAATCAACAAATAACAAATGATGAGCTATTCATAATCAAAAATAAAATTTATTATCTATTTTCAGCCAAGGCATGATTTAGAGCCTCTTATGGACACATTAAATGAATATAAAGGAACGTTAGGACAGTTTCCGGATGTTTTAAAAGTACATGAGGTAATGTATTATAGCATCGTATTTTTAGCTCACCTGAGCTGAAGGCTCGGAAGTTGAACTATTAGGATCACTCTTCATCTGTCTAGGTTTTCATCCTTTACCAAGTTTGTTAAAATGGTGACCCTCTGGTCAATATAGGCCCCACCCCAGGGGTCACAATTTTGCATAAAACAAATCATCTTCTTTGAAACAAGGTAAACCAGACAATGTAAACAATTTCTGAGAAATAAATTTACTTAGTACATTAGGAAAACTATACAAATTTTAAATACTAGGTTAAGCAAATGGGCAGAGGAATATTATTAGCTCTACCGGCCACAGGTCAGTGGGGCTTATGCCATGGTCTTTTGTCCATCGTCCATCTGTTGTCTGTCCGTCATCTGTTAACATTTTGATGTCGTTTTTCATCAGCTCTTTACCAAACTTTACCAGATTTTTAATATCAATAAAAGCTCGGACAAGTTCGAAAAACAGCCAGATCGTACCAATAACACTGGAGTTATTGCCCTTGAATTAAAACAAATTGCTATATTTTGTGTTGTCAACACTCTAGCGCCTCCATTTTGCATCCTACCTTTACCAAACTTTGCCAGAATGTTGATATTGATGAACGCTCGGTCAAGTTCGCAAAACCAGCCAGATCAGACCAGTAACACCGAAGTTAAGGCCCTTATATTATTTTTTTTATATTAACACTCTAGCACCTTCTTTTTCATCCAATCTTTACCAAACTTCACCAGATTGTTAATGTCAATGAAAGCTCGGACAAGCCAGATCAAACCAGAAACATCGGAGTTATTGCCCTTGAATTAACGAAAATTGCTATATTGTCTTGTTAACGCTCTATCGTTTGCATTGCCAGATTGTTGATATTGATAAAAGCTTGATCAAGTTTGAAAACCAGCCAGATCTGACTAGTAACAGCAGAGTTATGGCCCTTGATTTAGTTAAAAAAATAATATTTTGCCTCAAGACGATAGGGTTTTCATATTTCATCTGATCTTTTTCAAACTTTATCAGATTGTTGATATCAATGAAAGCTCAGACGTGTTCGAAATCCAGCCAGTTTGGACCAGTAACTCTAGAGTTATTGTCCTTGATTTAGTTAAAATTGCTATATTTTGCCTCGTTAACATGATAGGGCCTTCATTTATTATCCGATCTTTACCAAACTCTACTAGATTGTTGGTATCAATGAAATCTCAGGCCTAAAAAAGAAAAGGTTTGTTTCCTGTTACCAGACCGACCGTGATTTTTACCCCCCGACCGTATTTTTTATATAACGGTCAAAAAATCGTGACGATAACAACGCAAATGAATTATTATACCAGTCCTGTCGGTTAGCACTGATCGTTTCCGTTTTTCGATTTTCAACGAATACATCTTTTTGACATTGAAAGTTGTCGATTTAAAGTTTGCTTTTCTTATCAGAATCAAGCATACAAAGTCAAAAACATACATAAATCTCAAGATAAATGTTTTAATTCATTTGTTGCAAAGAAATAACTTCAAAATCGATTAATATTGTCATATACACGCGTTTTACCTGCTACCCACATTCGCGGATTACAAAAAATGTCTGCCATTTGCGTTCAATATTATCATGTTGTTTTTTTCACAGCATATTTCCCCTAGCCATCAGCTTGATTCTTACAAATATTATATTTGTTTGAAATTTCTAAGGCTAAATATTATTAGATGATGGATGTTCTACGATTCAGAAGATTACAATGGATGAAAATATACTAATTTTGGAACGGGTTTCCCCGGAATACATATCACGTAATACCTCTAATTTTAAACTTCCAATCAAAATTGAGCGCACCAGCGAGAAGCAGATCGACCTATTGCGAATATCGCGTGTTGTTTACATAAGCTACTGTACACTGCAATGCACTCTACTGCTACATGTACACATAAGACTATTTGGGATCGGAATTTGGTAGTTTTCCCGGAATCCTTAATATTTTATGATGACAGAGTACCTGTATCTATAGTTATGTGATCTCTCCCAGAGGCCATTACATTGACCTCTGTCAACGTCTAAGAAAGAAACCTGCGATCACATAATAATTTGACACATGACCATAGCTAAAATACCAAAATTGGCGAACAGACCTTCAACACCTAGACACCACCACTTATCGGCAGCTGATTGGCATGTAAACAGTCGGAAGAAACACGACTTGTTTTCTACATTTTGATATATATTTTAGGTTAGTAAGGTATGTTGTTAAGACTTATATGATATTGGAAAGTGCTGGTAAGCAAACCGATGCTCTGTTACCCATGGAAACGATTTGGTGGTGCCTATTTTAAATGTTTTGATGGCGGAGTTTTATGCCAAAGTACAAACCTTTATTCTACAGCAATATAATTCTGAGCATAATTTACTGTATATTTAAAACATTCAAACCGAAAAGTTGTTTTCTTTGTAATTTAAGCATTTCATATAAAGTTAATTCAGAAAAATATTAGTGCCATCAAGAAATTTTGCATTTCCATCGTTTTTCATCGTTTGCCAAGATTCTTGGTATTTGATGAGACGTTGACAGAGATAAAATCCGACCCCTTTTTTTTAGGGCATGTAACAGGAAACATCACTGTATTTTTATTTGGCCTCAGACAAGTTCGAAGAGTTATGGCCCTTGCAGAGGTATGGCCCTTTAAAAGTTTTAAAATACAAACTTTGGATTTGTCCTGAACCCCTGGCCGAATTTAAACGAAACACTTTAGGGATGATTAGTTCTTGGTCTAGTTGTATATGTCATCGCTTTGTTGCGATTGAATGATTTTTGGCAGAGTTTGGCCCTTTAAAGGTTTTAATACACACACTTTGTCTGGACTAGTTCTCCCGAACCACTGGTCGGATTTCAACGAAACTTTGCAGGGATGATCAGTATCAAGCCTAGTTTTGCATATCATCGACATGTTACAGTCGACAGATTTTTGGCAGAGTTATGGCCCTTTAAAGGTTTTTGGATACACAAACTTTTTCTGGCTAGTTCTCCTAAAGCCCTGGCCGGATTTCAACGAAACTTGACAAGGGTGATCAGTATCAAGCCTAGTTGTGCTTTTCATCGCCATATTCCGGTTGAATGATTTTTGGCAGAGTTATGGCCCCTTAAAGGTTTTAATACACAAACTTCCAGACTAGTCTCTTCTGAACTCCTGGCCTGATTTCAACGAATCTTGGCGGGGATGGGGAGTACCAAGCCTAGTTGCACCTGTCATTGCCGTGTTCCGGTTGAATGATTTTTAGCACAGTTATGGCCCTTTTAAGGTTTTAATACACTAACTTTGACTAATTCTCCTGATCCCCTTGCCGGATTTCAACGAATCTTGGCAGGGATGAACAGTACCTAGCATAGTTGCGCATATCGATGCTGTGTTCCAGTAGAATGAATTTTGACAGAGTTATGGCCCCTTAACGGTTTTAATACACAAACTTTATGGCCCTTTATACATATTTTTAGCCAGTAGAGCATCCACATGCCCTCTTAGGCCTCTTGGGCCTCTTGTATATATATTGAAGCTCAAGCTGAGTTTAGAGCTAATATGAGTACTACTGATAATATATTTGATTTACATGGACTAATTAATTATATGCTTATTAATGGAAATAAACAATTTTGTTGCGACTACTTCTTGAAAACTATAAGTGATATTGATAATTATGGGAATTTCCTAAAATGATCCCCTGAAATTACTTGACGGATTTTCTTGAAACTTCACAGCAATGTTGATCTTGATTTCTAGTTGATTCTAGCAAACTTTCAGGCTGGCCGGAAATTCAAGATGGCCACCATCTATTTTAAAATTGATTTAAAAAAATAAAATTGTAGTGACTACTTCTTGAAAACTATAAGTGACATTAATATGGGACTTCGTCTAAAATGATCAGCATGAAATGTTGTTGGTCCTTGTCGAAAATCATTTTGATTCGATGCCAGCAGCCATCTTTGTTTACATAGAGTTATATAGAAAACACTTTCAGCGACTACTCCTCTGAAAGTATTTGACAGATTTTCATGAAACTTCACAGGAATGTTGCTCTTGAAGTCTAGTTGATACTACCACGGCTAAAAATAAAGTTTTGTAGTGACTACTTCTCAAAAACCGTAAGTGATATTGATTCGGAACCATTACCAAAATGACTGGAACGACATGCAGTTGGTCATAGCCAAAATTCATTTCAATGTGATGTCAAAAATAGCTACCAGCGGCCATCTTGGTTTACATGGAGTTATATAGGAAAAACTTGTGGCGACTACTCCCCTCTGAACTACTTGACGGATTTTTACGAAACTTCACAGGATGTCTTGATGTCTAGGTGATCTTAGCATAAATTCAGGTCGGCCAAAAGCACAAGATGGCCAACACGGCTAAAAATAGATTTTTGTGGCAACTACTTCTCAAAAACCATAACTGATATTGATTTGGAACCTTTATCAAAATTACTGGCACGACATGTAGTTGGTCCTAACCAAAATTCATTTCAATTTGATGTCAACTTTGTTTATATAGGAAAAACTTGTGATGACAACTCCTGAAACTACTTGATAATTTCTCATGAAGCTTCACAGGAATGTTGTTCTTGATGTCTAGTTGGTCCTAAGTAAAAATTCTGGTTGGCCGGAAATTCAGGATGATTGCCATAGCTAAAAATAGATTTTAAAAATAGAAGTTTGATGACTGCTTTTCAAAAAAAACATAGTGCATGAAAATTGCCCGGAGGGGCACCTGGGGTCTTCCTCCACCAATGAAAGCTGGAAAGTCCCCATATGACCTTAACTGTTAGTGGTGCGACTATAAAATCAAATTCAATTCAAAAAAGATAAGTGGTATTGATTTCGAACCTTACTAAAATTTGTTGGGTGACATGTAGTTGGTTTTTAACAAAATTCATTTTGATTCGATATCAAACATGGCTGCCATCGGCCATCTTTGTTTACATAGAGTTATATAGTAAAAGGTTGTAGCGACTACTCCTCTGAAACTACTTGACGGATTTTCATGAAACTTCCCAGGAACGTTGCTCTTAATGTCTAATTGATCCTAGCAAAATTTTAGGTCAGCCGGAAATTCAAGATGGCCACCACGGCTAAAAATATATTTTTAGCTCTACTGATCAGAGATCAGCAGAGCTTATGCCGTGGTGCGGCGTCCGTCGTCCGTCTGTCCGTCTGTCCGTAAACTTTTATTTGTAGCGACTTCTCCTCTGAAACTACTGGATGGATATTCATAAAACTTTACAGAAATGTTGCCCATAAAGTCTAGTTGATCCTAGCAAAAATTCATGTTGATGTGAAATCCAAGATGGCCGCCAAAGCTAAAAATAGAGTTTTAAAATACAAGTTTGTAGCGACTTCTTCTTGAAAACTATAAGTGATATTGATATGGGACTTTTTCTAAAATGATCAGCATGACATGATGTTGATCCTAGTCAAAAATCGTTTTGATTCAACGTTAAACATGGCTGCCAGTGGCCATCTTTGTTTACATAGAGTTATATAGTAAAAACTTGTAGCGACTACTTCTCTGAAACTACTTGGCGGATTGTCATGAAACTGTACAGGAATGTTGCTCTTGATGTCTAATTGATCCTAGAAAAATTTCAGGTCGGCCGGAAATTCAAGATGGCCGTCACAGCTAAAAATAGATTTTTAAAAAATAAGTTTGTAGCGACTACTTCTTGAAAACTATAAGTGATATTGATATGGGACTTTTTCTAAAATGATCAGCATTACATGATGTTGATCCTAGTCAAAAATCGTTTTGATTCAACGTTAAACATGGCTGCCAGCGGCCATCTTTGTTTACATAGAGTTATATAGTAAAAACTTGTAGCGACTACTCCTCTGAAACTACTTGGCGGATTGTCATGAAACTTTACAGGAATGTTGCTCTTGATGTCTAATTGATCCTAGAAAAATTTCAGGTCGGCCGGAAATTCAAGATGGCCGTCACAGCTAAAAATAGATTTTTAAAAAATAAGTTTGTAGCGACTACTTCTTGAAAACTATAAGTGATATTGATATGGGACTTTTTCTTAAATGATCAGCATGACATGATGTAGATCCTTGTGGAAAATTATTTTGATTCAACGTTAAACATGGCTGCCAGTGGCCATCTTTGGTTACATGGAGTTATATAGTAAAAACTTGTAGCGACTACTCCTCTGAAACTACTTGACGGATTTTCATGAAACTTCACAGGAATGTTGCTCTTAATGTCTTATTGATCTTAGCAAAATTTCAGGTCGGCCGGAAATTCAAGATGGCCGCCACGGTTAAAAATAGGTTTTCAAAAAACAAGTCTGTAGCGACTACTTCGTGAAATCAAAATCAATCAGTAGAGCTTCAAGGTCATTGACCTCTTGTTAAAAAACAAGTTTGTAGCGACTACTTCTTGAAAACTATAAGTGATATTGATATGGGACTTTTTTCTAAAATGATCAGCATGACATGATGTTGGTCCTTGTTGAAAATTATTTTGAACCAACATTTTTCATGTTTGCCAGCGGCCATCTTTGTTTACATAGAGTTATATAGTAAAAACTTGTAGTGACTACTACTCAGAAACTACTTGACAGATTTTCATGAAACTTCACAGCAATGCTGATCTAGCTATCAAAACCTATCAGTAGAGCTTCTAGGTCATTGACCTCTTGTTGCTATACTGTATGGAAATCTTAAAAAATCTTCTCCTGCCTGAAACGGCTTGATGGATTTCAAATTAATTTCACAGAAATGATGTTTGGGTGGTTCTCTATCAAGATTGTTCAAGCTGGGTTGATTCATCAGAAATCATGGCCAAGATGGGTTGATTCATCAAAAAACATGGCCGACAGGGAGCGGGGCTTATATTTGCTACATTTCTATATTTTAAAAGTCTCCTCATCTGAAAATGCTTGATGGATTTCAAAATAATTAATTTTTAGCAATAATAAATTAGCCGTAATTAATTAATAATTAAGATAATCTGTCCAAAAGTATGGCCGCCAGGGGGCGGTGCAGTTTCCTTATATAACTATCTCAGAAAACGTTACAGACTTACAGTCTCTCTTTATTGGTTCAAATTTACTCAGGTGAGCAATATAGGGCCATCATGGCCCACTTGTATTATTGTATTAGATTGAACCAAACAATACCAAATATTTGATTCAGGACTGTATAAGTAAATTCATGCTACATGCATGTTGTGTTGACAGTATAAAAACATGTTTCCATATGCAATTCTTATACTTAGGTGATCTCCTTTTGAGGACCCTGTCCTCATGTTGTTTAAATTTTAATATCATTTCAAAAGTCTTGTTCGTAAAACTTAATTTGCAGAATACTGTCTTGATATTTTACTTATTGATTACGACATATATTCCAAGTTAAGTATATTGTTGTTTGATTTAAAACAGTCTAGGACACATTTCTAGGTATCTTCTTTTTTTTCTAGGGAGCTGTAGGCAAAGCAAAAGAGTGTTTAAAGCTTCAGGCTGAAGGTAAAATGGTGGAATCTGTGGTACAAAATGTAACTCAACGTGCTGATGTGATATCATTTGGAACTTTGGCAGAAATTAATTATTTTCAAAAGTCACGGACGGAGGATTTTAAGAAAACAATGTCCATATACCTCAAGGGTCAAATAGATTTCTATCGAGAAGTGAGTATTCATGTTACAGAGAAAGTAGTGTAGCCAACTAGTTTTTGTGTCGTGGTCTAAATGCCACGGATGGGGAAAAAACAATTTGTGACACACAAAAAAAGGCAATTTTTTTAATATTCAGTTTCAGAGTTTCAGGTGATCAAAGAAAATTACTGTATGGTTGTATCACAATGTCATCTCATTAGGTGTAACACGCCCATTGATTTTTGCATTGAGTTGTTTATGAATTAAAATTGCCATGTTGTCATTCATATCTACCCAAATTAAAAATGACTTACATTCTCATTACAAATGACACATATACTGCCAAAAAATCCACAGAAAAGTGGGGATCATGTATCTTCTAAGAAAGAACTTGTCTCATGAATTAAAGCTCCCTTTAAAAACATGGCCGCCATGGCTAAGACTAGGTCAAATTTAAGTAAATTTCAAACGACATCTCCGAAACCACTTATTCCATTCTTGTGAAATATCATATACATGTTCCTTGGGTTAGCCTCTGTCAAGTTCGTGTTTTTCGTTATCGTCAAATAATCAAAATGGCCGCCACGGCGACCCAAAGTTTAATTAGAGTTATACAGGAAAAGGTTAAAAATTACATCTTCTCTGAAACTGCCTGAAAGATTTTGATGAAACTTGAGCACAATAATATTTGGGATAGTCCCTCTCAGATTTGTTTTTTTTCGCCGCCGCCATATTCTCTGAAACCGCTTGAAGGATTTTGATGAAACTTAAATCACAATGATCTTTGGGATAGTCCCTCTCATATTTGTGTTTTTTGCGGCTGCCAGTGCCAGTCATACAAGATGGCCGCCATGGCTAAAACTAGGTTAAATTCAAGAAAATTTCAAACGACATCTCCGTCAAAACCAATTATTCCATTCTTGTGAAATATCATATACATGTTCCTTGGGTTGGCCTCTATCAAGTTTATGCTTTTCGTTTTCGTCTAATAATCAAAATGGCTACCACGGCAACTCAAAGTTTACATAGAGTTATATAGGAAAAGGTTAAAAATGACATCTTCTCTGAAACCTCTTGAAGGATTTTGATGAAACTAAATCACCATGATATTTGGGATAGTCCCTCTGTGATTTGTGTTTTTCGCGGCCGCCAGTCATCCAAGATAAAATTAGGTCAAATTGAAGGAAATTTCAAACAACATCTCCTCTGAAACCACTTATTGCATTCTTGTGAAATATCATAAACATGTTCCTTGGGTTAGCCTCTATCAAGTTTGTGTTTTTCGTTATCGTTGAATAATCAAAATGGCCGCCATTGGCATCTCTGAAACTGCTTGAAGGATTTTGATGAAACTTAATCACACAGGTCAAATTTAAGGACATTTATCAAACGACATATTACCACTTATTCCATTCTAATTAAATATCATATGCATGTTCCTGTTGTTGGCCTCTATCAAGTTTGTGTTTTTCGTTGTCGTCAAATATTCAAAATGGCCGCCACGATAACCCAAAGTTTACATAGAGTTATATATAGGAAACATGTTTCTTGGGTTGGCCTCTGTCATGTTTATGTTTTTGAATCACATCATACAAGCAGAGCATCTACAGGCACTCTTGGGCCTCTTGTTTAGATTTAAGTGTGAAAACCTTAAAATTCGAGGGTTATATTACCCCACCAACCTACTTATTTAGTGTGTCTCATTTGTTGGATGTCAGTGGGGTATTTGTGTTACCATTTTAGGGTTGTTACTAATAAATTATAAATGGTAGAATAAGACCAACAAGATGCGACACTCTCAGTATTTGCAATATCTGCAGTTTTGGGGTAAGAAAGTTATATACTGAACGAAAAAAAGGAGTACCCACTGTTAAAGCTGGTATTTCCATAGGCCGCTTTTTGAGCGAGTATAAAAGCTTGAACAGAGTTTTAATAAACAATGTTTGATGTTTGTAAGCACACTTAATTCGGAACAAAACATTCCATTAAAAAGTTTCAGAGTTGGCAATTAATTATCTGTTATTGATGATATCAAAACTTCGAAGGGAGGTAATTTGATAATAGTTATTAGTTTGTTTGTTTGTTTTTGTTTTTTTTTGTGTTTTTTTTAACTGGACTGATCAGAGCTAAGCAGAGCTTATGCCGTGGTGCAGCGTCCGTCCGTCTGTCCGTAAATTTTTTTTGTAGCGACTACTCCTCTGAAACTACTGAATGGAATTTCATGAAACTTTACAGAAATGTTGCCCATGAAGTCTAGTTGATCCTAGCAAAAATTCATGTTGATGTGAAATCCAAGATGCCCGTCAGATCTAAAAATAGGTTTTTAAAAAACAAGTTTGTAGCGACTACTTCTTGAAAACTATAAGTGATATTGATATGGGACTTTTTCTAAAATGATCAGCATGACATGATGTTGGTCCTTGTTGAAAATCGTTTTGATTCGACGTTAAACATGGCTGCCAGCGGCCATCTTTGTTTACATAGAGTTATATAATGAAAACTTGTAGCGACTACTCCTCTGAAACTACTTGACGGATTTTCATGAAACTTTACAGAAATGTTGCTCTTGATGTCTAATTGATCCTAGCAAAATTTCAGGTCGGCAGGAAATTCAAGATGGCCACCACAGCTAAAAATAATTTTTCAAAATACAAGTTTGTAGCGACTACTACTTGAAAACTGTAAGTGATATTGATATGGGACTTTTTCTAAAATGATCAGCATGACATGATGTTGGTCCTTGTCAAAAAAAATTTTGATTCAACGTTAAACATGGCTGCCAGCGGCCATCTTTGTTTACATAGAGTTATATAATGAAAACTTGTAGCGACTACTCCTCTGAAACTACTTGACGGATTTTCATGAAACTTCACAGAAATGTTGCTCTTGATGTCTTATTGATCCTAGCAAAATTTCAGGTCGGCAGGAAATTCAAGATGGCCACCACAGCTAAAAATAATTTTTCAAAATACAAGTTTGTAGCGACTACTACTTGAAAACTGTAAGTGATATTGATATGGGACTTTTTCTAAAATGATCAGCATGACATGATGTTGGTCCTTGTCAAAAAAAATTTTGATTCAACGTTAAACATGGCTGCCAGCGGCCATCTTTGTTTACATAGAGTTATATGATGAAAACTTGTAGCGACTACTTCTCTGAAACTACTTGACGGATTTTCATAAAACCTCACAGGAATGTTGCTCTTGATGTCTAATTGATCCTAGCAAAATTTCAGGTCGGCCGGAAATTCAAGATGGCTGTCATGGCTAAAAATAGATTTTCAAAATACAAGTTTGTAGCGCTTACTTCTTGAAAACTATAAGTGATATTGATATGGGACTTTTTCTAAAATGTTCAGCATGACATGATGTTAGTCCTTGTCAAAAATCGTTTTGATTTGATGTTAAACATGGCTGTCAGCGGCCATCTTTGTTTGCATAGAGTTATATAATGAAAACTTGTAGCGACTATGCCTCTGAAACTACTTGACGGATTTTCATGAAACTTCACAGGAATGTTGCTCTTGATGTCTGATTGATCCTAGCAAAATTTCAGCTCGGCCGGATATTCAAGATGGCCGCCACGGCTAAAAATAAATTCTGTAGCGACTACTCTGTAGCGACTACTTCCTGAAATCAAAATCAATCAGTAGAGCTTCAAGGTCATTGACCTCTTGTTAAAAAAAAGTTTGTAGCGACTACTTCTTTAAAACTGTAAGTGATATTGATATGGGACTTTTTCTAAAATGATCAGCATGACATGATGTTGATCCTTGTTGAAAATTATTTTGATTTAACATTAAACATGGAAGCCAGTGGCCATCTTTGTTTACATAGAGTTTGTATAGTAAAAATTTGTAGCGACTACTCCTCTGAAATTGCTTGTCGGATTTTCTTGAAACTTCGCAGGAATGTTGCTCTTGATGTCTAGTTGATCCTAGCAAAATTTCAGATCGGCCAGAAATTCAAGATGGCCACACGGCTAAACATAGATTTTTAAAAACAAGTTTGTAGCGACTACCTCTTGAAAACTGTAAGTGATATATGGGACTTTTTCTGAAATGATCAGCATGACAAGATGTTGATCATTGTCGAAAATTATTTTGATTCGACATTAAACATGGCTGCCAGTGGCCATCATTGTTTACCTAGAGTTATATAGTAAAAACTTCAACTTGTAGCGACTACCCCTCCGAAACTACTTGACAGATTTTTATGAAACTTCACAGGAATGCTGATCTAGCTATCAAAATCTATCAGTAGAGCTTCAAAGTCATTGACCTCTTGTTTATTTATTTTTTTTAATTTCATTTTTGTGTTTTTTAGCTCTACTGATTAAAGATCAGCAGAGCTTATGCCGTGGTGCGGCATCCGTCGTCCGTCCGTCTGTCCGTAAACATTTTTTTGTAGCGACTACTCCTCTGAAACTACTGAATGGATTTTCATGAAACTTTACAGAAATATTGCCCATGAAGTATAGTTGATCCTAGCAAAAATTCATGTTGATGTGAAATCCAAGATGGCCGCCAAATCTTAAAATAGGTTTTTGAAAAACAACTTTGTAGCGACTACTTCTTGAAATCTCTAAGGGATATTGATATGGGACTTTTTCTAAAATGATCAACATGACATGATGTTGGTCCTTGTCGAAAATCGTTTTGATTCAACGTTAAACATGGGCGCCAGTGGCCATCTTTGTTTACATAGAGTTATATAATGAAAACTTGTAGCGACTACTCCTCTGAAACTACTTGACGGATTTTCATGAAACTTCACAGGAATGTTGCTCTTGATGTCTAATTGATCCTAGCAAAATTTCAGGTCGGCCGGAAATTCAAGATGGCCGCCATGGCTAAAAATAGATTTTTAAAAAATAAGATTGTAG
This sequence comes from Cyrtodaria siliqua, assembly GCA_037043455.1. Classification (NCBI taxonomy): domain Eukaryota; kingdom Metazoa; phylum Mollusca; class Bivalvia; order Adapedonta; family Hiatellidae; genus Cyrtodaria; species Cyrtodaria siliqua. Next base: position 366,684 of record JAWPHD010000333.1, read on the forward strand.
CAACTATTTCTTGAAAACTATAAGAGATATTGATATGGGACTTTTTCTAAAATGATTAGCATGACATGGTGTTGGTCCTTGTCGAAAATCGTTTTGATTCGACTTTAAACATGGCTGCCAGCGGCCATCTTTGTTTACATAGAGTTATATAATGAAAACTTGTAGCGACTACTCCTCTGAAACTACTTGACGGATTTTCATGAAACTTCACAGGAATGTTGCCCTTCATGTCTTATTGATCCTAGCAAAATTTCAGGTCGGCAGGAAATTCAAGATGGCCGCCACGTCTAAAAAAAGATTTTTAAAAAATAAGTTTGTAGCGACTACTCCTCTGAAACTACTTGACAATTTTTATGAAACTTCACAGGAATGTTGCTCTTGATGTCTAATTGATCCTAGCAAAATTTCAGGTCAGCCGGAAATTCAAGATGGCCGACGCAGGCTAAAAATAATTTTTCAAAATACAAGTTTGTAGCGACTACTTCTTGAAAACTATAAGAGATATTGATATGGGACTTTTTCTAAAATGATCAGCATGACATGATGTTGGTCCTTGTCAAAAATCGTTTTGATTCAACGTTAAACATGGCTGCCAGCGGCCATCTTTGTTTACATAGAATTATTTAGTAAAAACTTGTAGCGACTAATCCTTTGAAACTACTTGTCAGATTTTCATGAAACTTTACAGGAATGTTGCTTTTAATGTCTAATTGATCCCAGCAAAATTTCAGGTCGGCCGGAAATTCCAGATGGCCGCCATGGCTAAAAATAGATTTTCAAAATACAAGTTTGTAGCTACTACTTCTTGAAAACTATAAGTGATATTGATATGGGACTTTTTCTAAAATGATCAGCATGACATGATGTTGGTCCTTGTCAAAACTCGTTTTGATTCAATGTTAAACATGGCTGCCAGCGTCCATCTTTGTTTACATAGAGTTATATAATGAAAACTTGTAGCGACTACTCCTCTGAAACTACTTGACGGATTTTCATGAAACTTCACAGGAATGTTGTTCTTAATGTCTAATTGATCCTAGCAAAATTTCAGGTCGGCCGGAAATTCAAGATGGCCGCCATGGCTATAAATAGATTTTTAAAATATAAGTTTGTAACGACTACTTCTTGAAAACTATAAGAGATATTGATATGGGACTTTTTCTAAAATGATCAGCATGACATGGTGATGGTCCTTGTCGAAAATCGTTTTGATTCGACATTAAACATGGCTGCCAGCGGCCATCTTTGTTTACATAGAGTTATATAATGAAAACTTGTAGCGACTACTCCTCTGAAACTACTTGACGGATTTTCATAAAACTTCACAGGAATGTTGCTCTTGATGTCTAATTAATCCTAGCAAAATTTCAGGTCGACCAGAAATTCAAGATGGCTGCCATGTCTAAAAAAAGATTTTTAAAAAATAAGTTTGTAACGACTACTTCTTGAAAACTATAAGAGATATTGATATGGGACTTTTTCTAAAATGATCAGCATGACATGATGGTTATCCGAGTCGAACATTATTTTGATTCGACGTTAAACATTGCTGCCAATGGCCATCTTTGTTTACATAGAGTTATATGATGAAAACTTGTAGCGACTACTCCTCTGAAACTACTAGACGGATTTTCATGAAACTTCACACGAATGTTGCTCTTGATGTCAAATTGATTATAGCAAAATTTCAGGTTGGCCAAAAATTCAAGATGGCCGCCATGACTAAAAATAGATTTTCAAAATACAAGTTTGTAGAGACTACTTCATGAAAACTATAAGTGATATTGATATGGGAGTTTTTCTAAAATGATCAGCATGACATGATGTTGGTCCTTGTCGAAAATCGTTTTGATTCGACGTTAAACATGGCTGCCAGTGGCCATCTTTGTTTACATAGAGTTATATAATGAAAACTTGTAGCGACTACTCCTCTGAAACTACTTGACGGATTTTCATGAAACTTCACAGGTATGTTGCCCTTCATGTCTAATTGATCCTAGCAAAATTTCAGGTCGGCAGGAAATTCAAGATGGCCGCCACGGCTAAAAATAAATTTTCAAAATACAAGTTTGTAGCGACTACTTCTTGAAAACTATAAGTGATATTGATATGGGACTTTTTCTAAAATGATCAGCATGACATGATGTTGGTCCTTATCAAAAATTGTTTTGATTCGACGTTAAACGTGGCTGCCAGCGGCCATCTTTGTTTACATAAGAGTCATATAGTAAAAACTTGTAGCGACTACTCCTCTAAAACTATTTGGCAGATTTTCATGAAACTTTACAGGAATGTTGCTCTTGATGTCTAATTGATCCTAGCAAAATTTCAGGTAGGCCGGAAATTCAAGATGGCCGCCATGGCTAAAAATAGATTTTCAAAATACAAGTTTGTAGCGACTACTTCTTGAAAACTATAAGTGATATTGATATGGGACTTTTTCTAAAATGATCAGCATGACATGTTGGTTATCCGAGTCGAACATTATTTTGATAAAATGTTAAACATGGCTGTCAGTGGCCATCTTTGTTTACATAGAGTTATATAATGAAAACTTGTAGCGACTACCCCTCTGAAACTACTTGACGGATTTTCATGAAACTTCACAGGAATGTTGCTCTTGATGTCTAATTGATCCTAGCAAAATTTCAGGTCGGCCGGAAATTCAAGATGGCCACCACAGCTAAAAATAGATTTTCAAAAAAACAGTTTGTAGCGACTACTTCCTGAAATCAAAATCAATCAGTAGAGCTTCAAGGTCATTGACCTCTTGTTTATTTTATTTTTTATAATCTCTAACCAGCCAGATTGGACTAGTAACGGTGGAGTTATGGCTCTTGATTGAGTAAAAAATGCTATATTTTGCCTCTTTGACGATAGTCACTCGCTTCATTGATGTTAGAAGAGCCATATTAGCCAGTAGAGCATCCAAAGCCCCTCTTGTGCCTCTTGTTTATCTGATCTTTAGCATATGAGCCGTTTTAGCCAGTAGAGCATCCACAGGCCCTCTTGGGCCTCTTGTTTTTAATTACTTTTTTTTTATTATTATTTTTTTAGCTCGAATCAGCAGAGCTTATGTCGTGGTGCGGCGTGGTGCAGAGTTATAGCCCTTTAAAGGTTTTAATACACAAACTTTGTTCTAACTAGTTCTCCTGAACCCCTGGCCGGATTAAACGAAACTTTTTAGGGATGATCAATTCTATATCTAGTTGTGCACATCATCGCCATGCTCCGGTTGAATGATTTTTGGCGGAGTTAGGGCCCTTTAAATGTTTTAATACACAAACTTTGTTCTGACTAGTTCTCCTGAACCTCTGGCCGGATTTAAACGAAGCTTTTTAGGGATGATCAATTCCATAACTAGTTTTGCAAATCATTGGCGTATTCCGGTAAAACGATTTTTTTGGCAGAATTATGGCCCTTTAAAGGTTTTAATACACAAACTTTGTCTGATCTACTTCTCCTGAACCCCTCGCCAGATTTCAATGAAACTTTGCAGGGATGATCAGCACCAAGCCTAGTTGTGCATGTCATTGTCATGTTCCGGTTACAGATATTTGGCAGAGTTTTGGCCCTTTCAAGGATTTTGATACCACAATTTTTTTCCGGGCTAGTTCTCCTGAACCCCTGGCTGGATATAGACGAAACTTGACAAGGATGATCAGTATCAAGCCTAGTTGTGGATATCATCGCCATATTTCGGTTGAATGATTTTTGGCAGAGTTCTAACCCTTTAAATGTTTTAATACACAAACTTTGTCCAGATTAGTCTCTTCTGAACTCTTTGCCAGATTTCAGCAGATCTTGGCGAGAATGATCAGTACTAAGCCTAGTTCCACCTGTCATTGCCATGTTCTGTTTGAATGATTTTTGAAAGACTTATGGCCCCTTATTCATAAACTTTATCTTGAGCCAGTAGAGCGTCCACAGGCCCTCTTTGGCCTCTTGTTTTCATTATCTTTTTAATTACTTGACACTAACTTTAAAATTTCTTGTCGGCGCTACTCGTCCTAAATGACTTGTTGAATTTCGACGAAACTTGGCAGGAAGCATCGGTAAGATGTCTAGTTGTGCATATCACACTTTTGTTCCAGTTCGCTGATTTTTGACGGAGTTATGACCCTTTGACATTTTTATTTTAAATTTCTGGTCGGCGCTACTCCTCTTAAACGGCTTGTTGGAATTCTACGAAATTTGGCAGGAAGCCTCAGTGTGATGTCTAGTTGAAACTTTGCAGGGATGATCAGTACCAAGCCTAGTTGTGCATATCATCACCTTGTTCTGGTTGAATGATTTTTGGCGGAGTTATGGCCCTTAATTGAAAGGTTTTAATAAACATAATTTGTATGGACTAGTTCTACTGAACCGGATTTCAGTGAAACTTTGCAGGGATGATCATAACCAATTCTAGTTGTGCATGTCATCACCGTGTTCCGATTGAAAGGTTTTTGGCATAGTTGTCGCCCTCTAAAGGTTTTACTACACAAACTTTGTCCAGAATAGTTCTACTGAACCTCAGAGAAACATTGCAGATGATCAATTCCAAGCCTTGTTGTGCATATCATCACAGTGTTCTGGTTGAAAGATTTTTGGCGGATTTATGGCTCTTTAAAGGTTTTAATGCACAAACATTATCCGGACTAATCTCTTCTGAAGTCCTAGACAAATTTCAGCGAAACATTGCATGGATGATCAGTGCCTAGTTGTGCATATCCAGGGATTTTTCTAGGCCCAATTCGGGGCCGAATTTCAGCCAATCCAAAATATCCTCATATTTTCCCAAAAAAGCAAAATATTTTCCCCCAAAAAATTGTATATTAAATGTAGCCCTTTTGTTGCAGACTTGTACAAGAGCTTGATTTTGAAATTATTCCAAACATTTTTAGTGCCTTACTATGTAACATAGTAGGATTATTATTTTTCCCAATTTCTAGATTTCACGCGCATTTTTCCCCAATTCAAAAGGCCCCTGGCCCCACTTCCAAAAATGCAGAAAAATCCCTGATATCATCAACGTGTTCTGGTTGAAGATTTTTGGCGGAGTTATGGCCTTTTAAAGGTTTTTAAAGGTCCAGACTAGTTCTGCTGAACCCCCGGCCGGATTTCAGAGGAATGTTGCACGGATGATCAGTATCAAGCCTAGATGTGCATATCATCACCATGTTCTGATTGAAAAGATTTTTTTGACGGAGTTACGGCCCTTGAAAGGTTTTAATACGTAAACTTTGTCTGGACTAATTCTGCAGAACCGATGTCCAGATTTCAACGAAACTTGGCAAGGATGATCAGTATCAAGCCTAGTTATGCATATCTTTGCTGTGTTCCTGTTGAATAATAATTTTTGCAGAGTTATGGCCCTTTAAAGATTTTAATACAATAAATTTGTACAGACTAGTTTTCCTGAACCCCTGGCTGGATTTCAGCGAAACTTAGCAGGAATGATCAGTTGCGCATATCATTGCCATATTCCGGTTTAACGATTTTTGACAGAGTTATGTCCTCTTATACACAAACGTTATCCGTACCAGTTTTTCCAAACCTCTGACTGGGTTTCAATGAAACTTGCCAGGAAAGTTCAGTACCAAGCCTAGTTGGGCATATCTTTGTTGTGTTCCGGTTGAATGATATTTGGTGGAGTTGTGGCTCTTTAAAACGTTGTAATACATAAACTTTGGACTAGTTCTCCTCAACCATTATTTGGCTTTCAACGAAACTTGGTTGCGTATATCATTGTCTTGTTCCGGTTGAATGATTTTTGGTGGAGTTATGGCCCTTTAAAGGTTTTAATACATCTACTGGCTCTCTTGGGCCTCTTGTTTGTGATACGAAGACTTCATAACTCAGCTCCCAACTAAATTCAATTTTGTTTATTTCGACCATTGTTTACACCATTTAGTGCAAACCATTTTGTTTGAAAGTTCAACCATACGCCGCTGATTATAGAATGCTATGAAAATACCACATTGAAGGCTTCATTTCATGTTCACCGGTATATGTATGCCATCTTCGGGATGGCAAAAATTAAATTCAGTTGGCTCTCGTTCAGTTTTCTTAATTCCTGTCAACATTTTAATGACTGATTGTCATATTGTTCTAAGTAATTAAATTATGTTAAAATGTCTCTGTTTACTTCCTGGTAAATGTGAGGTTGTGATAGTAATTAAACCATTATGTATCGCTCGTTCAGTCTATTAAATCTAAAACGTCGTTGTAACAGTTGTTTTTTACCGCAACTGTAGTTCCTTGTTAAATTTGATTTGTATCCACAAATATGTAACTGCTGTAATTGTTTTAGTGCTGGTACTTGTTCAGTTAATATTGGCATATGATTGTCATTCCAACCATGTAGGCACCTTGTGATTTCCAGGCAAGAATATGGCCTCTGCTTATCCAAACAGGGGAAAAATCTCATTCACCCTGACCATCCCTCATGTTCATTTTGTCATTTTTGCCATGTTCATTAAAGGTCTTCATCAACACCCCTGTATTGTTTCAGGTGCTACTTGAGTGTTGACAGAAAGCAATGATTGTGGCTCCAGCAAAAATTGGAGTGATTACAATAGAATTTGCAGCAACTCTGCAGTTCTGCAGGTGAGATTTTATCGATATAACTGGAGAGTGGGCCTGGAATGTTCATTCATTAGTATTTAACATGCATATATGATCTTCCATAAGTATGTTAGTATATACCTAAATTATACGCTCATAATACCCTAATGACGACGTGTTACAACTCTTCAGCTGGTGTTTTATGTCACCTGAAACTTCATATTATTTGATGGTATATGGAATACCCCAACAAAAATAACGAGCTTTTATTTTAGACATTTTATGAGCTTGCCGTGAAATAATTACGACCTCGCAACAAGCATAGATTTGAAAAGAATACGAGCTCATGACAAGCACGCGACGAGCTTGTCACAAGCATTTCAGAAGCTCCCCCAATAAAAACAACCACCTTATTTGTACTAGCTCGTGACAAGCTTGTCGCAAGCTAGTATGATGATCTTGTTGAGGTAGTCAGGAGCTCGCCGTGAGCTAGTACGAGAGATGTGTGGCTGAAACTTTACTTTATGTAATCGCAAGAGAAAAAGTGCCGGGATTTTGGATGGGATCATGTTTTTTTTATGCCCCTTCAGGGTGGCATATAGTAGTCGCACTGTCCGTCCGTCAGTCCGTCCGTTTGTCCGTCCGTACAATCGTGTCCGGTTAATGAGTCTGACAATAACGGACGGATTTTCAAATAACTTGGCACAATTGCTCGCCACAACAAGACGACGTGTCGCGCACAGAATCCAGGTCTGTGGCTCCAAGGTCAAGGTCACACTTAGAGGTCAAAGGTCAAAATGAAGTGCTTTCTTGTCCGGTTAATAACTCTGACATTCATGGACAGATTTTCAAATAACTTGGCATAAGTGCTCACCACAACAAAATCCAGGTTCGTGGCCACAAGGTCACACTTAGAGGTCAAAGGTCAAGTCGTGTCCGGTCAATTACTCTGGCATTCCTGGACGGATTTTCAAAAAACTTGGCACAAGTACTCACCAAAACAAGATGACATGTCGCGCACAAAATCCAGGTCCTTGGCTCCAAGGTCAAATCGTTTCCGGTAAATAACTTGGCACAAGTGCTCACCAGAACAAGACGACATGTCGCGCACAAAATCCAGGTCTGTGGTTCTAAGGTCAAGGTCACACTTAGAGGTCAAAGGTCAAAACATGTCCGGTCAATAACTCTGGCATTCATGGACGGATTTTCAAATAACTTGCACGAGTGCTCACCACAACAAGACGACGTGTCGCGCATAAAATCCAAGTCCGTGACTCCAAGGTCAAGGTCACACTTAGAGGTCAAAAGTCAAATCATGTCCGGTCAATAACTCTGGCATTCGTTGACGGATTTTCAAATAACTTGGCACAAGTGCTCAACACAACAAGACGATGTGTCATGCACAAAATCCAGGTCTGTTGCCCCAAGGTCAAGGTCACACTTAGAGGTCAAAGGTCAGATTGTGTCCTGTCAATAACCTTTGCATCCTGGACGGTTTTTCAAATAACTTGTGACAAGTGCTCACCCCAACCAGACGACGTGTCATGCACAAAATCCAGATCCGTGGCTCCAAGGTCAAGGTCATACTTAGAGGTCAAAGGTCACTTCAGGAGCATTTGTCACTTACAGTCACATTTCTTGTTCTGCGATGAAATACACTTTGTAGGAGGAATAAAAATACAGTTGTTGAGTTGCAATTTAAACTTTTGTGAGCTTTTGTTTTCATGAACATGGCTGTTCCTGAAGAAGTCAAGATGCAATTTTGAAGGTGGCCGTTTTACGTACGTTGTTCATGAGTAATTCATGAATTTCGTTCATGAATAGTTCAAGAACAATTCACTAATTTAACCTTCTGTCTACACCACTTAGAAGACCTGATCATACTTAGTGAAATATTGCATATGATACTGAAGTCAAATAATATCTGTAGTGCTGAAAACCATTTTTCTATCAACAACAAAAAAAAACAAAGTTCAAATCTGCGAAAACATATGACAATAGAGGTTTGATTTTAAAATACTGTTTCTACTGACTACATTTAGAAATTTCCTCTTTCAAATACAACTATTAAAAGTTTAAGATGTTTTGATACAATAAGTTATTAATGTATAATCACAAAACACTTACTTTTAATCATTAAATGGTGCAAAGACAATCTACAGTTGATGCCATTTTCCCGCCAAAAAATTCACTCATTGTCATAATCACACTCAGGTGTCATAGTAAAAGAATCCACTGGAATTCCATTGACATTTTCACTGGGTGAGCACGCGAAGATAAATGAGCTCGAGAGCGCGTTCACCTTATATAGAGCTTAAAAAAAAAAAAAATCTGATACAAGCTTGTCCAAGCTAGCGCAAGCTCGCGGCTGTCTTATTAAGATCGCGACAGCTCAGGCGTGCTCGCGGCATGCTCGCAAAAGCTTGAAATAAAAATGCATTTAAATAGGGGTATTTGCCAGTTTTTATGGGTCACATACTCAAAATCTAGGCGGTCAGTATGAACCTGGCCGTTAGACCATTGTCTGTGAAGTATGTCATACACATGACTTAGCTTTTACTTTGTCCGTCGTCTATTGGTACTTTTTGTTTCTGGACAATAACAGTTAGAATGAGATATTTTAATGCACTGGAGTCAAGGCCAATAACTTCATTCAGGAATGAGATATTGCTACAACAACAACACCTGCGTCCTGTGTAGGTAGGTAGCTTATATGGAAATGAAGCTTGGGATTGCATTTGTGGTCACTGGGATGCTGTTACTGAAAATAGAAAAATGGTTTCCGGACAATAATTTCAGTTAGGAATGAGATATTCAAACTAAATTTGCGATATAGGTAGCTTATATTATAGCTGTTTGCATGGCTCAGTCACCTGTTTGTGCGGTTCAGTCACTGGTTTGCATGGCTCATTCACCTGTTTGTGAGGCTCAGTCACCTGTTTGTGTGTTTGTATTGCTCATTCACCAGTATGTGCGGCTCAGTCAACTGTTTATGTAGCTCGTCCACTGGATTGCATGGCTTAATCACCTGTTTGCACGGCTCAGTCACTGGTTTGCATAGCTCATTCACCTGTTTGTGCGGCTCAGTCACCTGTTTGTGTGTCCCAGCTACCTATTTGTATTGCTCATTCACCTGTATGTGTGGCTCAGTCACCTGTTTGTGTGGCTCGTCCACTGGTTTGCATCACTCAGTCACCTGTATGTGTAGCTCGTCCACTCGTCCACTGGATTGCATGGCTTAGTCACCTGTTTGTGTGGCTCATCCACTGATTTGCATGGCTCTGTCACGTGTATGTGTGGCTCAGTCACCTGTTTGTGTAGCTCGTCCACTCGTCCACTGGATTGCATGGCTTAGTCACCTGTTTGTGTAGCTCAGGTGCACTGGTTTGCATGGCTCAGTCACCTGTTTGTGTGGCTCGTCCACTGGTTTGCATGGCTCAGTCACCTGTATGTGTGGCTCAGTCACCTGTTTGTATAGCTCGTCCACTCGTCCACTGGATTGCATGGCTTAGTCACCTGTTTGTGTGGCACATCCACTGGTTTGCATGGCTCTGTCACCTATTTGTGTAGCTCGTCCACTGGTTTGCATGGCTCAGTCACCTGTTTGTGTGGCTCGTCCACTGGTTTGCATGGCTCAGTCACCAGTATGTGCGGCACAGTCACCTGTTTGTGTAGCTCATCCACTCGTCCACTGGATTGCATGGCTTAGTCACCTGTTTGTGTGGCTCATCCACTCTCAGCCAACTGTTTGTGTGACTTAGACAACTGTTTAGGTGTTCAGCCACCTGTTTGTGTGGATCAGCCACATATTTGTGTGACTCAGCCAATCGTTTGTGTGACTCAGCACACTTGTTTGTTTGCTCAACCACCTGTTTGTGTGGCTAAGCCACCTGTTTGTGTGACTCTGCCACCTGTTTGTGTGGCTCATCCACCTGTTTGTGTGTCTCAGCCACCTGTGTATGTGGCTTGACCACCTGTTTGTGTGACTCAGCCACCTGTTTGTGTGACTCAGCCATCTGTTTGTGTGGCTCTGCCAGCTGTTTGTTTTTACTCAGCCACCTGTTTGTATTGCACATCTACCTTTTTGTGTGACTCAGCCACCTGTGTGTGTGTCTCAGCCACCTGTTTGTGTCTCATCCACCTTCGTGTGACTCAGCCACCTGTTTGTGTGGCTCAGCCACCTATTTGTGTGATTCAGCCACCTGTTTGTGTGCTCATCCACCTGATTGTGTGGCTCAGCCACCTATTTGTGTGATTCAGCCACTTGCTTGTATTGCTCAACCACCTGTTTGTCTTGCTCAGCCACCTGTTTGTGTGGCTTATCCGCCTGTTTGTTTTGCCCAGCCACCTGTTTGTGTGACTCCGACACCTGTTTGTGTGATTCAGCCAATTGTTTGTATTTCTCAGCAGCCATGCAAATCAGTGGACGAGCTATACAAATAGGTGACAGAGCCATGCAAACCTGTTTGTTGGCTCAGCCACCTGTTTGTGTGGCTCAGCCGCCTGTTTGTGTGACTCAGCCGTCTGTTTCTGTGGCTTAGCCACATTTTTGGTTTGCTCAGCCATGTGTTTGGTTTGCTCAGCCACCAGTTTGTGTGGCTCAACCACTTTTTTATGTGGCTCAGCTACCTGTTTGTGTTGTTCAGCCAGTTGTTTGGTTTGCTCAGCCTACTGTTTGTGTTGCTCAGCCGCCTGTTTGTGTGGCTCAGTCACCTGTTTGTGTGACTCAGCCACCTGTTTGTGTGACTCAGCTGCCTGTTTATGTGGCTCAGTCACATGTTTGGTTTGCTCAGCCACTAGTTTGTGCTCAGCCACTAGTTTGTGTGATGCAGTCACCTGTTTGTGTGGCTCAACCACTTTTTTGTGTGGCTCAGCTACCTGTTTGTGTGATACAGTCTCCTGTTTGTGTGGCTCAATCACTTTTTTGTATGGCTCAGCTACCTGTTTGTGTTGTTCAGCCAGTTGTTTGGTTTGCTCAGCCTACTGTTTGTGTTGCTCAGCTGCCTGTTTGTGTAGCTCAGCCACCTGTTTGTGTGACTCAGCCAACTGTTTGTGTGACTCAGCCACCTTAATGTGTGACTCAGCCACCTGTTTGTGTGACTCAGCCAACTGTTTGTCTTGCTCAGCCCCCTGTTTGTGTGACTCAGCCACCTGTTTGTGTGACTCAGCCAACTGTTTGTCTTGCTAAGCCCCCTGTTTGTGTGACTCAGCCACCTTAATGTGTGGCTCAGCCAACTGTTTGTGTGACTCAGCCACCTTAATGTGTGACTCAGCCACCTCATTGTCTTGTTCAGCCCCCTTTTTGTATGACTCAGCCACCTGTTTGTGTGACTCAGCCACCGTAAAGACACATTTCGAGCCTATTGTATTTGGTGGGGGGGAGAATTTCTATAGGTAACTGTAAATCGCTGTTAGAAATACATTTGCACAAGGAAATTGAGATTATTAGTTTTTTGTCAAAGGATGAGGCCCGTCCCATAAAGAGTGTATAATAATGTAGTAAAAATTATAACCGTTTCGCATTTTATGTGCACTTGTATATATGTTAAAAAAACTATGTATAGATGGATTTTCTTAAAAGACCCGTGTTAACAATTAATAGTTTTTGTATTTTTAGCACAATATACTCTATTATCAGTTACTTCTCTGCCATGTTTTAGTAAATCTCAAATGCAAGAAACTCATCAGGACTTCAAAATTCAAAAATCGTTGTCATCTGTCAGTGTTTTTGATCACCTGAGCCAAAGGCTCAATGTGATGTTTTGGAATCACTCTTCGTCCGTCCGTTGTCTGTCCGTCGTCGTCGTTATCTTTTGCTTCCGACGACTTTTTCTCAGAAACCGCTTGTCGGAATTCAACCAAATCTTATATGAATTTATTAAACTGAATTTTATAGTTGCACCAACAGCTAAGGTCATTTGGCGACATTCCAGCTTTTTATTGGTGGAGGAAGACCCCAGGTGCAAACCCGGGCATTTTTTCGTACACGGGCGCGCACCTGAGTAGAACCACCCACGTTCCGCAAGCAAGCTGGATAGCTTGATACTCACATACTAAACAGTCCTGGCCCCATGCGGAATTGAACCCACAGCGGTGAGGGACATGTGATTTCAAGTCTGAGACCACTTGACCATGGACGACCCCAAGTTTATGTGAAGCATCATTATATGTTTGTTCGAATGGTGAACCTGAGGTCATAAATGCTCCCGCAATGGGGCTTATCAGTTTCATTTAACAAATCTTAAAATATCTTCTGCAAAAATACAAGTTATAGAGCTGTGATATTTTGCATGTAACATCGTCTTATGGTCCTCTAACTAGTTTGTTTTAATGGAGGTCAAATTTGGACCCGCCCCAGTGTCCTAATCTTTAATCAAGCATACTTTTTGAGTTATGCTCCGGATAAAAAGTGTGACGCACGGACGCACACACTGATGGACGGAAAAAGCGGCGACTATATGCTCCCCGATAATAAACAATCTGGTGTTTTTAGTTACAATATATTTTATAGGTAATAGTAAATGAAAAGAAAAAAACTGTGATGGGGCCTCAATATAATGTCTCTGTGGTAATCAGTCAGCGAGAAGTCAGCAGTTAAAAAGCATGCTATCCATGATTTTTCAAAGACTACATTCAGTTGGGAAATGTGTCTTTAATGTCACAGTCACCTGTTTGCATGGCTCAGTAATTCGAGACAGCTTCAAAATAATCTTACTTTTCATTTTACAGATCACCACCAAGCTTGAAGCTGCACTACAGTGTGTGGAAGGTTCCTGAGTTCTGGGACAGACTATTTTGTAAAGCCAGACATGTTTTAAGATGTGAAATGAAGAATGACATTGAGAATATGATTACAAAGTACATATGTACTAAGTTACGTAGTAGAAATAGAAAATCACAATCACAGAATCACCAAGTGCTTAGTTTAAAGAAGTAAAATACTAACAATTACAAAAATGCAGTTTACAATGTATTGTAATAATTTAGCATGTTTTCTTCTTTCTCGATAATACAGTGTTCCAGGTGGTTGGGAATCAATCAACAAACTAGTAACATGTGGATCAAAGTTGTAAATACAAAACATGTAACATTATATCTGTATATCTGAACAATTAACACAAAAAAACATAATTGAAGAAAGGAGTAAATGCCCATGTGGCAGTTCTTATATAATGTCATGACCCCCATTATCGCGGTATTCCCATTATCGTCGTACGTCATTACACGCGATATTTATGATATATGACGATGAGTGACTTCACAGCTCGTGAGCTATTTTTACCAGAAGGGAATCCCCAACACTGTTTGAATATAAAAGGTAAATCAACTGCATTATTTTTTCTAAAGTATTAAAAAAGTAAAAATCTGTTAAAGAACAACTATTTTTTAAGTGTGGACAATGTTTCTACCTCATATATTTCCCCATAACAAAGTTACTTTGTGTTTACATTCATCCATCTGTTGTCCCAGAATGCAGACGCTGCTTTTACTGGGTCACACCAGTTCGGACTATTCCATTTTTTCTGAAGGGGTATTCATAAAAAGGCATTGCGTAGCACATACCGTACTTCCTATAATAAAGAGCATTTATTCTTCCAAACCAGATTCTCGATGTTTGGGTTTCAAATTGAAAAAAGAGCGATCATGGACTGGGTTTTGAAGCCCCCCACAGAGGTCATTGAAATCGAGAATAATTATGAATGATTGTAGCGCAGTTCACGTTTCACCATGATATACCACGATAATGGGGGCCATGACGTTATGTTTAAAATGTCACTGAAACAATAATGTTGTAATCAATGTAGTACTGAAGATGTAGTAAAAATACTGGTGCAAAATTGTGCAAAAAGCATTTATTGCATAGAAAAAATGATAAAACGTCTAGAGTTACTACATTTTTAGCTCACCTGAGACAGACGCAAGGTGAGCATTTATCTGTCGACGTTGTCATCTGTTAATTTGCTTAAATGACATCTAATGAAATTCTTGGCCAATTGTCCGTCGTTCATAAACTTTTGCCTTGTGAACACGATAGGGCCTTCATTATTAATCGGATCTTTACCAAACTTTGCGAGGGTCTTTATATCAATGAAAGCTCGGACAAGTTTGAGAACCAGCCAGAAACGATCAGTAACACGAGAGTTATGGCCCTTTTTTTCCTGAAAAATGCCATTTTCTGCCTTGTAAACACTCTAGTACCTTCATTTATTATTTGATATTGACCAAACTTGCTCAGATTGTTAATATCAATGAAAGCTCAGGCAAGTTCGATATCCAGCCAGATCAGATCAGAAACACCAGAGTTATGGCCCTTGATTTAGTTAAAAACGCTGTATTTGATGACAGGGCCTTCATTTTTCATCTGAACTTTGCCAAACTTTGCAGGGATGATGGGTATCAAGCCTAGATGTGCATATCGTCACCGTGTTCCGGGTGAAAGATTTTGGTAGAGTTATGGCCCTTTAAAGGTTTTAGTACACAAACTTTGTCCGGACTAGTTCTCCTGAACCCCTGGCCAGATTTTCGGCGGAGTTATGGCCCTTTAAAGGTTTTAATGCACAAACATATTCCAGACTAGTTCTAATGGAACCCGTGGCCGGATTTCATTGAAACTTGGCAAGGTTGATCAGTATCAAGCCTAGTTGTGCATATGGATTTTGTCAGAGTTATGGCCCTTTAATGGTTTTGATACACAAACTTTGTCTAGATTTGTCTTTTCTGAACTCCTGGCCTGATTTCAACGAAACTTTTTAGGGATGATCGGTACCAGGCGTAGTTGCTCATGTCATCGCTGTGTTCCGGTTTAATAATTTTTAGCAGAGTTGTGGCATTTCAAAGGTTTTAATATACTAACTTTGTACAGACTAGTTCTCCTGAACCCCTGGCTGGATTTCAATGAAACTTGGCAGGGATGATCAGTATGTTCCATTATACACAAACTTTATCCGGACTAGTTTCCTGAACTCCTGGCTGGATTTCAATGAAACTTGGCAGGAATGATCCAAGCCTAGTTGTGCATATTGTTGCTATGTTCCGGTTGAATGATTTTAAGTTCTACTGGCCATGGGCCAGCAGAGCTTATGGGATGGCGTGTTGTCCGTCGTCCGTTAACTTTTACCTCGTTAAGATGATGTGGCCTTCATTTTTCATCCGATCTTTACCAGACTTTACCATTTATCACAGATTGTTAATATTAATGAAAGCTTGGATAAGTTCGAAAACCAGCCAGATCGGACCAGAAACAGCCCTTATGGCCCTTGATTAGTTAAAAATGCTATATTTTGCCTCGTTAAGATGATAGGACCTTCATTTTTCATCCGATCTTTACCAAACTTTACCAGATTGTTAATATCAATGAAAGCTCAGACAAGGTCATAAACCAGCCAGATTGAACAAGTAACAACGGAGTTGTGGCCCTTGATTTAGTTTAAAATGCTATATATTGCCTTGTTAAGACGATGGGGCCTTCATTTTTCATCCGATCTTTACCAAACTGTACCAGGTTGTTAATACCAATGAAAGCTCTGACAAGTTCATAAACCAGCCAGATCGAACCAGTAACAACAGAGTTGTGGCCCTTGATTTAGTTTAAAATGCTATATATTGCCTCGTTAAGACGATAGGGCCTTCATTTTTCATCCGATCTTTACCAAACTTTACCAGATTGTTAATATCAATGAAAGCTTGGACAAGTTGGAATAACAGCCAGATCGGACCAGAAACAGCGGAGTTATGGCACTTGATTAGTTAAAAATGCTATAGTTTGCCTCCTCAAGATGATAGGACCTTCATTTTTCATCCGATCTTTACCAAACTTTACCAGGTTGTTAATATCAATGAAAAAGCTCAGACAAGTTCATAAACCAGCCAGATTGAACCACTAACAACGGAGTTGTGGCCCTTGATTTAGTTTAAAATGCTGTAGGTTGCCTCGTTAAGACGATAGGGCCTTCATTTTCATCCGATCTTTACCAAAACTTTACTAGATTGTTAATATCAATGAAAGCTTGGACAAGTTTGAAAACCAGCCAGATCGGACCAGAAACAGTGGAGTTATGGCCCTTGATTTAGTTAAAAATGCTATATTTTGCCTCGTTAAGATGGTAGGACCTTCATTTTTCATCCGATCTTTACCAAAACTTTACTAGATTGTTAATATCAATAAAAGCTCAGGCAGTTTCATAAGCCAGCCAGATCGAACCAGTAACAACAGAGTTGTGACCCTTGATTTGTTTAAAATGCTATATTTTCCCTCGTTAAGACGGGGCCTTCATTTTTCATATGATCTTTACCAAACTTTACCAGATTATTAATATCAATGAAAGCTCCAACAAGTTTGAAAACCAGCCAGATTGGACCATCGGAGTTATGGTCCTTGATTTTCTGAAATATGCTATATTTTGGCCTCATTAAGATGAAAGGGCCTTCATTTGGCCAGATTTCAGTGAAACTTTTCAGGGATGATCAGTACCAAGCCTAGTTGTACATATCGTCACCGTGTTCCGGTTGAATGATTTTGGCGGAGTTACGGCCCTTTAAAGGTTTTTGATACACAAACATTTTTCGGACTTGTTCTCCTGAACCCCTGGCAGGATTTCAACGGAACTTGACAATGATGATCAGTATCAAGCTTAGTTGTGCATATCATCAACATATTGCGGTTGAATGATTTTTGACAGAGTTGGGGACTTTAAAGGTTTTGATAGATAAACTTTGTCCAGATTAGTCTCTTTTGAACTCCTTTCCGGATTGGTGGGATGATCACTACAAAGCCTAGTTGCACCTATCATATTGCCGTGTTCTGGTTGAATGAATTTTGGCAGAGTTATGACCCCTTAACGGTTTTAATACACTAACTTTGTACAGACTAATTCTCTTGAACTTCAACGAAACTTGTCAGGGATGATCAGTAGCAAGCCTAGTTGCGTATATCATCGCCATGTTCCGGTTGAATGATTTTTGAAAGAGTTATGGCCCCTTATATGTAAACTTTATCTTTAGCCAGTAGAGCGTCCACAGGCCCTCTTGGGCCTCTTCTTGTTGGAGTTGTGGCTCTTTAAAGGTCGATATACATAAACTTTGACACGACTAGTTCTCCAGATACCCTGGCCGGATTTCAACGAATCTTGGTGGGGATGATCAGTACCAAACCTAGTTGCGCATGTCATCGCCGTATTCCAGTTGAATGAATTTTGGCAGAGTTATGGCCTTTTCAAGGTTTTAATAACCTATGTACAGACTAGTCCTCCTGAACCTCTAGCTTGATTTCAATGATACTTGGCCGGGATGATCAGTATCCAAGCCAACTAGCGCATAATATCGCCTTGTTCCGGTTGAATGGTTTTTGGTGCAGTTGTGACTCTTTCAAGGTTTAAATACTCATGTTCATGTGTGGTGTATTTCTTAGTTAAGGATGTGTAGATCATCTATGCACAATTAGTTGCATTTTGG
The DNA here is from genome assembly GCA_037043455.1 of Cyrtodaria siliqua. Taxonomy (NCBI): domain Eukaryota; kingdom Metazoa; phylum Mollusca; class Bivalvia; order Adapedonta; family Hiatellidae; genus Cyrtodaria; species Cyrtodaria siliqua. The sequence goes on from JAWPHD010000333.1 coordinate 384,684, forward strand.
TTCTGTCTGCTGGGCCCCCTAGGGGGTAATCGGGTAAAAGAAAGACACAAATTTTACTTTTTTATCCAAATGTGGATGCGTTTATAAAATGGGTTTTGTTTACTCTAGTGTAAAGGGGCCCCTCTACATGGGTACTTGGGGGACTTGTAGTAATTTATGTTCAACTGCCATTTTGCTCAATGCAGAGCAAAGGGTTGGGTCATATGTGCCACAACAACTAATATTCCCCAACCCAACCACAGACTCCATTAAGCCAGTAGAGCGATACAGGCCCTCTTGGGCCTCTTGTTTTTTATATTTATAAATATAAATTTGTTTTAGCAAATTATGTTTTTTCACCTCTTATGTAATAAAATACATTGATAGCTTCATATTACCACAATGTTGATGCTACAGACCCAGTTGCGTTCAAGTACCCCAAAAATGCATTCCGTTTGCGTTTCATTTGTGTTCCGTTTGCATTTCATTTTTATCAATGCACTTTTTTAAAATACAAATCATGTGCGTTCTTGAATGCATTCAGTACTATGCGTTCATTTAAATGCTTGGAATGAATGCAACAGAAAGTGTACGTTTAAATGCACAAACGGAGAAAATGCATTTGCGTTTGTTCGTTTAGCAATCGAAACATCTCTCATAATTAAATTACGCATGACATCGTCATTCGATTTTTATCATGAGTCGGCGATTATGTTTATGTGATCATATTGAAGTATGGGTCTTTTTGTTGACATTATTTGGTGGTGCACTTGATGATATTTTGTTTTCTTCCGGGTTTATGTTAGTTTCATCAAAAATGTAACATATATGACACTATATAACAATATGCCGGCTGTTATTATCAACATTATTTTAGTTTTATATTGAAACAATTTTAAATTAAACTTTGTGCTACACAGTAAATATAATATTTCCCATTTTGAATCAGTAAACATTAACGTTAATATGTAATCGTGCTTCATCAACTCTAAAACACCATTTACACGAATAATTCTTTATATTAAAATACAGATAAACGTTCTTCGTTTAAATCGGGATTTTAAATATCAACTCAAAAGGATAATACTAGAAGTTATCCGAAATAGCGAAATGCATTTGCATTCATTGCGTTCGTTTTTGTCTCGCCTTTTCGAAGAAAAAAAGAGACATAGGTGTTGCTTTTCCGGCGGCGGCGGCGTCAACATTCAAGTTTTGCGTTTAGTTTTTTTTCTCACAAACTGTATGCACTAGACCTTTCAAACGTTGCTTATAGTTGTATCATGTGTGGTACATCGCAACGTGATAAAGCAAATGTGGAAGTGACCTTGACCCTCCAAGCAAAGGCCAGATAACTTATTAATTTTTAGGTTCAAGTTTTGCGTTTAGGTCACTTTTTCACAAACTGTATGCACTAGACCTTTCAAACTTTGCTTAAAGTTGTATCTCCGGTGATACATGGCAAAGTGACAAAGCAAATGTGGAAGTGACCTTGACCCTCGAAGCAAAGGGCAGATAACTTAATAATTTTTAGGTTCAACTTTTGCGTTTAGGTCACTTTTTCACAAACTGTATGCACTAAGACCTTTCAAACTTTGCTTATAGTTGTATCTTGAGTGGTACATTGCAACGTGACAAAGCAAATGTGGATGTGACCTTCACCATCCAAGCAAAGGGCAGATAACTTTAATTGTTACATTTACATCACTTTCCCATGAACTAGAATTATGCACTAGATGTTTTAAACCCAATTTATAGCTTAATCTTTGGAAGAAAACATATTCTATTTTGACATAGTTGTTGTCTTCGGTAGTGCATATTTTTTTTGGATGCCTTGATTTAATCTGTGATTTTGACCTACTTTTTGGAGCTGATGATTTTTAGCTCTACTGGCCAGAGGCCTTCATTTTTCATCCGATCTTTACCAAACTTTACCAGATTGTTAATATCAATGAAAGCTCGCACAAAACCAGCCAGATTGGACCAATAACAGCGGAGTTATGGCCCTTGCTTTAGTTAAAAATGCTATATTTTGCCTCGTTAATACGATAGGGCTGATCTTTACAAGATGTTTTGCCTTTTTTTTCTTCATTATTAGTATATTTGTTGTGGTTTTTAGCTCTACTGGCCGAAGGCCAGAAGAGCTTATGGGATGGCGAGTTGTCCGTCGTCCGTCGTCTGTCGTTAACTTTTCGCTTGTGAACACTCTAGGGCCTTCATTATTAATCAAATCTTTACGAAACTTTTCCAGTGTCTTTATATCAATGAAAGCTCGGACAAGTTCGAAAACCAGCCAGATCGGATAAATTTCACCAGAGTTATGGCCCTTGTTTTGCTGAAAAATGCCTTATTGAGCCTTGTGAACACTCTAGCACCTTCATTTATTATTTGGTCTTTACCAAACTTGCACAGATTGTTAATATCAATGAAAGCTCGGGACAAGTTCGAAAACCAGCCAAATCGGTTTGGTAACACCAGAGTTATGGCCCTTGTCTTTTCTGAAAATTGCTATTTTCTGCCTTGTGAACGCTCTAGCACCTTCATTTATTATTTGATCGTTATCAAACTTGCACAGATTGTTAATACCAATTATAGCTTGGACAAGTTCGAAAATCAGCTGAATTGGGTCAGTAAAACCAGAGTTATGGCCCTTGTTTTTTTCTGAAAATTTGCTATTTTCTGCCTTGTGAACGCTCTTACACCTTCATTTATTATTTGATTGTTACCAAACTTGCACAGATTGTTTAATACCTATGATCGCTTGGACAAGTTCGAAAATCAGCTAAATTGGGTCGGTAAACACCAGAGTTATGGCCCTTGTTTTTTCTGGAAAATGCTATTTTTCTGCCTTGTGAACACTCTAGGGCCTTCAATATTAATCGGACCTTTACTTAACTTTGCCAGTGTCTTTATATCAATGGAAAGCTCGGACAAGTTTGAAAAACCGGCAAGATCGAAAATAATTTCACCGGAGTTTATGGCCCTTGTTTTGCTGAAAAATGCCATATTAAGCCTTGTGAACACTCTAGCACCTTCATTTATTATTTGATCTATACCAAAACTTGCACAGATTGTTAATATCAATAAAAGCTCGGACAAGTTTGAAAACCAACTAGATCGGATCATTAACAGCGGAGTTATTGCCCTTGATTTAGTTAAAAATGCTATATTTTGCCTCATTTCAGACAATAGGGCCTTCATCTTTCATCCAATCTTTTACCAAACTTTACCAGATAGTTTTATATAAATGAAAGCTCGGACAACTTCGACGACCATCTAGATCGGACCATTAAACAGCGGAGTTATGGCCCTTGATTTAGTTAAAAAATGCTATACTTTGGACTCGTTAAGACGATAGGGCCTTTATCTTTCATTCGATCTTTACCAAACTTTACCAGATTGTTTATATAAATTGAAGCTCGGACAATTTTCGAAGGACCAGCCAGATTAGACCAGTAACAGGGGAGTTTATGGCCCTTGATTTAGTTAAAAATGCTATATTTTTGCCTCGTTAATTCGATAGGGCCTTTATCTTTCATCTGATCTTTACAAAAACTTTACCAGATTGTTTATAATGACAGCTCAGACAATTTCGAAAACCAGCCAGATCGGACCAGTAACAGATGAGTTATGGCCCTTGATTCTGTTAAAATGCTATATTTTGCCTCGTTAAAATGATAGGGCCTTCATTTTTCATGCGATCTTTATGAAACTTTATGAGATTGTTTCCTATCAATGAAAGCTTTGTCAAGATTGGAAACCAGCTAGATCGGACCAGTAAACAGTGGGGTTATGGCCCTTGATTTAGTTAAAAAATCCTATATTTTGCCTCAAGACGATAGGGGCCTTCATCTTTCATCCGATCTTTAAGAAACTTTACCAGATTGTTAATATCAATGAAAAGCTTGGATGAGTTCGAAAACCATCCAGATTGGACCATTTACATCGGAGTCATGGCCCTTGATTTTCTGAAATATGCTACATCTTGGCCTCATTAAGATGAAAGGGCCCTTCATTTGACAGGATTTCATTGAAACTTTGCAGGGATGATCAGTACTAAGCCTAGTTGCACCTGTCATTGCCATGTTCTGGTTGAATGATTTTTGAAAGACTTATGGCACCTTATACATAAACGTTATCTTGAGCCAGTAGAGCGTCCACAGGCCCTCTTGGGCCTCCTGTTTTTGTTTTGTTTTTTAATAGATATTATAATTTTTTGTTTATACTTTTTTTTTTGTTTCAATATTCTTTTTTTGAATTTTTTTTTTTTTATTATTTTTAAATTATTTTTTTTAACATTTTCTTATTTCATTATTGTTTTATTTTTTGACGTCGTGTTAGCAGGAAGCATTGCTGTGCCTGTTGCATTTTTTTTTCCGGTTCGTTGATTTTTAGCTCTACTGATCAGAGATCAGCAGAGCTTATGCCATGGTGCGGTGTCCGTCGTCCGTCTGTCTGTCCGTAAACTTTTTTTTGTAGCGACTAGCGACTACTCCTCTGAAACTACTGAATGGATTTTCATGAAACTTGCCCATGAAGTCTAGTTGATCCTAGCAAAAATTCAAGTTGATGTGAAATCCAAATAGATTTTTAAAAAACAAGTTTGTAGCGACAACTTCTTGAAAACTCTAAGTGATATTGATATGGGACTTTTTCTAAAATGATCAGCATGACATGATGTTGGTCATTGTCGAAAATCTTTTTGATTTGACGTTTAAAATGGCTGCCAGTGGCCATCTTTGTTTACATAGATTTATTTAGTAAAAACTTGTAGCGTCTACTGCTCTGAAACTACTCAACGGATTTCCATGAAACTTCACAGGAATGTTGCTCTTGATGTCTAAATGATCCTAGCAACATTTCAAGTTGATCGGAAATTCAAGATGTCCACCATGGCTAAAAATAGATTTTCAAAATGCAAGTTTGTAGCGACTACTTTTTGAAAACTGTAAGTGATATTGATATGGGACTTTTTCTAAAATGATCAGTATGACATGATGTTGATCCTTGTCAAAAATTATTTTGATTTGACGTTAAACATGGCCACCAGTGGCCATCTTTGTTTACATAGAGTTATATAATGAAAACTTGTAGCGACTACTCCTCTGAACTACTTGACGGATTTTCATGAAACTTCACAGGAATGCTAATCTAGCTATCAAAATTGTTTTTTAAATTTCTTGTCGGCGTTACTCCTCCTAAACGCCTTGTTGGATTTTGAGGAAACTTGGCAGGAAGCATCGGTAAGATGTCTAGTTGTGCATATTGCGCTTTTGTTCCAGTTTGCTGATTTATGGCACTTTGACATTTTTTACTTTAAATTTATTGTCGGCGCTACTCCTCCTAAACGGCTTGTTGAATTTCTACAAAATTTGGCAGGAAGCCTCAGTATGATGTCTAGTTGTGCAAAGCGTGGTATATCATTGAAATTTTTAACAAGTTCGAAAATCAGCTAGATCTAGTTAGTAACGACAGGTTATGGCCTTGATTTGTGAAAAATGCTATATTGTATTTTCCTTTGTTAAATCTGTAGTTACTTCATTTTTTATCTGATCTTTACCATATTTGTTTAGAATGTTAATATAACCCCCCCCCCCCACCCCAACCAACCCCCGACCCCCCCCCCCCCCCCCCCACCCCCATTTTTATGAAATTTCATTCATAAAAGAAAGTGAGACAAATTAAAAAAAGCCCATGTCAGACTAGACAAAGCAGACTTATTGCCCATGATTACCAGGTGAGCGATCTTAGGCCATCCTATCCCTGTTGTTTTTGCAATGTTTTAAAAAAAAAACTACTGATGGGAATTTTATGTCGACAACCCTTAATATAAGAGCCGTTTTAGCCAGTAGAGCATCCACAGGCCCTCTTGGGCCTCTTGTTTTTAATAGAATGGCATTTTATTGTTAAACAAATGCACTTAAATGTCATCTCGGCAAACGGCAAACTCGATTGTTTTTAGTTACTAAAATGTTTACAAACTTTCATTTAAGCATCATTGACCTTTTTATTTTTAAGTCTAGCCCCCGTTAGGCGAGACGTGAATCCACAGATTTCTTGTTTTATTATATAACATGCATAAATCGTTTGTTTTTTAAAACGATAAATGCTGAAAACGAACGCAAATGCATTTTTAGCTCGAGATCAGCAGAGCTTATGCCGTGGTGCGGCGTCCGTCTGTCCGTCCGTCCGTCTGTCGTCCATCTGTCCGTCTGTCTGTCCGTAAACCTTTTTTTGTAGCGACTACTCCTCTGAAACTACTGAATGGATTTTCATGAAACTTTACAGAAATGTTGCCCATGAAGTCTAGTTGATCCTAGCAAAAATTCATGTTTATGTGAAATCCAAGAAGGCCGCCAAATCTAAAAATAGGTTTTTAAAAAACAAGTTTGTAGCGACTACTTCTTGAAAACTGTAAGTGATATTAATATGGGACTTTTTCTAAAATGATCAGCATGACATGATGTTGGTCCTTGTCGAAAATCGTTTTGATTCGACGTTAAACATGGCTGTCAGTGGCCATCTTTGTTTACATAGAGTTATATAATGAAAACTTGTAGCGACTACTTCTCAGAAACTACATGACGGATTTTCATGAAACTTCACAGGAATGTGGCTCTTGATGTCTAATTGATCCTAGCTAAATATCAGGTCGGCCGGAAATTCAAGATGGCCGCCACGGCTAAAAATAGATTTTCAAAATACAAGTTTGTAGCGACTACTTCTTGAAAACTATAAGTGATATTGATATGGGACTTTTTCTAAAATGATCAGCATGACATGATGTTGGTCCTTGTCAAAAATCATTTTGATTCTACGTTAAACATGGCTGTCAGCGGCCATCTTTGTTTACATAGAGTTATATAATGAAAACTTGTAGCGACTACTCCTCTGAAACTGCTTGATGGATTTTCATGAAACTTCACAGGAATGTTGCACTTGATGTCTAGTTGATCCTAGAAAAATTTCAGGTTGGCCGGAAATTCAAGGTGGCCGCCACGGCTAAAAATAGGTTTAAAATAAATAAGTTTGTAGTGACTACTTCTTGAAAACTATCAGTGATATTGATATGGGACTTTTTCTAAAATGATCAGCATGACATGATGTTGATCCTTGTCGAAGATTATTTTGATTCGACATTAAACATGGGCGCGAGTGGCCATCTTTGTTTACATAGAATTTGTATAGTAAAAATTTGTAGCGACTACTCCTCTGAAACTACTTAGCGGATTTTCATGAATCTTCACAGGAATGTTGCTCATGATGTCTAGTTGATCCTAGCTAAATTTCAGGTCGGCCGGAAATTCAAGATGGCTGCCACGGCTAAAAATATTTTTTCAAAATACAAGTTTGTAGCGCCTACTTCTTGAAAACTATAAGTGATATTGATATGCATCTTTTCCTAAATTGATCAGTGTGATATGATGTTGATTCTTGTCGAAAATTATTTTGATTCGACGTTAAAAATGGCTGCCGGCATCTTTGTTTACATATTGTTATATAATGAAAACTTGTAGCGACTACTCCTCTGAAACTACTTGATGGATTTTCATGAAACTTCACACGAATGTTGCTCTTGATGTCTAATTGATCCTAACAAAACTTCAGGTCGGCCGGAAATTCAAGATGGCCGCCACGGCTAAAAGTAGATTTTCAAAAAACAAGTTTGTAGCGACTACTTCTTGAAAACTATAAGTGATATTGATATGGGACTTTTTCTTAAATGAACAGCATGTCATGATGTTGGTCTTTGTCGAAAATCGTTTTGATTCGATGTTAAACATGGCTGTCAGCGGCCATCTTTGTTTACATAGAGTTATATAGTAAAAACTTGTAACGACTACTCCTCTGTAACTACTAGACGGATTTTCATAAAACTTTACAGGAATGTTGCTCTTGATAACTTATTGATCCTAGCAAAATTTCAGGTTGGCCGGAAATTCAAGATGGCCACCATGGCTAAAAATAGATTTTCAAAATACAAGTTTGTAGCGACTACTTCTTGAAAACTATAAGTGATATTGATATGGGACTTTTTTTAAAATGATCAGTATGACATGATGTTGATCCTTGTCAAAAATTATTTTGATTTGACGTTAAACATGGCCGCCAGCGGCCATCTTTGTTTACATAGAGTTATATAATGAAAACTTGTAGCGACTACTCCTATGAAACTACTTGATGGATTTTCATGAAACTTCACAGTAATGTTGACCTAGCTATCAAAAATCTATCAGTAGAGCTTCAAGGTCATTGACCTCTTGTTAAAATATAGATCTTACATCATTCAACTGTGTTCATTTTCTGTTCGTTCTGCATTCATCTGGGGTATTTTAATGCAACTGGGTCTGTACAACGACAGTTTAACATCGCCCGGACTATATGAATGTGTAATAGCCCTAGTCATGTGCTACAAAACAGCACTGGCATATATAAACGTCTAAATGATATATCATTTCAATCCATTAAATTATCAATGTAAATACTCATTAATTTGCATTAAAATAGCCGTACATAAACTGTGTATACAAATTATTGTCAAAATAATCATTATTTATGCTTAATCTACATACGTGGATAGTAAAGGCGACAAAGAAGGAACTATGTTTATAAAGTTTATTGGCATAACTGACTTAGTACCCCAGACTAAGATGACTAGATTGTAATGACTAGTTATTAGTATTATATACATAGTCTGATGAGGGCTGAGCCAGCATGCCGCATTCTTTCTTGGGAGGAATGGCTGATAATTGGCTGAGCCAGCATGCCTCATTATGGCTCCCCCACACAAAGTGTGGTAGGGGAGCCATATTGATTTTGTGCTTTCTGTCTGCGTGTCTGTAGGTCTGTGTCACAAACGATGTCCGATCAATAACTAGAGAATGGTTGGACCTAGGGTCCTCAAACTTGGAAGGATGGTTGGTCATGACAAGTAGATGACCCCTATTGATTTTGGGGTCACTAGGTCAAAGGTCAAGGTTGCGGTGACATTGACTATCAAAACGATGTCCGATCAATAACTAGAGAATGGTTGGACCTAGGGTCCTCAAACTTGGAAGGATGGTTGGTCATGACAGTAGATGACCCCTATTGATTTTGGGGTTACTAGGTCAAAGGTCAAGGTCGCGGTGACATTGACTATCAAAACGATCAATAACTAGAGAATGGTTGGACCTAGGGTCCTCAAACTTAGAAGGATGGTTGGTCATGACCAGTAGATGACCCCTATTGATTTTGGGGTCACTAGGTCAAAGGTCAAGGTCGCGGGGACCTTCACTATCAAAGCGATGTCCGATCAATAACTAGAGAATGGTTGGACCTCGGGTCCTCAAACTTGGAAGGATGGTTGGTCATGACCAGTAGATGACACCTATTGATTTTTTTTTAGTTTAAATTTTTTCTTATTTTGTTTTTAATTGGTGCGGCGTCCGTCGTCCGTCTGTCCGTCCGTCCGTCCATCTGTCCGTAAACTTTTATTTGTAGCGACTACTCCTCTGAAACTACTTGATGGATATTCATGAAACTTTGCAGAAATGTTGCCCATGAAGTCTAGTTGATCCTAGCAAAAATTCATGTTGATGTGAAATCCAAGATGGCCACCAAAGCTAAAAATAGATTTTTAAAATACAAGTTTGTAGCGACTACTTCTTGAAAACTTCTTGATATTGATATGGGACATTTTCTTAAATGATCAGCATGACATGATGTTAATCCTTGTCAAAAATTGTTTTGATTCGACGTTAAACATGGCTGCCAGTGGCCATCTTTGTTTACATAGAGTTATATAGTAAAAACTTGTAGCGACTACTCCTGAAACTACCTGGCGGATTTTCATGAAACTTTACAGGAATGTTGCTCTTGATGTCTAATAGATCCTAGCAAAATTTCAGGTCGGCCAGAAATTCAAGATGGCCGCCACAGCTAAAAATAGATTTTTAGCTCTACTGATCAGAGATCAGCAGAGCTTATGCCGTGGTGCGGCGTCCGTCGTCCGTCCGTCTGTTCGTAAACTTTTATTTGTAGCGACTTCACAGCTGAAACTACTGGATGGATATTCATGAAACTTTACAGAAATGTTGCCCATAAAGTCTAGTTGATCCTAGCAAAAATTCATGTAAATGTGAAATCCAAGATGGCCGCCAAAGCTAAAAATAGAGTTTTAAAATACAAGTTTGTAGCGACTTCTTCTTGATAACTATAAGTGATATTGATATGGGACTTTTTCTAAAATGATCAGCATGACATGATGTTGATCCTAGTCAAAAATCGTTTTGATTCAACGTTAAACATGGCTGCCAGTGGCCATCTTTGTTTACATAGAGTTATATAGTAAAAACTTGTAGCGACTACTTCTCTGAAACTACTTGGCAGATTGTCATGAAACTTTACAGGAATGTTGCTCTTGATGTCTAATTGATCCTAGAAAAATTTCAGGTCGGCCGGAAATTCAAGATGGCCGTCACAGCTAAAAATAGATTTTTAAAAAATAAGTTTGTAGCGACTACTTCTTGAAAACTATAAGTGATATTGATATGGGACTTTTTCTAAAATGATCAGCATTACATGATGTTGATCCTAGTCAAAAATCGTTTTGATTCAATGTTAAACATGGCTGCCAGCGGCCATCTTTGTTTACATAGAGTTATATAGTAAAAACTTGTAGCGACTACTACTCTGAAACTACTTGGCGGATTGTCATGAAACTTTACAGGAATGTTGCTCTTGATGTCTAATTGATCCTATAAAAATTTCAGGTCGGCCGGAAATTCAAGATGGCCGTCACAGCTAAAAATAGATTTTTAAAAAATAAGTTTGTAGCGACCACTTCTTGAAAACTATAAGTGATATTGATATGGGACTTTTTCTAAAATGATCAGCATGACATGATGTAGATCCTTGTGGAAAATTATTTTGATTCGACGTTAAACATGGCTGCCAGTGGCCATCTTTGGTTACATAGAGTTATATAGTAAAAACTTGTAGCGACTACTCCTCTGAAACTACTTGACGGATGTTCATGAAACTTCACAGGAATGTTGCTCTTGATGTCTAGTTGATCCTAGAAAAATTTCAGGTCGGCCGGAAATTCAAGATGGCCACCACAGCTAAAAATAGATTTAAAATAAATAAGTTTGTAGCGACTACTTCTTCAAAACAATAAGAGATATTGATATGGGACTTTTTCTAAAATGATCAGTATGACATGATGTTGGTCCTTGTCGAAAATCGTTTTTATTTGACCTTAAACATGGCTGCTTTGTTTACATAGAGTTATATAATGAAAACTTGTAGCGACTACTTCTTTGAAACTACCTGACGGATTTTCATGAAACTTCACAGGAATGTTGCTCTTAATGTCTTATTGATCTTAGCAAAATTTCAGTCGGCCGGAAATTCAAGATGGCCGCCACGGTTAAAAAAAGATTTTCAAAAAACAAGTCTGTAGCGACTACTTCCTGAAATCAAAATCAATCAGTAGAGCTTCAAGGTCATTGACCTCTTGTTAAAAAATAAGTTTGTAGCGACTACTTCTTGAAAACTATAAGTGATATTGATATGGGACTTTTTCTAAAATGATCAGCATGACATGGTGTTGATTCTAGTCAAACATTATTTTGATTCGATGTTAAACATGGCTGCCAGTGGCCATCTTTGTTTACATAGAGTTATATAGTAAAAACTTGTAGCGACTACTTCTCTGGAACTACATGACGGATGTTCATGAAACTTCACAGGAATGTTGCTCTTGATGTGTAGTTGATCCTAGAAAAATTTCAGGCTGGCCGGAAATTCAAGATGGCCGCCACAGCTAAAAATAGATTTAAAATAAATAAATTTGTAACGACTACTTCTTGAAAACTGTAAGTGATATTGATATGGGACGTTTTCTAAAATGATCTTCATGACATGATGTTAATCCTTGTCAAAAATTGTTTTGATTCGACGTTAAACATGGCTGCCAGTGGCCATCTTTGTTTACATAGAGTTATATAGTAAAAACTTGTAGCGACTACTCCTCTGAAACTACTTGGCAGATTTTCATGAAACTTTACAGGAATGTTGCTCTTAATGTCTAATAGATCCTAGCAAAATTTCAGGTCGGCCAGAAATTCAAGATGGCCACCACAGCTAAAAATAGATTTTTAAAAAATAAGTTTGTTGCGACTACTTCTTGAAAACTATAAATGATATTGATATGGGACTTTTTCTAAAATGATCAACATGACATGGTGTTGATCCTAGTCAAACATTATTTTGATTCGATGTTAAACATGGTTTCCAGTGGCCATCTTTGTTTACATAGAGTTATATAGTAAACACTTGTAGCGACTACTTCTCTGAAACTACTTGACGGATGTTCATGAAACTTCACAGGAATGTTGCTGTTGATGTCTAGTTGATCCTAGAAAAATTTCAGGCTGGCCGGAAATTCAAGATGGCCGCCACAGCTAAAAATAGATTTAAAATAAATAAATTTGTAACGACTACTTCTTGAAAACTGTAAGTGATATTGATATGGGACATTTTCTAAAATGATCAGCATGACATGATGTTGATTCTTGTCGAAATTTATTTCAATGCGACTTTAAACATGGCCGCTAGCGGACATCTTTGTTTACATAGATTTATATAGTAAAAACTTGTAGCGACTACTCCTCTGAAACTACCTGACGATTATTTATGAAACTTCACAGGAATGTTGCTCTTGATGTCTAATTGATCCAAGAATTTTTTTAGGTCGGCCGGAAATTCAAGATGGCAGCCATGGCTATAAATAGATTTTCAAGATACAAGTTTGTAGCGACTACTTCTTGAAAACTATAAGCGATATTGATATGGGACTTTTTCTAAAATGATCAGCATGACATGATGTTGATCCTTGTCAAAAATCGTTTTGATTCGATGTTAAACATGGCTGTCAGCGGCCATCTTTGTTTACATAGAGTTATATAATGAAAACTTGTAGCGACTACTTCTCTGAAACTACTAGACGGATTTTCATGAAACTTCACAGGAATGTTGCTCTTGATGTCTAATTGATCCTAGCAAAATTTCAGGTCGGCCGGAAATTCGAGATGGCCGCCACGGCTAAAAATAAATTTTCAAAAAACAAGTTTTTAGCGACTACTTCCTGAAATCTAAATCAATCAGTAGAGCTTCAAGGTCATTGACCTCTTGTTTTTAATTTCTATTGATTTTTTTTTAAAATTGAATTATTATTTTTTGTTTTTAAATTTTTGCATAAAAAGTTTTAGGGTCGGCCCCTTAAAAAAATAGGGTCGGTCGGGTTACCTGAACCACACATATTTTTTGATGTGGCCTTACTGATACAGATAGTAGATACAGTCACAGGGATATTGAATATCAAAACGATCTCAGATCAATAGAGAACGGTTGGACCTAGAGTCATCAATTATGCCTGTTCGGGCGAGTGGGGGAGCCATACGTTTTTGTCCCATGGACAATAACAATTTCTAGTTCTTTCTTGGGAGGAATGGCTGATAATTGAAGCCTTATGCCCAAAGAGTGCACTAATGTTTTGATCCCAAGAAAGAGGGAAATGACCCCTTAATATATGTCCTTGATGAGCGATACATATAACAGATGACAAAAAGAGCATTATAGGAATTAAATGACATAGTTGAAAGTACAACATTATGATACAGATGACATGTAAGTTGTATCTTTAATTATATAGACCACAGGTTGCGACTATGAGAACACATGGTTAGCCTACGATAGCAGGTTTGTAGTCCAGCCAACGATAGCGGATGACAGACTGTTGCACAACCTACGGTAGCAGGTTGATGTTGAGCTGACGATAGCGGGCGACAGATGGGTGGACAACGTGCAGTAGCAGGTTGATGCTAGGCCCACGATAGCAGGCAACAGATGGGTGGACAACCTATGGCAGCAGGTTGATGCCGGGCCTACGATAGAATGTCGATGGACGGGTGGAAAATCTACGGTAGCATGTTGATGCTGAGCCTATGATAGCAGGTGACGGACGGGTGGACAACCTACGGTAGCATGTTGTGACTGGGCTTACGCCAGCAGGCGACTGACGGGTGGACAACCTACAGTAGCAGGTTGATGCAGAGCCTACTATAGCAGGTGACAGACGGGTGAACAACCTACGGTAGCAGGTTGATGCATAGCCTGCGATAGCAGGCGACGGACGGGTGGATAAGCTATGATAGCAGGTTGATGTAGAGCCTACGATAACAGGCGATGGACGGGCAGACAACCTACGGTAGCAGGTTGATACTGGGCCTACGATAGCAGGCAATGGACGGGCGGACAACCTACGGTAGCAAGTTGGTGCTGGGCCTACGATAGCAGGCGATGGACGGTTGGACTACCTACGGTAGCAGGTTGATGCTGAGCCTACGATAGCAGGCAACGGACGAGTGAACTATGATAGCAGGCAACGGACGATTGAACTACCTATGGTAGCAGGTTGATGCTGAGCCTACGATAGCAGACGAAGGACGGGTGGACAACCTACGGTTGCAGGTTGATCCAGAACCTACGGTAGCAGGTTGATGCTGGGCCTACGATAGAATGTCGATGGACGGGTGGAAAATCTATGGTAGCAGGTTGATACAGAGCCTACGATAGCAGGAGACGGACGGGCAGACAGCCTACGGTAGCAGGTTGATGCTGGGCCTACGATAGCAGGCGACGGATGGGTGGACAGCCTACGGTAGCAGGTTAGCTGAGTCTATGATAGCAGGCGACGGACAGGCGGACAACCTACGGTAGCAGGTTGATGCTGGGCCTATGATACCAGACAACAGATGGGTGGACAACCTACGGTAGCAGGTTGATGCTGGGCCGACGATAGCAGGATGGATGACGGACAACCTACGGTAGCAGGTTGATGTCGAGACTACGCTAGCAGGCGATGGACAGGTGGACAACCTACGATAGCAGGTTGATGCTGATGCTGAATCGGTCAGCATAAGATATATTTGCATGGCATATTGTAGCTGGCCATGGACATGTGGTCGTAACCCACGATAGCAAGTTGTGTCGTTGAGCCTAAGTTTGTAGACTGCGGAAAGGTGAACCTACCTATAAAAGCAGGTTGTGTTACTGAAACGGCTTCAACAAGCTGTGATACGAAATTGTAAAATGTGGAAAATTAATAGTCATAATAATTATACTTGATGACAAAAATAGTATGCATGATTAATACTGTGAAGTCATGGTACAGAGTAAATAAATATTTAACGGTAAGGACTTGACATGATAGTGTTGTCAACTGCTAATAATGTGTACAGTAGCTACTGCTTTAAAGCTTGATATATGAAGTGAAAGTTGATGAACAGGCTATGCCAATATATCCATATTAAATTGACGGAAGGACATGTAGGTATGAGCTAAGGTAAATCTATCGACTATGGACCCTCTCGGCAGAGCCTGTTATCGGTATTATGCATTATGATAATTTTATACGTTGTTTAAGTAAATTGTAACTAGCTAACGTGATATGGTTAACAATTGCTACATGTATGCGCTTTAAAGCTTGATAATAAATTGAAAACCTGATTAACAGACTATGCCAAAAAACATCTGCAAGTTAAGTAGACTGAGGGACGTGTAGACGATGGCAGACCGCGGGCAATGGATGCAGGCAACGGGCTATGGATGCATGAGTCTACGAATGGCAGACAGCGGGCAATGGATGCATTGGCCTATGATGGCAGGCAACGGGCTATGAATGCATTAGTCTACGACAGGGCTGCCATAATAAAATTAAGAAAAAGCCTGAGATTTTTGGAAATGCTAAATTTGAACATGCGAAGCGAAAATTTCAAAATCGACAATTTTCAAAAGCGATTGACAAGAAAGAAAATTACAATGTGTATACAACATATTACATTCTGTTGTATCTTATTCATACTTTTCCATTACCCAGATGTTGAGATTTCACCTTATTTTCAGTAGGTCATACAATTTGTGTTGGGTTCAATAGTGAAAAAATAAATTCTTTCTCAGAGTAAAAAGATACCAATTTTGAAGATTAAATTTTGAAACGGATACATATATATTAATATTCATATACATGTATATGCAGGATTTTAAAAGAATCACACATAAATACTTTTTAAGTTTTACAGTAAAATTGGTTAAACGTCTAGGACCTCGTCTATCACCTACCAAAAAAAGTCGGTCTACTTAGATGATGCTTTAGAAATATTATGAATAAATTGTTTTATCGGAAAGAATTTATAAAGCTTATTACTTGGATACACATTTAATCTGTCTGGATTTTGTTATTTTATTTACAGTGTTATACTTTGTCCGGTCACATTAGGTCAATCTTGCATAATAAAGATTAACATGTATTATTGTCTCGCCTTTTCGAAGAAAAAAAGAGACATAGGTGTTGCTTTTCCGGCGGCGGCGGTGGCGTCAACATTCAAGTTTTGCGTTTAGGTCATTTTCTCACAAACTATATGCACTAGATCTTTCAAACTTTGCTTATAGTTGTATCTCGGGTGGTACATCGCAACGTGACAAAGTAAATGTGGAAGTGACCATGACCCTCCAAGCAAAGGACAGATAACTTAATAATTTTTAGGTTCAACTTTTGCGTTTAGCTCACTTTTTCACAAACTGTATGCACTAGACCTTTCAAACTTTGCTTATAGTTGTATCTTGGGTGGTACATCGCAATGTGACAAAGCAAATGTGGAAGTGACCTTGACCCTCCAAGCAAAGGGCAGATAACTTAATAATTTTTAGGTTCAACTTTTGCGTTTAGGTCACTTTTTCACAAACTGTATGCACTAGACCTTTAAAACTTTGCTTATAGCTGTATCTTGAGTGGTACATAGCAATGTGACAAAGCAAATGTGGAAGTGACCTTGACCCTCCAAGCAAATGGCAGATAACCTTATAATTTTTACCCTCAAATTTGGCGTTTATGTCACTTTTTCACGAACTGTATGCACTAAGACCTTTCAATTTTTGCTTATAGTTGTATTTTTAGAGTTACATTGCAACGTCACAAAGCAAATGTGGATGTGACCTTCACCATCCAAGCAAAGTGCAGATAACTTAAATTGTTATATTTACATCACTTTCTCATGAACTATAATTCATAATAATGCACTAGATGTTTTAAATCTACTTTATAGCTTAATCTTCGAAGAAAACATATTCTATTTTGACATAGTTGTGTCTTGGGTAGTGCATCTTTTTGGATGCATGGATTTCATCTATGACCTTGACCTACATTTTGGAGCTGATGATTTTTAGCTCTACTGGCCAAGGGCCTCATTTTTCATCCAATCTTTACCAAACTTTAACAGATTGTTAATATCAATGAAAGCTCGGACAAGTCCGAAAACCAGCCAGACCAGTAACAGCGGAGTTATGGCCCTTGATTTAGTTAAAAATGCTATATTTTGCCTCGTTAATACGATATAGGGCTATCATTTTTCATCTGATCTTTACCAAACTTTACCAGATGGTTTGCCTTTTTTCTTTTTTATTATTAGTGTGTTTTTTTTGTTTAATTATAAAAAAAAAATTTTATTTTTTTATTTTTTATTATTTTTTTTTTTTTTGTTATTATTTTTTATGCCCCCGAAGGGTGACATAGTTTTTTTGTTTTTTTGTTATTTTTATGCCCCCAAAGGTTGATAGTAGTCGCACTGTCTGTCCATTCGCATGTACAATCGTGTACAATCATGTCCGCTTCATAACTCTTGACAATAATGGACGGATTTTCAAATAACTTTGCACAATTGTTCACCACAACAAGACGACGTGTCATGCAGAAAAACCAGGTCCGTGGCTCCAAAGTCAAGGTCACACTTAGAGGGCAAAGGTCAAAATCCGTTAGTCTGTACACTCGTGTCCGCTTCATAACTCTGACAATAATGGATGGATTTTCAAATAACTTCGCACAATTGCTTACCACAACAAGACGACGTGTCGCGCACAAAATCCAGGTCCGTGGCTCCAAGGTCAAGGTCACACTTAGAGATAAAAGTTCAAAATCCGTTCTTCTATACAATCGTCTCCGCTTCATAACTCGTACAATAATCAACGGATTTTCAAATAACTACGCACAATTGCTCACCACAAGACGTCGTGTTGCGTTAGTTATTTTTTTTTATTTTATTTTTTTTTTAGCTCGACTGATCAGAGATCAGCAGAGCTTATGCCGTGGTGCGGCGTCCGTCGTCCGTCCGTCTGTCCGTCTGTCGCAGGAAGCATTGCTATGATTTCTAGTTGTGCCTATTGTGTTTTTTTCCGATTCGTTGATTTTTGATGAAGTTACGGCCCCTTGACATTTTTACTTTTAAATTTCTTGTCGGCGCTACTCCTCCTAAACTCCTTGTTGGATTTCGACGAAACTTGGCAGGAAGCATCGGTTAGATGTCTAGTTGTGCATATTGCGCTTTTGTTCCAGTTCGCTGATTTATGACTGAGATATTATTGCGCTTTTGTTCCAGTTCGCTGATTTATGACTGAGATATGGCACCTTGACATTTTTACTTTAAATTTATTTGGCGGCGCTACTCCTCCTAAACGGCTTGTTGGATTTCTACAAAATTTGGCAGGAAGCCTCAGTATGATGTCTAGTTGTGCAAAGCGTGGAATATCAATAAATCCTTGGACAAGTTCGAAAACCAGCTAGATATTGTTAGTAACGACAGGTTATGGCCCTTGATTTGTTGAAAAATGCTATATTGTATTTTCCTTTGTTAAATCTGTAGTTACTTCATGTTTTATCTGATCTTTACCATATTTGTTTAGAATGTTAATCCCCCACCCATTTTTAGCTCTAGCTTATGGGATGCTGAGTTGTCCGTCGTCCGTCCGTCCATCGTCCGTCCATCATCCGTCGTTAACTTTGGTCTTGTTAAGACGATGGGGCCTTCATTTTTCATCCGATCTTTACCGCACTTTAACAGGTTGTTAATATCAATAAAACCTCGGATAAGTTCGAAAACCAGCCAGATCGGACCAGTAACAGCAGAGTTATGGCCCTTGATTTAGTTAAAAATGCTATATTGCTATATTTTGCCTTGTTAAGACGATAGGGCCTTCATTTTTCATCCTATCTTTACCAAACTTTACCACATTGTTAATATCAATGAAAGCTCAGACAAGTTCGAAAACCAGCCAGATCGGACCATATTTAAAAATGCTATATTGCTATATATTGCCTCGTTAAGACGATAGGGCCTTCATTTTTGATCCTATCTTTACCAAACTTTACCACATTGTTAATATCAATGAAAGCTCGAACAAGTTCGAAAACCAGCCAGATCGGACTAGTAACAGCGGAGTTATGGCCCTTGATTTAGTTAAAAATGCTATATTTTGCCTCGTTAAGACGATAGGGTGATCATTGTTCATCTGATCGTTACCAAACTTTATCAGATTGTTAATGTCATTGAAAGCTTGAACAAGTTCGAAAACCAGCCATATCGGACCAGTAACATCGGAGTTATGACCCTTGATTTAGTTCAAAATGCTATATTTTGCCTCATTAAGACGATAGGGGCTTCATTGTTCATCCGATCTTTACCAAACTTTATCAGATTGTTAATGTCGTTGAAAGCTCGAACAAGTTCGAAAAAGAGCCAGATCGGACCAGTAACAGCGGAGTTATGGCCCTTCATTTAGTAAAAAATGCTATATTTTGCCTCGTTAAGACGATAGGGGCTTCATTGTTCTTCCGATCTTTATCAGATGAAAGCTCGGACAAGTTCGAAAACCATTCATATCGGACCAGTGACAGCGGAGTTATGGCCCTTGATTTTGTTCAAAATGCTATATTTAGCCTCGTTAAGATGATAGGGCCTTCATTTTGCATCTGATCTTTGCTAAACTTTACCATATTTTATGACTTTGTTATTAGCTCTACTGATCAGAGATCAGCAGAGCTTATGCCGTGGTGCGGTGTCCGTCGTCCGTCCGTCTGTCCGTCCGTTAACTTTTTTTTGTAGCGACTACTCCTCTGAAACTACTGAATGGATTTTCATGAAACTTTACAGAAATGTTGCCCATGAAATCTAGTTGATCCTAGCAAAAATTCATGTAGATGTGAAATCCAAGATGGCCGCCAAATCTAAAAATAGGTTTTTAAAAAACAAGTTTGTAGCGACTACTTCTTGAAAACTCTAAGGGATATTGCTATGGGACTTTTTCTAAAGTGATCAGCATGACATGATGTTGGTCCTTGTCGAAAATCGTTTTGATTCGACGTTAAACATGGCTGCCAGCGGCCATCTTTGTTTACATAGAGTTATATAATAATAACTTGTAGCGACTACTCCTCTGAAACTACTTGACGGATTTTCATGAAACTTCACAGGAATGTTGCTCTTGATGTCTAATTTATCTTAGCAAAATTTCAGGTCGGCCGGAAATTCAAGATGGCCGCCATGGCTAAAAATAGATTTTTAAAAAATAAGTTTGTAGCGACTACTTCTTGAAAACTATAAGAGATATTGATATGGGACTTTTTCTAAAATGATCAGCATGACATGATGGTTATCCGAGTCGAACATTATTTTGATTCAATGTTAAACATGGCTGTCAGTGGCCATCTTTGTTTACATAGAGTTATATAATGAAAACTTGTAGCGACTACTCCTCTGAAACTACTTGACGGATTTTCATGAAACTTCACAGGAATGTTGCTCTTGATGTCTAATTGATCCTGGCAAAATTTCAGGTCGGCCGGAAATTCAAGATGGCCACCACAGCTAAAAATAGATTTTCAAAAAAACAGTTTGTAGCGACTACTTCCTGAAATCAAAATCAATCAGTAGAGCTTCAAGGTCATTGACCTCTTGTATTATTATTAGTTTTTATTTGATTTTGTTTCTTGTTTGTTTTTGTTTTTTCAAAAAAAAAAATTATCAATTCTTTTTTTTTTTTCAATTCTTTTTTTTCTTCAGTTACTAGTTTTTTTTAGCTCTATGTTGGACCAGTCAGACCAGTAACAGAGTCTCTTGATTTAGTTCAAAATGCTATGTTTTGCCTCGTTAATACGGTAAGGCCTTCATTTTTCATCTGATCTTTACCAAACTTTACCAGATTCTTTAGTTATGGCCCTTGATTTAGTTAAAAAGCTGTTTTTTCCCGAAACTTTCAAAAAAAACGTAAATGGCAGTCACTCGCTTCATTGATGTTATAAGAGCCAACATGGCTCTCAACAAGAGGCCCAAGAGGGCCTGTGGACGCTCTACTGGCTAACATAGCCAGTAGAGCGTCCACAGGCCCTCTTGGGCCTCTTGTTATGAAATTTCATTCATAGAAGTGGGACAAATTAAAAAATACCCATGCCAGACTAGACACAGCAGACTTATTGCCCATGATTACCAGGTGAGCGATCTAAGGCTATCCTATCCCAGTTGTTTTTGCAATTTTATGTCGACAACCCTTGATATAAGAGCCGTTTTTTTTAGCCAGTAGAGCATCCACAGGCCCTCTTGGGCCTCTTGTTTTTAATAGAATGGCATTTTGTTTTTAAACAAATGCACTTAGATGTCATCTCGGCAAAAGCAAACGGCAAACTCCGTTGTTTTTAGTTACTAAAAGTTTTACAAACTTTCATTTAAGCACCATTGACGTTTTTATTTTTAAGCCCAGCCCCCCATTAGGCGAGACGTGTGAATCCACGGATTTCTTGTTTTCTATACGTGTATATGAAAAAAATGAATATGCTGGATATTCGTAGTCTCTATTTGTTTGCCTATGTGTATTAGTGACGAGATTTAAAGAAACACTTCAACTGCAATATACAAGTGACCGAAAATGTAACACTACCACATTAACTTTCAACTTTAAAAACTTTAAAAACACTATAAAAAGTAAGTGAAATATCAATTTCCTGTTTATCATATATATAACTCGAATTACATATAAGACGCCGCGATTTGGACTGATTGATTGGTGGACTGTGGTGTACAGACCAATAAGTTGCCATCAGCTGACCACAAGCAGTCGTGTACTGGGTACACGTGTTGATATTTTTGTTAAAAATTGGGTACTAACAAAATGTATGACTTTTTGTTTGAAAAAGCCGGCAATTTTAACCGAAAAGCCGGTAAGCCGGTAATCTAATCAAAAAGCCGGTAATTACAGGCGCAAAACCTGAGAAATGGCAAGGCTGCTACGATGGCAGACAGTGTGCAATGGATGCATTGGCCTACGATGGCAGGCAACAGGCTATGGATGCATGAGTCTACGAATGGCGGGCAACGGATATGTTGGCCTATGATGGCAGGCAACGGGCTATGAATGCATAAGTATATGATGGCAGACAACGGGCAATGGATGCATTGGCCTACGATGGCAGGCAACATGCTATGGATACATGTCTACGATGGCAGACATTGGGCAATGGATGCATTGGCCTACAATGGCAGGCAATGGGCTATGAATGCATTAGTCTACGATGGCAGACAGCGGGCAATGTATGCATTGGCCTATGATGGCAGGCGACGGGCTATGGATGCATGAGTCTATGATGGCAGACAGCGGACAATGTATGCATTGGCCTACGATGGCAGGCTACGGGCTGTGGATGCACAAGTCTACGAATGGCAGACAGCGGGCAATGGATGCATAGGCCTACGATGGCAGGCGACGGGCCAAGGATGCACGCGTCTACGAATCCTTAGCCCGTCGCCTGCGATGGCAGACAGCGGGCAATGAATGCATTGGCCTACGATTACTGGTAGCAGGCTCTGGATGCAAGAGTCTTCGCTGGCAGACAACGGGCCACGGATGTGTTAGCCTATGATGGCAGGCGGGGGGCTATGGTTGACGCCCACAATGGCGGACTGGTCTACAGATGCAATGGCCTAAGACAGTAAATGGCAGGCCGTGGCTATTTTCCATAGATGCTAGACAACAGGCAATGGATGCAAATCGATGATGGCAGACAATATGCAACATATGCCTTAGCATACTACGGCAGGTAGCAGAAAGATGAGTACTCCTGCAGATAACTATGTTAAGGTGATGGACAGATATCGCCAATTGGTAACTTATGCATATGTTCCATACAAGTATGTTTAGGCATGTAATATGAAATGAAATGATAATTTCAACATCCTGTCTACAGATTTGTAATACAAGTTCAAACTCCTTACATGATGAGTAGTGCTCTTTAATTGTGAGACACACGTTGGAACATAGACAGTATGTACAGTTTTACGTTTCCTTAAGTATATCAGTAGTTGTTAGTCTATGAATCCTGAAGGGAGGTATTTATTTGAAACACATACTGTCTTTTAAAGCAATATTGTATAAGATGGTAAATTACTAGCAATAGCCATACTGGGAGCTCATATTTCATAGTTTAATGGTTCACAAATTATGTGTTCTTTGACTCGGTAATTCGGATGCCAGTTTATAAATTCAGGCAGGTGATGGCGATGAAGACCTTGTGGTAGTATGCATACCATCTTTGCAAACGTCTGTATAAATCGTGATACTAACATTAGCCATTTTAAGAAGTACTAAGAACACTCGTACTTGAAGTTCATTGAACATGATAAAATAGAAGCACTCTGAACACTCGTGACTTCTAAATGTAAGCCTTAATGCAGTGGCTAAGCCTAACATAGACCATATGAAGAAGTGTGAACACCCCATACTCCTTCAATTAACCCTACGTAAGAGTAGAAGCACTGAGAACACTCGTGAATTCAAAAAGACATATATAACCTTGATGTAGTGGCTAAGCCTACAAAGACCATATGAAGAAGTGATATGAACACCCGTACTTCTAATTAACCCTATTTAAGAGTAGAAGCACTGAGAACACTCGTGACTTTTAGAAGACGTATAACCTGTTGATCAACACTTGAACTGAAGGATAAAGCGATATATTTAGAACACTCGTACTATTCGCTTAATAAAAACCTGTTTCATCTATGCGTGATAGAGCTTGATTGTGTGGTGTCGCAGGAACCCCAGGGAACCCCAGGGAACCCCAATCCACTGGAGTTTTCAACAGTTCATCCGTTCATATTGTTCTGCCTTTCTTGAGAAGGCATTATGGTAGATGTAGAAGTGTGTACCTCCATACTGACGTTACATGCCATCGATCAAGTCACTATAGCTCTCTAGTTCCTTCCTCCTGTAAGGCTCTGTTTCACACAACGCGTTCTTGTACTTCGAAAACGCTGCTCGAAACTCGTGGATGTTAAGGCTCCTGCCTAACCTGGCGTCAGTTGACCATAAGATCATATTCTGGTCATGTGTTTCATTGGTAGCAACCATGCCGGGGATGAGCAGCATTGCTAAATACACGTGTTTGTGTGCGGCAATGTCATTCTTTAATTTTGGAGGAATGACATTAACCGCTGGGAGATCGTCAGCTGGCCGGCGTAGCGCGACAGAAGGCTGAGAAGCACTCCGTGGAGTTTTCTGGGCCTCATCTTGTGTTTCCGAGGTCGTATTTCTGGACGAGTTTACTTGTTGGCCCCCTGCTATATTTAGGGTTTAAAAAAAGGACTACCTGGCCCCCAGAATAACTTTTTTAGTATTTTATAGATATTATAATACTATATGTCATTGGAAAGCTCAAATAAGCACTCTAAAACAGTATTGAGTAAAGTTATTTAATTTTGGATGCGAAATAAGCGAGTTTCTGAATGCAATACACATACCCATCAGAATCACGAAATTACCTTATTCTGATCGCTAAAAACACCTGGCCCCTGCTCGGAATTATTTAATACAGCTTTGATCTGTAATTATTTAGCTGAAGATAACTACTTTCTAAAACTGTAAGGATAATTTAAATCGTGTAAAAATTGGCAATGTTATAAGTCGCTGTATATGTACATGTGAAATCGTATTTATTTTTTAGCCACGATTTTTTGTATCGGACAACCTGGCCCCCAAAATATTTTTGTGAAGTAATATTTTTCTTTAAAGCTTACACTGTATTTAGATCTAAAAATGACTAAAATCCGTCTAAAATGACATGAATATTTCTAATGAATTATTTTACCGATGTCTGCTGACAGTTTTTAGCTCTACTGGCCAAGGGCCAGCAGAGCTTATGGGATGGCGAGTCGTCCGTCCGTCCGTCCGTCGTCTGTTAACTTTTGTCTCGTTAAGACAATAAGGCCTTCATTTTTCATCTGATCTTTACCAAACTTAAACAGATTGTTAATATCAATGAAATGATTTTAAAAAGCTCGGACAAGTTCGAAAACCAGCCAGATCAGACCAGTAACAGCAGAGTTATGGCCCTTGATTTAGTTAAAAATGCTATATTTTACCTCGTAAAAACAATAGGGCTTTCATTTTTCATCCGATCTTTACCAAACTTTAACAGATTGTTAATGTCAATAAAAGCTCGGACAAGTTGTTCGAAAACCAGCCAAATCGGACCAGTAACTGCGGAGTTGTGGCCCTTGATTTAGTTAAAAATGCTATATTGTGCCTTGTTAAGACGATAGGGCATTCATTTTTAGCTCTACTGGCCGAAGGCCAGCAGAGCTTATGGGATGCCGAGTTGTCCGTCGTCCGTCGTCCGTTGTTAACTTTTGTCTCGTTAAGACGATTGGGCCTTCATTTTTCATCCGATCTTTACCAAACTTTAACAGGTTGTTAATATCAATAAAAGCTCGGATGAGTTCGAAAACCAGCCAGATCGGACAAGTAACAGCGGAGTTATGGCCCTTGATTTAGTTAAAAATGCTATATTGCTTAATTTTGCCTCGTTAAGACGATAGGGCCTTCATTTTTCTTCCTATCTTTACCAAACTTTACCACATTGTTAATATCAATAAAAGCTCGGACAAGTTCGAAAACCAGCCAGATCGGACCAGTAACAGCGGAGTTATGGTCCTTGATTTAGTTAAAAATGCTATATTGCTATATTTTGCCTCGTTAAGACGATAGGGCCTTCGTTTTTCATCCTATCTTTACCAAACTTTACCACGTTGTTAATATCAATGAAAGCTCGGACAAGTTCGAAAACCAGCCATATCGGACTAGTATCAGCGGAGTTGTAGCCCTTGATTTAGTTAAAAATGCTATATTTTGCATTGTTAAGACGATAGAGGCTTCATTGTTCATCCGATCTTTACCAATCTTTATCAGATTGTTAATGTCGTTGAAAGCTCGAACAAGTTTGAAAACCAGCCATATCGGACCAGTAACGGGGAAGTTATGGCCCTTGATTTAGTTAAAAATGCTATATTTTGCCTCGTTAAGACAATAGGGGCTTCATTGTTCATCCACTCTTTACCAAACTTGAACAGATTGTTAATATCAAAGAAAGCTTGGACAAGTTCGAAAACCAGCCATATCGAAATAGTAACAGCGGAGTTATGGCCCTTGATTTAGTTAAAAATGCTATATTTTGCCTCGTTAAGACTATAGGGGCTTCATTGTTCATCCGATCTTTACCAAACTTTATCAGATTGTTAATATCAATGAAAGCTCAGACAAGTTCGAAAACCAGCCATATCGGACCAGTAACATCGGAGCTATGGCCCTTGATTTACTTCAAAATGATATATTTTGCCTCGTTAAGACGATAGCGCCTTCATTTTTCATCCGATCTTTAACAAACTTCATGAAATTGTTAATGTCTATGAAAGCTTGGTCAAGTTCGAAAACCAACCAGATCGGACAAGTAACAGCGGAGTTATGGCCCTTGATTTTGTTAAAAATGCTATAATATGCCTCGTCCTACGATAAGGCCTTCATTTTGCATCTGATCTTTGCCAAACTTTACCAGATTTTACAACTTTCTTTTTTATATTATTATTCATTTTTATTTTAATCATTATTTTTTTTTATTTATTTTTTTTTATTATTTTTTTTTTTTATTTTTTTTTTTTTTTTATTATTATTTTTTTTCATATTTTTTTTTTTTTTTAATTATTATTATTTTTTTCATATTTTTTTTTTTTATTAAATTATTCCATTTTTTTCAGATTTTTTTCAGATTTTTTATTTTTTTTTATTTTTTATCTCTATGTTGGACCAGAAATAAATGCTATATTTTGCCTCGTTAATACGGTATGGCCTTCATTTTTCATCTAATCTTTACAAACTTTACCAGATTCTTTAGTTATGGCCCTTGATTTAGTCAAAAAGCTGTTTTTTGCCTGAAACTTTCAAAAAAACGTAAATGGCAGTCACTCGCTTCGTTGTTATAAGAGCCATGTTTGCCAGTAGAGCGTCCACAGGCCCTCTTGGGCCTCTTGTTTATCCGATCCTTACCAAACTTGAACAGATTGTTAGTATCAATGAAAGCTCAGACAAGTTCGAAAACCAGCCAGATCGGACCAGTAACAGCGGAGTTACGGCCCTTGATTGAGTTAAAAATGCTATATTTTGCCTTAAGACGATAGGGCCTTCATTTTTCATCCAAACTTTATCAGATTGTTAATATCAATGATAGCTCGGACGAGTTCGAAAACCAGCCAGATCGGACAGGTAACAGCGGAGTTGTGGCCCTTGATTTAGTTAAAAAATGCTATATTTTACCTCGTAAAGACAATAGGGCTTTCATTTTTCATCCGATCCTTACCAACCTTGAACAGATAGTATCAATGAAAGCTCGGACAAGTTCGAAAACCAGCCAGATCGGACTGGTAACAGCAGAGTTATGGCCCTTGATTTAGTTAAAAATTCTATATTTTGCCTCGTTAAGACAATAGGGCTTTCATTTTTCATCCGATCCTTACCAACCTCGAACAGATTGTTAGTATCAATGAAAGCTCAGACAAGTTCGAAAACCAGCCAGATCGGACCAGTAACAGCGGAGTTACGGCTCTTGATTGAGTTAAAAATGCTATATTTGGCCTCGTTAAGAGCCTTCATTTTTCATCCAAACTTTATCAGATTGTTAATATCAATGATAGCTCGGACAAGTTCGAAAAACAGCCAGATCGGACAGGTAACAGCGGAGTTTAGTTAAAAATGCTACATTGTGCCTTGTTAAGACGATAGGGCATTCATTTTTTATCCGATCCTTACCAAACTTTATCAGATTGTTAGTATCAATGAAAGCTCAGACAATTTCGAAAACCAGCCAGATCGGACCAGTAACAGCGGAGTTGTGGCCCTTGATTTAGTTAAAAATTCTATATTGTGCCTTGTTAAGACGATAGGGCATTCATTTTTTATCCGATCCTTACCAAACTTTATCAGATTGTTAGTATCAATGAAAGCTCAGACAATTTCGAAAACCAGCCAGATCGGACCAGTAACAGCGGAGTTGTGGCCCTTGATTTAGTTAAAAATTCTATATTGTGCCTTGTTAAGACGATAGGGCATTCATTTTTTATCCGATCTTTACCAAACTTTATCAGATTGTTAATGTCAACAAAAGCTCGGGTAAGTTCGAAAACCAACCAGATCGGACCAGTAACAGTGGAGTTACGGCCCTTGATTCAGTTAAATGCTATATTTTGCCTTAAGACGAAATGTCGTTTGTTTTTCATCTGATCTTTATCAAACTTTACCAAATTACTAATATTAATGAAAGCTCGGACAAGTTTGAAAACCAGCCAAATCTGATCAGTAACATCGGAGTTATGATTTAATTAAAAGTGCTATATTTTGCCTTGTTAAGATGATTGGGGTTTGTTTTTCATCTGACTTTACCAAACTTTACTAGAGTACTAATATTAATGAAAGCTCAGACAAGATCGAAAAACAGCCAAATTGGATCAGTAAAACTGGAGTTATGGCCCTTGAGATAAAATGCTGTATTTAGTTCGAAAAATGATTTAAGAAGAGTGATTGGGGACACTCAAATCTGCCATAATCTCATTATGACACAAGGTAAAACTTCTATATCTCGTTCTTCTGTTTCTCTTATATTTAAGGCATAAAGATTATAATGCTCTCACTACACACAAGATATAATTTTCTTTAATTTGAGACCAGTCGCAGACTCCTGCTGTGAAAAATGATGAATTCTATATAGATTCAGATTTCAGCAAAACTACAACAACAAGAAGTAGCATAAAATAGGCCATAGTCGGACTTTTTAAATAATTTTTTTTGACATTTTTAGCAAATATAGGACTATTCTGAAAATACCAGTACATTCTTAACATAATTGTCTTTAATTTGAGACCATTTGCAGACTGTTCCTTTAAGAAATGACAATTTCTGTAGAATTACCAATGCAAGTGCATACGTGAAATTTCGAGAATTTTCTAAAAGCATCAGTGCAAATCTCTGGTTTATTATATTACGTCTCTGGTTCAAAAGCCTGTCAGATTGGACCACTGTAACGCAGAAGTTATGGTGCCTGATTTAGTTAAATATGCTATAATTTATTGTCTCGTTAACAAGATAGAACCTTCATTTTTCATTTGATCTTTAACAAGCATGATTGTTTCATCTAATCTTTAGCATACTTTGCAGATTGTTGATATCAGTGAAAGCATGGACATTCAAAACCCAGCCAGATCAGACCAGTAACACTGCAGTTATGACCCTAGGCTTTCTTAAATAGGATATATTTTGCCTTGTTTAGACGAAGAGGCTTCGTTGTTTATCTGATCTTTACCATAGTGGGGAATGGGTGGGGTATTACATTCCTTTTAAAGGTTAAAATTGTTTTAAAATGATCACAATGCATTGTGTGTGTTTTTACATCTATTGCAATGTTTGACATTTAAAAAAAAATACGTACCTGTATATCCATGAGTTTACACAAAACGCTAGCTGGCAAATTTTTTGATAAAGCATCATCAAAATAAACTGACCAATCAGTAGTGATGTACCGATTAATCGATTGTAACCGATCATCAGTTACTTAGGCATCCGATTATGAAAGTCTGTAATCGATCATCGGTTGATGTAAAAATTCACTAAATGTTCAAAATAGAAATAAACATGATTTTCCAGGAGACAACACTTGTGAAAATGAACATATCATGAAATAAACAAATGTATATCAATTGTAATTATTTTGCTGTTGGAATGGCAATGGCATAAAACACAATACAGGAAAGAATACATGCTTAATTAGAAATAATTCTAAGTTCAAGGCCTCAAACTCCCCCTCAAACTCGGATTAATATACACATGTTATGCTTCATTTTGACAAACCAATTATAACTGATGATTGATTTATCCTAGATGTTCAACAAATAATTATACAAATTAAAAATCGACAAGAGACACTTTTTTGCTACAGTAAAGTGAATTCCGGTCAGATCTACGTCCGTGGTCCTTGGTGAGGTTTGGGAGGCAGAAAATATAAGAGAATAGAATAGAACGCGCATGCGTAGTTCTATATGTCGGCCATATGCAAACAAGTAAGGTGTCAGACCGGTGAAAATCAGCCCATTGAACACAATGCAATATAGGCTATATTTGGAGATCAGTCACAAGTTCCACAACTTTCGTTCGCTTACATACACTTTTATTCTGTGTATTAAACACATTTGGCTAGCAAACGGTCCCATATCTGGAATAAAACACTGATTCAGTTTTTCAACATTTCGCGTCATCCATTCACACCATGCGTATTTTGAAACTGTCAAAACCACATCTCTACCGAACCTCAGTGCTCATACTCTCCAAAGAAATAATCCTGACAAACACAGTAAAATACTTACTATTCATGACAACAGACATACTACTTTTACCTCAGGTTAGATTTAACAATGAAATAGAAACTTATCTTGGGGAAAACACATGCAAACTAGAAACTTTGGATTCTTTCAAGGAACTATTTCAGTAATTGGTGTAGTCTAATCTGAACAAAATATCAACCGGAAAAGAACAGTTTACGCTGACTTGTAGCCCAAAACATATTTCATACACAAATGTTATTGTATTGCATTGTTTCTTCTACATGCCTGATGCATGAACGTTATAAATGACCCATAAATAACGTACAAAACCAGTCGTGTTTTCGCGAACATAAATTTCCAAACTTCGGCAATTTCGCTGTAAAAATGAAATTCACATTATGTGAAAAGACGATCATTTGTTGTTCGTTATTTATTATTCTCTCGTATATCCAGCATGTTTTATGAATCCAGGAAAATTCATTTGAAATTCTACTTTCTTGGATAGAATTATTGAAGGACATTGACGTGTGAGGCAAGGTTTGAAAAGGAATTTTTAAATTGTATGTCTGACAGGGTCGACCCCATGGCATCAACAGAGGTTACTAAAGCTATCGAGCAATTTCTGCATAAATTAACAACCACCGTATCTCAATCGATTAAACCATAAATATCATGCATGCATGAAACTCACCAAAGGGAAGAATCTCTTTAATCTAGGCAATTTGTGTATGAATGCCCATGTTTTAGAACACCGTTTTATTGAATATGTACCTTCTGAAATAATGCATACTGTGTCGTTACATATTTGGAAACTTCCTCGTATTTACCTATGAACTATTCACCCTTTTGCCATTATCAAATCTCGCTCTCGTTTTTCGCGAGATTTCGAGTTCGGGGTGTCTCAACACTAACTCTGTATAGTGAATATACAGTGTTTATTTGTTTTAGACACATTTTAGAACGTATCATGCAAAAATATAATGCGAGTGCTGTTTCTAGGTGTGTTAGTAATATAAACTGTCGGACTATTGACCTTTTCTGGGTAAAATGGCTTTTTTATTGCCATTATAATGATACTTTGAAACTGAAAGTAGATATAAAAGTGCGCCACGGTTACTCAAATAGCATACTCCTCTCGTTTCGTAAATTATTTAAAGTAATAAGCTTTACTTATTACACTTAAATAAGTAAGTCCATGCATTTTAATTACATTTAACAAGTTATATATATATATAACTTTCTTGTAAACTTGAACGGTTCATATATTAATATTTTCTACCAGTAGTTTGAGAGTCCAATACTGTGCATGCTGAGTTTTAAATTCACTACTTAACATAAGTATATAAATTCTCGTTTAAATAATGTTCATAAAAGTATATTCCACAAACGAATATGTATTGCAAAGAGTCATTTACTGTTGGTTATTGTTACGACAATTATTATGCAAAACAATTAACAGGACTCTGCAATATATTGTTATTCCTACCACAGTATAATATTTCATAAATCATAGGACCTACATAGATATCGCTATGCCAAAATCAATTAATTGAACAGTTGCTAATGTTGAGTTTATTGCAGGTTGTTTATTGCAATCAAACGATAAAGGGTTTCTCCAATAGTAATAATGCGGTACCCCGTGGCTAATTGGCTGTCCAAAGCAGGATGTTTGTTTAGATCAAAGAGGCCATAAATCACAAACGCTGGCTTACCGTGGTGTGTTGACATCATATATTGTGTACTATTTTAATTTTCAATTTTATGTATACATGTATTATGTATAACGTGGGAAAGCTGTTTGTAGTTACGTTATTAATATGAGCTGTCAGATATTGAATTTGCCGGTGTTAAATGTGGCGTTTATTTGTTATTATGATGATATTTTGAAACCGAAAGTAGGTAGCCTAATATAGCCCCCAGACGTTATTCGAAGATCATAATTATTGTGTTTCTTAAAATGATTTAAAAGTTCGTTTATCTGCAAGGCAGATGGAATATGTGACATTAAATAAATAATTTCGATTTAAATAACAAACAAGCATGTAACAGACTTGTTTTTTTGACAAATCCGACTGAACGTAATCTATTTGTAATGTGTTTAGTTTCACAAATGCAAACTATAAATAAAAGTGAAAATAAAAACAGTCAGCTGAAATTATTTTTTTACCCTCGCCCTCGGCGTATGCACAAATTAAAATATGACACAAGTATAGTATATATCTGATGTCAACACACCACGCGCAGCCAGTGTTTGTGATTTATGGCCTCTTTGATCTAAACAAACATCCTGCTTCGGACAGCCAATTAGCCACGGGGTATCGCATTATTACTATTGGACAAACCCTTTATCTTTTGATTGGAATAAACAACATGCAAATAAAACCCAATATAAGCGACTGTTCAATTACTTGTTTTTGGCATGGCTATATATAGGTCCTATGATTTATGAATGGAATTAAAAATATTTTGCAGAATTCTGTTAATTATTTTATCTATGCTGTAACAATTATCAACAGAAAAATACTTTTGCGATACATATTCGCTTGTGGAATATAATTAAGTGTAATAAGTAAAGTTAATTACTTTAAATAATTTATGAAACACGAGGATTCTGATCTTTGAGTAACGCACATCTACCTACTTTCGGTTTCAAGGTATCATTATAATGACAATAAAAACGCCATTTTACCCAGAAAAGGTCAATATTCTGACATTTTATATTACTAACACAACTAGAAACAGCACTCGCATGATATTTTTGCACGATACGCTCTAAAATGTGTGTAAAACAAATAAACACTGTATATTCACTATACAGTGTTAGTGTTGAGACACCCCGAACTCGAAATCTCGCGAAAAACGAGAGCGAGATTTGATAATGGCAAAATCGAGAATAGCGCCTAAAGTGTCATATATTTATAAAAAATAAAAACCATAATACCTATATTGTGCAATTTGTTTTTAATAATATTAGAGATTTCCGCTTATACTCGGCCGACCATCGGAGCATCTCCGCCATTCAAGCTTTGCCCACGTGTGCACGCCACCGGTGTGCAGAGTGCCTGCAAGTTTCAGCTTGTTTTTGTATGGGTAAAATAGGAGGATATTTTGGATTGGGACGGCCCCAAATTGGGCCTGCAAAAATCCCTGATCATGTATACATTCTCTTGTAGTATATTTTGTTACCCTCGCCTAAAAGATTATATTTTCCCCATTCTTTTTCTGCTAAATATTAAAAAAATATTGGATTTGGATATATTTTTTTTATTCGAATTGGAGGGAAAAACATATTTTTTGCCGTTTTTCTGTACCATTTATAAAAGGGAAAAAAACACACTGTGTTGTGATTTTGATGAAATTTGGTAGGAAGTATCGTCATAGTTGTGCATATATCGTTTGTGTTCCGGTTCAATGATTTTAATTCATTCACATTTTAACTTCAATTTTTTTGTTGACACTAGTTACTACTTGTTGGATTTCGACAACACTTGGTAGGAATTATGGGTATGTGCCTGTCGCGTTTGTGTTTGGCTGAATGATTTTGATGAACTTATGTCCCTTTGAGATTTAATTATGTCTTCCACCATACTGAGAGACATTGTTTTTAGCTTGGGTGTCTGTCTGCCTCTCTGTCCGTTACAAGTCATGTCCTCTCCATATCTCTTGAACCGCTGGAGGGATTTTGAAATAACTTGGCACAAATGTTCGCCATATCGAGACGACATGCAGAGCGAAACTTCCAGCCACGTCCGGTCAAGGTCACACTTTGAGGTCGAAGGTCATATGCACGGTGTCCTCCATATCTCTTGAACCGCTTGAGAGATTTTGAAATAACTTGGCACACATGTTCACCATTTCGAGACGACGTGCAGAGCGCAACTTTCAGCCATATTCGTTCAAGGTCAAGGTCACACTTCGAGGTGGAAGGTCATATGCACTATATTTAGTGTCCGCTCCGTATCTCTTGAACCGCTGGTGGGATTTTTAAATAACTTGGCACAAATGTTCACCATATCGAGACGACATGCAGAGCGAAACTTCCAGCCACGTCTGGTCAAGGTCAAGGTCACACTTTGAGGTCAAAGGTCATATGCACTATATTTCGTGTCCTCTCCATATCTTTAACCGCTTGCGGGATTTTGAAATAACTTTGCACAAATGTTCACCATTTCGAGACGACGTGCAGAGCGCATCTTCCAGCCATATTCGTTCAAGGTCAAGGTCACACTTAGAGGTGGAAGGTCATATGCACTATATTTAGTGTCCGCTCCGTATCTCTTGAACCGCTGGAGGGATTTTTAAATAACTTGGCACAAATGTTCACCATATCGAGACGACGTGCAGAGCGCAACTTCCAGCCACTTCTGTTCAAGGTGACATTTCAGGACTTTTTCTAGGTGTCCCACAGGGCAAAAAAAAACGGACCTATTCCCAATGCAAAATTGGTTGTTTTTTTCTCAATTCTTGAAAAAAACAATTGTTGTACTCCTACATCCCTCTTAATGTTATATATTTATTGCTTTCAATATAAGTTGTATGTTAGATGTAATAGTGTTCCTAATTATACCTTTTAGTTTACCTTACACTACATGTAACTTACAAAATGTTTGGCCATTTTATTGATGGAAAAAATTCGGAATTTGTTCGATTTTACTATAGAAATTTACAAGGGTCCTTTTTACCAAAATACCTGGAAAAAGCACTGCACTTAGTGGTCGAATAATGCACTATCTTTTGTATCCTCACCATATCTCTTGAACCGCTTGAGGGATTTTGAAATAACTCTGCACAAATGTTCACCATATCGAGACGACCTACAGAGCGTCACTTCAAGCCACGTCCGTTCGAGGTCAGGGTCACAGAGGTCGAAGGTCATTTGCACTGTATTTCGTGTCCTCTCCATATCTCTTGAACTGCTTGAGGGATTTTGAAATAACTCAGCACAAATGTTCACCATATCGAGATGACCTACAGAGCGTCACTTCAAGCCACGTCCGTTTGAGGTCAAGGTCACTGAGGTCCAAGGTCATTTGCACTGTATTTCGTGTCCTCTCCATATCTCTTGAACCGCTTGAGGGATTTTGAAATAACTTTGCACAAATGTTCACCATGTTGAGACGTGCAGAGTGCAACTTCCAGCCACGTCTGGTCGAGGTCACACGGAGGTCGAAAGTCATATGCACTATAGTTCGTGTCCTCTCCGTATCTCTTGAACCGCTTGAGAAATTTTGAAATAACTTGTTACAAATGTTCACCATGTCAAGACGACGTGCAGAGCGCAACTTCCAGCCACGTCCATTCAAGGTCACACTTAGAGGTCGAAGGTCAATTGCACTATATTTCGTGCCCGCTCCATATCTCTTGAACCGCTTGAGGGATTTTGAAATAACTTGGCACAAATGTTCACCATATCGAGACGACTTGCAGAGCGCAACTTTCAGCCACTTTCAGCCACTTTCTGTTCAACGTCGAAGGTCATATGCACTATATTTCGTGTGCGTTCCATATCTCTTGAACCGCTGTAGGGATTTTAAAATTACTTGGCACAAATGTTCACGATATTGAGACGACGTGCACAGTCAGGTTGATCATAAATTATGGGGCAGACATATGTTATTGTTGCAAAAACGACCACGCCTAGTTTTAAATTTGTTGTCATTGCTACTTCTAAACTTGTTGGATTTTGAAGAAACATTGTGGGAAGCATCAGTATTATGTCTAGTTGTGCATATCACGTTTGTGTTGCTGTACGATGATTTTTGACGGAGTTATGGCCCTTTGACATTTAAACGACATTTAAACTTGAAATGTGTTGTCACCGCTACTCCTCCGAAACCGCTTGTTATATTTGGACGAAAACTTGGTAGGAAGTAACGGTATGATGCATAATATCACGTTTATATTTTGGTTTATTGATTTTTTGACAGTTAATGGCGATGAACAGATGGACACAACTGTCTAACCAGCAACCGCCCAAGGTCCATCTCCACCCCTGGGTGCATAATCCCTGGGTCATAACTTGGAAACTGTTGAGATCCCCTCCCTATAAGCAAATATACACTTGCTGTTCATGAATAGTCTGATACAACCATCGAACCAGCATTAACGCGGATTCGTCCCATTTCTTTCATCTTTAAGAAAGATCCTCAGGTGTTTGTAAAGTTGTAAAGGTTATGCTACAAATTTTTTGCAGATATGCTCTGTTTATTATTTAAAAGAAATCGTGCTAAGGTATTTTCTTCAGACCTCTTCTAGCGACGATTGATAGGGTTTGGCCTACAACTTAAAACTGGTCAGCAATGGCTCTGATGTCGGTTCAGATTTGACCAGATTCTAATGTTTATGATGTTTGCTCCCTTAACATGTAATAATTCAAATTATATTGAGTTTGTGAAACTTGAGCCTTTTTGTGTGTGCCACCTGCGTAGCATGGCAGACACTTGGGGATCATTTTGTCAGTCATTTTTTGTTGTCCGTCACACTTTAACCTGCAACCTAACCCTGTTTGTGAAACTTGAGCCTTTTTGTGTGTGCCACCTGCGTAGCATGGCAGACACTTGGGGATCATTTTGTCAGTCATTTTCTGTTGTCCGTCACACTTTAACCTGCAACCTAACAGACAGACAGACATTTTTTGTCGAACGAAAAGACATATTTTTTGTTAACGCGCAATAAAATGCTTTGTCAGTTGAACTCGACATCCTTAAACAAATGTCGATTTATTGTACTATGACCGACTGACTAAACGTTTAATACAGTGACCAACTTTATTTTTAATATTACTTTTTTATTATATAAATTTTTAGAATGGTGCAGCAAGTCACGGTCAAAAACCACACCAGGTCTCCGAAATTAAACTGCAAAACAGGTGCACGTTCGTGGTGTTATGTAGTAGCTTGCATTTGTGAATAAGTGTTCATTGTAATGCGTTCCTATGACACATATTTGCTATTAATGAACTAAAAATAGAACCAGTTTATACAATTCATCGAAAAATAAGAATAACAATATCACCGTTTAAAATTAATATTCGATCTTCCTTCTTTAGTTCGTGGCGCAGTCTGTAGCGCAGCGGATTTGTAACCAGAGACCCCGGGTTCAATCCTCCGTGGTGCCTCTGAGTTTCGTCGGTGTGTTCTTGGGCAAGACACATTTCCCCTTAGCCTCGTCAGTCGGATGGGGACATAAATCGGGCGGTCCCGTGTATAGGTCTATCATCCGAGCACGTTAAAGAACCATAGGAATCTATTTGATAATAAGAGTAGGGCACGGTTCCCGGATTCCTATGTATCATTCCCTCTAAATAACCTATACTGTGTTGACGAGCCGTTAAACAACATTCAATTCAATTCTTTAGTTAAACCTGACAAATTCGCTTGACCTTTCAATGTTGGTATGAAAGCTGTAATGCGATTGGTTCAAATCTAGTAATCGACCAATGAAATGCGAGGTTATAAATCGTTCAATTGTAATCAACAGAGAAAACTTTCTATTTATAAACAAATACGGTTTCAAATCAAATTACAAGCGATAAAAACAATGATTTCTAATTAGATTTTAATTTTAAAATGACGACAGAGTAAAGGGAAATTTACAAGCGATAAAATGACATTTATGATAGGATTTTAGTTTTAAAAACAGCCGGGCACTTGGACCGACTAACGGGGAATTTTCTGCCGGACATTTCAAAAATTTCGTGGAACACGCTTCTAATTAATCCAGCATTTGCATCATTTATTTACCTCTTGTGTTTTCTTTTCAGATCATGCCACGCCTTAGAAAAAAATCTGCTGTTCAGCAGTCGAAAACAAGTAGAGAGGCAATGAGGGACAAGATGAGGTAAGTATAGAACTAGGTGAGTATAAGATTGAGGATCCTGGCCTCGTTAAAAACAGGTCCAGACCCCAGACTGAGGATCCTGGCCTCGACAAAAACAGGTCCATAGACTTTTATAGAGATTGCAAAAGAGATTGTAATGAAGATTGTATAGAGAGATGTACATTGTATGTATAATATCTGCACAGACACTTGCATTAAGAATACCAATGAATATGTTTCATGTGATGCTGGTGATAATGTACGACAGTCCAGACCAGATGAGATTTTCCAAGACACATTCTCCAGGCATTTTGAAACCACTTTGCAGCAAGATATGGTAAATGAATTGTTAGTTTCAACTTGCTCAGAAACATCTGCTGTGGAGCACATTCAGACTGCAAGTAATACATTCCTTGAACAGAATAATGAAACTGGTCCAAGAAATGATACCGAAACTAGGAAAACTGGGATTGAAACTGAAGGTATGTTTGTATACGAAACAATGGCTGTGCCATGTCAGCAAACATTTATTGCAACAAGGATAAATTAAAGGAACAATTTACTATTTGGAGCTAAAGTAATGCTTTACGGCTCTTTCCATCAAGGAGACGATCGTTTTTGTGCTATTTCACGGGGTTGTCAGTGTGTTGCAAATGCACTCTCTGCAATCTTGTTTTCACGTTATTTAAAAGTCAATAATTCCATAGAATTGGACACTATCCTTTCATTTGGTGATCGTCTTTATAGAAAAATTGTTCAAAATTTAATTGCTAATGACAAATTCAGAAGCCATCTTTTGTGCTTTGATATCGACTTGCCAGATACAGTAGAATTTGACTCTGAAGAGATAACGGTCCAGAAAGGAAACATTGTCAGTGGAAGTCTCATAGGTTGCATTAATAGTGTAAATTTACCTACGTTGCATGTTGCTATTCAGACTGTGTTAAATGAGTATTCCTCCAGTTTGATAATTGTTGGTGCAGTATGTTCAGCTGTCTTGTATAACGATGGGCTTTTGTACTTCTTTGATTCACATTCCCATGGACAAAATGCTCTGTCTGCTCCAGATGGCTCCTCAATATTAATAGGTTTTGATATTATTGATCATTTGGTAACTTATATGTATGTCTTTTATTCTAGTCTGAATATTGATTTCTCTTCACAGTTTGATGTTATACCAATTGATCTCAAAAAACCATCACTTGCTTATGACTTGATGATGCCAACTGTATCTACAGACCAAGCAAATCTCTTAGATAATTACTTCCAAGACCAAGAAACTAAGGCCTTAAGAAAACATGCTGCTGATATTGACAGGCATTCAAGCAAAGACAAAAGCCCTTACATGAAAACCTACATGAAAAAACGAAGGCAAAATCCTTTAATTAGAGCAAAAGAAAAGAATCAAGACCTAGAGAACAGACAAAAAGTCAGACAAGATCCTATTGTAAAGTTAGCAGAAAAAATGAAGAGACAGAAACTACGTCAAGATCCTTTAATTAGAACAAAAGAAAAGAATCGAGAGTTAGAGATTAAACGGCATGCCAGACAAGATCCTATTGTAAAGTCAGCAGAAAAAACAAAGAGACAGAAACTGCGTCAAGATCCTTTAATTAGAGCAAAAGAAAATAATCAAGAGCTAAAGAGTAAACGTAAAGCCAGACATGATCCTATTGGTAAGTCTGCAGAAATAACAAAGAGACAGAAACTACGTCAGGATCCTTTAATTAGAGCAAAAGAAAAGAATCAAGAGCTACAGAGTAGACGGAAAGCCAGACAAGATCCTTTAATTAGAGCCAAAGAAAATAATCAAGAGCTAGAGAGTAAACGAAAAGCCAGATAAGATCCTTTAATTGGAGCAAAAGAAAAGAATCAAGAGCTAAAGAGTAAACGGAAAGCCAGACAAGATCCTATTGTACAGTCAGCAGAAGAAATGAAGAAACGAATATTGCGTGAAGATCCTGTAATAAGAAATCATGAGGCTAAACTTGAATTGAAATCGAAACAAAAGAAACGAAATAATGCGTACTACAAAGCTATTGTAGGCGAGAAAAAGCGTATATCTAGGTCTTTTATATCTTTTAGGATACAGGAAAAATCCAGAGAGAATCAATCTCTACGAGAAAAGCGAAAAATGGCAGAGTTTCAAGCCAATGAAAAGAATTTGCGAGAAACAAGAAAATATGGTTCTGATCTAAATACATGTATTTCGAAATTTAAACAAACCATTTCCACTGGACCTGTCTATGTCTGCACCTGTTGTCACCAGACATGGTTTAAACATTCTGTAGAATCTGCAAGCACAGTCGCTTACATTCTTGATCCATCACTGGTAAAGCAGCATTTCACAAAATACTTATCTGTGGATGATAAAGAGTGGATATGTAAAACTTGTTCTAACAACTTAAATAAATAAAAAAAAAAAAAGTCTTTCAGTTGCCAACAAAAACACATTTCCAATTAAGCGAAAGAACTTGAGTTACATCAGTTAGAAGAGAGGCTTGTTGCATTAAGAATTCCATTCATGCAAATTAGAGAACTTCCTAGAGGTGGGCATCTGTGAAAGGAAATGTTGTTAATGTGCCAGTTGATATCTAGCCTGTCATTGAAAGTTTACCTCGAGTTTTTGATACACAAGTAACAGTGCCAGTGAGGCTAAAAAATAAACTTTCATACAAGAAGTGTGACTTTACGGAAAATGTACGCCCATTACAAGTTATCAGCGCCCTTCATTGGTTGATATACCATAGTGACTTGTACAAAAAATCTGGTATCCATATTGATGAAAACTGGTTGCAAAAGACAAATGAAAATTGCTCAGAAACAGTACAAGAGTTCTTCGGAAGAACTAATATGGGGGAATTCCCTCCTACAGATGATGTTATGACTGAAAAAACAGAAAATGTGACAAGCAAAAACGAAAATGACTATGAATCTGATCATTTTAGTGAAATTGATGAAAAGTGAAAAAGTTGTTGGTAATAGTGATACAATAATTGAATCGGCTGATCCAACGACTGACACTATTTACACAGTTGCACCTGGTGAAGGACAAATACCCATAAGTTTATATCAAGATATTAATGCTGAGTATTTATCAATATTTTGTGGTCAAAAGAGACCTGAAAATGAAGAGAGATCTGTTCCTGTTCATTATAGTGACATATGCAAAATGGAACTTCGCCATGTTGATAGAAGGGTGGCCTCAAACGTTCCAAATATTTTCTTAAAAATTAAAAAACTGCAACTGAAACAAGTTTCAGACAAAGTGCATCTAGCCTTAAGAAGATGTAAAACAGAAGGCAAAAAACTGAAAGTGTCACAGGTTTTAAGCCCAGCATGTCAGGAAAATCTAGTAAAGCTTGATGAAGGCTTTTATATTTTTCGAACTTTGAGGAGTTCTCCACCATACTTGGAAGCTCGGAAGAAAGATGTTTTTGCTATGATACGCCAGTTAGGTTTGCCTACATGGTTTACCTCGTTGTCCTCTGCAGATACAAGATGGGTTGATTTGCTGAAGATTTTAGCAAAAGTTAATAGTGATAAAACTCTTAATGATGATGATGTTAAGAAAATGACTTGGGCTGACAAAACTAAAAAAAAAGATATATAGGGTCCTATAGAAACCACAGCGTCCGAACGCAATGGCATCGTAGGTCCGCACTGTACTGCAAACAAGGACTTGAAACTACAATGAAAGAGACAAACAACAACAGAAAGGGTGGTGAAGACAGGGTTACCGACTTGGAACGGTCAGTAGGCAATAAGGCCTACTGGTTAGCTTGAATCGATTTTATATGCGCACAATCCTCGCTATTATCCTGTCTTCAGCGGGATAATAGCGAGGAGTCTTAAACTCGTTCAGACTGATCCAGTGACATGTGTTAGATACTTTGACCACAGTGTACAGGAGTTTATAGGAACTGTACTTGAAAGCAATCATGAACCTTTGGGAAAAGTCAAAGATTACTTTTACCGTGCTGAATTCCAACAGAGAGGGTCTCCACATATTCACATGCTTCTATGGATTGAAGATGCTCCAGCATATGAAACGCACACAGATGAAGAAGTGGTATCATTCATTGATCATTATGTTTCGTGTTCAAAAATTGATGACCCACTTGTTGACTTTCAAGTACACAAGCATTCTCGATCATGCAGAAAAAAGGAAAAAGCTGTTTGTAGAATTGGATTTCCAATCCCACCAAAGAAAAAAACAGTTATCCTGGAACCTCTTGTTGCAGATAAAGCTGACATCAAAAAGCACAAAGAACTGTTTGTTTCAATCCAACAGAAGTTGAATGAGATAAAAGAATGTGATTTATCGTTTGAACAGTTC
The DNA here is from genome assembly GCA_037043455.1 of Cyrtodaria siliqua. Taxonomy (NCBI): domain Eukaryota; kingdom Metazoa; phylum Mollusca; class Bivalvia; order Adapedonta; family Hiatellidae; genus Cyrtodaria; species Cyrtodaria siliqua. Next base: position 427,377 of record JAWPHD010000333.1, read on the forward strand.
TTAGAAGAACTGAATAGAGATGAGGAAGATTAACTTAAAGCTGTTCAAAGTTCATTGGATGGACCCAAAGTCTTGTTAAAAAGGAATGTAGCTGAGGTGAGAATAAATGCCTACATGAAACTCATGCTAACAGCTTGGGGAGCCAGTCATGACCTTCAGTTTGTTTTGGATCCATATGCATGTGCTGTATACATAATATCATACATCAGTAAAGCCCAAAGAGGAATGAGCATCCTTATGAGTGAAGCATGTAAAGAAGCAAGAAAAGGAAATATGGATTTAAAGAAGCAAGTAAGACATATTGGTAATAAGTGTTTGAATAGTGTTGAAATCAGTGCACAGGAAGCATGCTACCTTGTTCTGCAACTTCCAATGACCAAAGCTACAAGGGATGTAGTATTCATAAACACTTCACCACCTGACAAACGTTCATTCCTTTTGAAATCAAGGGAAGTGTTGGAAAAAAATGGATGAAAATCCAACAGAAATTGAGGCAGACAATATAATTAAAAGGTATTCAAAAAGGCCAAAGCAACTTGAACACTGGTGTCTTGCTGATTATGTATCACAACTTGAAATAATATATCCAGCATCTGATGACGTGTTTTATGAAGAAAATGAGCATAATGATGATGAAAGAAATGAGCCTGAAGAAATTGATCCAGACATGTTAGTTGAGGAAGGAATAAAAATCACGTTGAAAAGTGGCATCAGAATTAAATCCAGAAAAAAACCTAAAGTATTACGTTACGTTATTTTTCATTAAAAGTGGGTCCAGAAAACTATTACAGAGAAAAACTGTTATTATTTCATCCGTGGCGTAATGAGAGTGAAGATGTTTTAGGTGGACATAGTTCTTATCAAGCTCGTTACTTTGCTTTGAAGAATTTCATAGACTTTAAAGTCAAAGAATATGAGAAAAATGTTGATCAGTTAAATGAGGCAATGGAAAGGGCTGCTGATGACTTGAACTTCGATGAAATAGCACCAAGCAATGAGCAAAGAGAATCTGATGACCTGCACACGTGTTCGGTGGTAAGTGACCAGTTTGTTTATTTTGATCCAGATCGTCCGGAAGTACAACGTCAGTATGACATAGGAAATGACATTGGTGATTCAGTAGCTTTGGTAGATATTACTGTTAATACTAAACGAATGTCTGATGCAAATTATAGATCTCTTATACAGTCGCTAAATAGAAAGCAACAAGAGTTCTTCCAGCATGCTCTGCAAAGTGTCAAACGAAACCTGGAGCCTTTGCATGCCTGTCTATCTGGTATGCAGGTTTTGGAAAATCAGTATTTGTCTCAGCTTTACATGAAGCTTTAATGCGACATTTGTCTTCTTCGGCAGGGGACAATCCTGATGTATGCAAAGTACTTTTGTGTGCACCTACTGGAAAAGCTGCTTTTCACATAAGTGGGATGACTATCCACTCAGCATTTCGTTTCCCGGCTAGTCAATGCTACTCCATCAAACCATTAGATAGTGACACACTTATCACCTTACGAACCATATACAGAGATCTTGCTGTTGTAATGATTGACGAAGTTTCAATGGTTGGAAACAACATGCTGATGCTAATCAATCACAGGCTTCAACAAATCAAAGGTTCAACTTTGTTTTTTGGCGGTGTTCACATGATTCTGATTACCTGTTTCTAAAAAGCTACTCAATCAGGGTTACCGTTACCATAAACTTCGTAAAACCTTTGCAAAATTTTATTATCCTAACCCTGATCTTCTTTCCAAATATAAAAGTAATTTAAGGACTCTTCTGCGACAAGGACTATCACAACCTGACTTCTATGGTGATCTGATTTATAAACTTCGTAAGATTCTTGGTCATGATCACTTTCATACTATCTTTGTTAAACTTGTTAAAAAGTTTATCAAAAGAGGTTATGACCCTATCATTTTGCAACGTACTGCATGCTTGGTGGTGGACCCTTTTACATTGTACGATGACCGGACAGGCTGTGGACCCTATGATGACGCCTACCTAAAGCCCATTGAGACGGTGGCGTTTGATGTTTGTCTATGATCTTTCCTGTCGTGCCCTTAATGGTTTATTCTCTTGTTGCTTTGGCTTCTGCCAAGTCATTGAGTACCTTCATTGTGGCTTTCTATGCTATTGTTTTTTTGTATTATATTTACACGAGCATATTTGTGTTTTACTTATATTGCCTATTGATGCTGCCTTGTTGGTTAGAGATTAGATCATGTCGGGGATTTGTTTATTTACACTGTCCTGTTTTAATGGGATGACAGTAGGGTAAGTGTGAGGTTTGGTGCACCCTAGAACCGGTTTAAACCCCCAGTGGCCTTTGTTGCCACTGACCGTTCCAAGGCGGTAGCCCTATTGTCAACCATTTTGTGTTTGTGATGTCGTTTGCATTTTTTATTACTTTTGCCTTCTCGTTTGTCTGTTTGCGTGTTTGTTTTTGTGTTTTGTGGTTGACTGTCGTCCTTGAATGCTGCTTTCCCTGTCCGATATTTTTATATTTCTTTGGTCCTCTTGCAGCAAATTTGTGGCAGGAATTAATTGCAATGCATGAACTTGACGAAATTATGAGACAAGAATATGACAAGGAGTTTGCAGAGATTTTGAATAGGTTACGTGAAGGAAAGCATCAACAAAGCGATATTGAAGTTCTTAAAAAGCGCGAAATCAAAACAACAAATCCAGATTATCCAAAGAATGCTATTCACCTTTTCAGCACAAATGCCAGCGTGGATTCATGTAACAAAGAAGCATTCGATTTATCACTTAGTATAAAAATTGTCAAAACAGCTTTGGATGCTGTAATAGGAGATGATACTAAATCTGTAAAAGAGCAAGTAATTTCTAGGTTGCCAAATGATGCCTCAAAAACGGCTGGTTTGCAAAAGAAACTAGGTATAGCTGTTGGAATGACATATGATCTATGTGCAAATCTTGATGTAAATGATGGATTAGCCAGTGGTTCAAGTTGTTGTATTAAATTCATAGAAAGCAAACAACAAAATACAAATAGACCAAGTATTGTTAGGGTAAAATTCTATGACAAAAACGTAGGTTCTGAATGGCGTGCTAAATACAGACATTTATATCATATTGGTATTGATCCTTCTTGGACACCTATTTTTGATCTCAAAAGAAACTTCGTTTACTTCAGAAAGATATTTCTGAGGATTCAATTCCCACTTCGCCAATCTGCAGCCAAACCATACATAAATCACAGGGTGACACTTTGAATGAAGTCCGTCACACGAGTCTTTTCTCATGCACACTACGTTGCCATTAGCAGAGCAAAAATACTACAGGGTCTCAATGATTGAAATGAAACAAAGATATCAGTGTCTGAAAAAGTTAAACAAGAATTGACTAGGTTACGAAATGAACATATATCAAATTCAACACACTCTGGCAAAACTTGTATTTTTGAATACTCGATCTTTGAAAATCCATAAAGATGACATTTTCAAGGAACCAAATGTTCAAGATGCAAACATGGTTTGTCTTGTTGAAACATGGCTTACTTCTAAAGATGAAATGCATACTTTGAATGTACCAGGATATCAGCTATTCAGAGCAGACGGGTACCAAAGTGGGAACACAACGCCTCACCGGGGTATTGCATTGTATTTTAAAGAACCCTGTTGTTCAAAACAAAACACTCATTCAACAAGATTTTGAAATTGTTCTGACAGAACTATTGTTTGACATGAGAAGAATAATTATTGTTACATTGTACAGGTCTCCCTCATGTTCAATAAGTTCCTTGAGTAAACATTTACTCGAGTTTGTGTCACTAGTCACATACAACACAGAATTTGTAATTCAAGGCGACTTTAATTCTGATATCTTACAAGAAGATACAGTCAGTGCCTTCATTGAAGAACAATTTCATTGCAAGCAAGTTGTTCTGAAAGCGACTCATGATTCAGGATCACTTATAGATCATGTTTACTCAAACATTGAATCCATCAAAAATGAAGTGATAGAGTGTGTTTGGTCAGATCATGCCCTAGTTTATTCTGCAATACCTCATTAAAGAGTCATTTATCACACATTGTATCTAGAAAATTTACAATAAATAGCTTATGACTTTAAAAAACAACAATATCAGTTTGATGTGGTAGTACTCTATTCTTCAACCCACCAGTGTAAAATTATTCCTACTGATAATGCAGTCAGTAGGAATAAGGCGGTTAATGTCGGAAATGGGTTGACCGCCACTTTTCAGTATATATGTAGTCAAACTTGGTAAAGACACCTATTAAGAGACCACCTACTGCAATATATTGATCACCATTTCATTTCCCAATTGTATTGTTTTAAATTAAAACACTCCTGTATTAAGAGACCACCTATGTTAATAATTTTACTCTTCTATTGAGAGATCTCTTCATAAACTTGGTCTCTGAACACAGGTTTCACTGTACTTTAATAGTTAACTGATCACATCAATGCATTTGTTATTATGAACTTTTGTGTATTAAGAAGATTTTTTTTTATTTATTAAAGTTCGGTATTCATATAAAAAAAGTATGCCGCCACCACCAAATGGTGAGGATGCATATAACATTAGACATGTCCATCCATCTGTTCGTCCTGAAAAGTTTGTGTTTATCTCCTTTCACAGATTTCAACCGATTGTTTCGAAACTTTACAGAATCCTTACCTATCAAGACGTGCATATCAGTTCGCCAACAAAATCAACCTTGTGTTAGCAAAGTTAAGGCCCCTTTTTCTTTAGATTTGTGCGGATTGTATTTAATGGGGGCATCCCTGTCCCATAGACACATTCCTAATTTAAACTATCCTGCATAATTGAATTTATATGTTTGTGATGCTAGAAATGAGGGTTATTATTATAAAGATCATTAGCGTTATACTTTTCTTTTACTGTACAACAAAAGGTAAAAATATGAGTTCCCATTTTCATTACATATTCTCTCATAAGATTAAATCTATCATTTGCACTATATCATCAATAATTATTAATATGCTCCCCGTGTGGTTGCCGAGTAGAATACAACCACTGCAAAGCCCGCTACATGCAGAGGTGTAGAACCCCACCTTCATGTTCATTTTGTCATTTTTTTATCATGCTCATTCAAGGTTTTCTTCATGACACCGCATATGCAAATGTGGAAATGTGGCAATGTCCATCCCTGTTTTGCACCATATAGCCTTTTTGTGTTGTTGCGCGCGTATAACCCCAATTCAAATCAATTTACATGCATTACAAATTTTATATATACCCGTAGTGCTATTAATCCAATGTCAGTCATGATTTTAACTTAAATCTGCATGCATATATTTAAATCAAATGTAAAAAAAAAAAGCGAGAAATTAATTATACCCCCACTTCACAAAGCTATAATGAATCACATTGTCCGTAACGTCGCGTCATTTTTGTCGTGCGCGTCCTGTCATGTCGCGTCCCGTAACGACCATTTCTCAAACAGTTTTGAATGGGTTGTTCCAAAACTTCATATACATATAACAACTGATGACCTTATGTCACCCTATATCAGCCATTGTTGATTGCCTAATTTTTTACCGAATTATGGCCCTTTCACTTTGTTTAAGCGAGGGTATTTATCACCTTCAGTGATAGTTCTAGTTCTATCTTAGATATTCCACTGTAGGGTTAAATTATATATTGTCAGGGCAATATTATCAGCAATAAATAATATGGCAAACAAGATTCTTTTGAACTTTTCTAATAATCTGTGGTAACGATTAGTAAATATGGAAGTTATGTAGAAAAACGTAAATAAATCTGTGAGTTTGAAGACAGTCAAGATTACCGTGTGTCACTTTAAATACATGAGCTGTTGTGAAAGTTTTAAGATTAATATAACGATAAAACATGATTAGTTAGATGAATAACAGACTTTGTATACCAGGTAGTATTATTAGTATTATTTGTTAACTTGTTCAGATATTAGCTTTACTTGTATTATCATTTTGCTGTATAATGACACCAAGTTTGGCGAAGATGACGTGAAAGACTAATATGAAGATAGCGATATGGTCAGATTTCAACACCTGGTCTGTGAACGCTTGATTACAATGCCATGCACTTTTAATAGACAAGTATTCTTCACATTACCAAACATTAAGACAGTGGTAATATTATATCGTTTTAGATTCTACTACAAAGAGCAAATTAATTATACAGTGAAAAGGACAATACACAACACAAATAGTGGTGAAGACGGTTATCGACTTGAAACGGTCAGCAGCCAGATAACAGCTTCGACATAACAGCTTTGGCGTTACATTACATTTGTCAGCATAAGAGCTTGGAGATAACAGCTTTGGTTTTACATGACATTTCGCAACAAGAACAGCTTTGCCAATGTCAACATTGGTTCTGCGTTTAGCTTATAGTTCAGCAAGGTTGATGAACATATAATGATCGGACATATCGTAAACTGCAACAGGCAATATCAGGAGGTGATGTGAACATTTAAGAAGTCTATCCACAAACAGAATATATTGACTTCAGTTAGTTTTCAGAACTGTGGTAATTGTTATCACATGAAGATAGAATATACTCCGAGCTATGAAAGGAAATATTAATGTTTTGTTCCAGAATTACTGAAGCATCATCGACAGCGCATACAACAACTTCAAGTGTGATAATTCTAAGCTTGCAAAGTTGCACAAGAGATTTATACAAAATGATTTATTCCAGATTGCAACGGACTATCCACCAGGATTACCATATTAAAAAAGTCATTCTCCAAACAGAACTGAATTCATATATGTGCTTGAAGACCATATATAACCTCACCTCGTCATGAAAGGAAACGTCTAGTGTTGTGTTCCAGTATAAGTGAAGAAGTGTCATAATTGAAAGTGCATATATCTTCCAAGTGTGACCATTCCAGGATCGCAAAAATTATTCTGTGCCATAAACGCTTACAGAAATAACCTCAACCAAAGCTATAGAGAACTGGACATGATTACTGGACATCCAACAAATGAAAAGGAACTTTAAACCGCTTTTATAAAGATGATCTGAAAAGTATAGAAATAGAAACGTATATATGTTCTACGCAAAGTAAGAATATGGACGATTCCGGAATTGCTCTGCGCAAAGTAAGAATTCTTACTTTGCGCAACGATTCCGGAATTGCGCAGGACTATTCCGGAATTGCGCAAGGGGTTAAAACATATAAAGCATACATAAAGTGCCTCTGCGCAATTTGAGAATGTTCTGCGCAAAGTAAGAATTTGTGTTGGGATCTGAAATTTTGAAACCTATTTATTTTCTATTTTCATCTGCTTATTTGCTTTATCCATCTGTGACGAAAATATAAATGTGTTTCATAGTTTAGTATCGTGTATGATTTACATGAACTTAATTATTAACAAAACAATTTGAAGTCCTAAACTTCAAACAATAAAGCACATATTTTTTTACTATATTACATACTATTTGGTTAGAAAATTCAATTGAGTTATTTTTTTTTTGTAACGAGATTGAATGACAATACATTTTATTTATAGTGCATTAATAGCCCATTTATGAAACATAACAGAAACAATCATGTAATTACGTTTTACCGACATAAGCCGTAAGTAGTTAAAGTTTGGCCAGTTTTAATAGTTGTGTCACACTTCTAAAATCAATTAGTATTCATAGATGTTTAATAATAAAGGCATTGTATTTGCATTGATAATATAATTAACTTCAATCTGTTTATCAAAAGAAAACCGACACAAATAACTATGTCCTATTGCATAATATGTGAGAATAATTAGATAGGTCGTTTCTATTTGTTGAATCGAAATTAACTCAAAAGTTTGATTGGCATTTCATATGGTATATTTTAATTTGGTTCAAAAAATGTTTACAGTTATTCTAAGTGACCGTTCACTATGGATGAACATAAACATTTAGTGCAACAGTTTGTTGATAGTGTATGTAACAAAGCAAATACGAAGTTACTTTCAAAGGAAAAATACGAAGAAGTTGTCAATTGTCTAAGTAACTCTAGTGTTTCAGTCAGTGCCAAGTTTCGTTGGTGGATTAAAAGCAAAGGATTTCAATTAGTGAATTTCCCGGAGTTAAATCTAATCGATGTATTGTGCGTGCCAGCCAAAATTGAGGTAAGTCATAATATGTTTTAAAGGTACTGCAGGTGATCTGGAAGAACTGTGGCTGTCTATCGAAATATGAATTGTGGGTCGTATTTGATATTAATTTTCATATTAAGTGTGCTCGTGCACTAAATAGGCAATCCAATTGTAATATGTTATATTAAGGATCGTTTGCGATAATGGGCCTCATATGGCTATCAAGGGCTAATGTCACAAATAGGCACACCTGTTGTAATATTCTCAAAAAGCGAAACTCTGTTTTATATTCTTAATTATGTGTTACTATTATTATTTATTTTACTTGTAGTAAGTGTCGGACCGTATTTGGTACAAAAACGAATATGTACAAATTTGTACCATATTCGGCCGAATATGGTACAACTGTCTAATTGTACCATATACGTATCTGCAGTTTTGGGGTAAAATGCCTGACCAAATATGGTACAAACTTGTACCATATTCGGATGAAAAATGTACCACATTCGTTCCGAATATGGTACACACTCATCATCGTCATCGTCATCATCATCATCGTCATCATCATCATCATCATCATCATCATCATCATCATAACTACAATTTGCATCAACGTCATCAATACCATCATGAAAATAATCATCATCGTCATCATCATCATCATCATCATCATCATCATAACTACAATTTGCATCAACGTCATCAATACCATCATGAAAATAATCATCATCGTCATCATCATCATCATCATCATCATCATCATAATCATCATCAGCATCATCATCATCATCATCATAATCATCATCATCGGCGGCCGGTAATCATTGGCGTCAACATAATAAAAAACTTTTTTCATCATCATCATTATAATCATTATCATCGGCCGATAAACATCGCAGTTATCATCATCACAATCATCAAACCCCAATCATCATCACCATTGTCATCATCATCAATTACATCATCATCGTCACCATTAACACCATCATCATCATCGTCACCATTAACGCCATTATCATCATCATCGTCATGATGATGACAAAAGTTTTGATGATGATGACGACGATCAAAATTACCGTCATCATCATCATCACAAACTTTTATCATCATTGTCATCATCATCACCATCATTATCACCACAATCATCAAGGTCATCATCATCATCATCAACACCATCATCATCATCACCATTATCATCATCGTAATGAAGATCACAAAAATGTGATGATGATAACTGCGATGTTTTTCGGTCGATGGTGATGATGATGACAAAAGTTTTGTAATGATGATAAGATCAAATTTTCCAAGAAGCGCTGGCGCGCTTCATGGATTTGCTCGCCTACCTTTACCCTTACAAGTTCACACTCTATGAACACAACCAAAATGCGATAATCCTCAAACTTTTACAGAGTTACCTGGAGCAAGCACGTCTCTAGTCTTAGAGTACTAGTACTTAGTAACCAGTACTAAGCAGATACATTCGCCAGTAATTGACAACTGCCCTACTTGAAACAGCGGTAGGGGAAGAATGGCCGTAGAAATCATTTCGTGACCAATCTCCACGAAAGTATCTGGCCCGCCCGGGAATCGAACCCAGGCCGCCTGCGTGCCAATCTGACGCGCAACCGACTGAGCTAGCCGGCGAAACAGTTACACAACCAGCAAAATCCATGTAAAGTGTGGTTAGGTTAGCTGTTTCTGTTACTGCTAGTTACGACGACGACGACGACGACGACGACGACGACGACGACGACGACGATGATGATGATGATGATGATGATGATGATGATACTTTTGTCACTTCCAATATTAGGTTAATACAATGTATTTGAGTTTGAAAAAAAGTTTACACATTGGCAGACTATTTCATTTATTAAGAAATACATAATTTATGTACCATATACGTAGGCCATTTTCATTTTATGAGTTTTTTTGGTATGTACCAAATACGTTTTGGCGAGCATAGACAAACTTATTCCAACCGAATATGGTACAATGTTTGTACCATATTCGGTCGAAAATTGTACCATATTCGGTCCGAATATGGTACATTTGTACCATATTCGGCCGAATATGGTACATTTGTACCATATTCGTTTTTGTACCAAATACGGTCCGACAAAGCTGGTAAGCGTTTTGTTTTTCCTTTTTATTTTTTTTTAAAGTTAATTTCAATCATATTTTATGCTGTAAATAATGCAATCATTATTAGATAAGAAATAAGGTTTTATAACTACGTTAAGAAGTCGGTGCTAATCAGTACACTCCAGATCTGATCTGGATTGTTATCTGATTTGTTATACTATTTTTTAAGGTTTCAGTAGCCGTTGCGATTCTCTAACTCACATTTTAATATTTCTATTTTAAGTACTTTTTAGACAACATGTCAAGATTAGCAATGGCCGCTCAATTTTTACCGCGTATAAATGTGTGTGATAACAATATTTTTAGAAAATGATTTTATAAATTAAAACAGTGATATATGTGTATGCATTGACTACTGGACCTACTGCTGTGGCTTTTTGTGAGTCTTATGACACGGCTGCGGCAGTCGGTTCAGATGCTCAATATTTCAACATTGTGAACAGTCATATGTATATTGATATTGTATAGTCTCTTGTAATTCTAAAAAGAATGGCACAGTTGTATTTTATGATTTGATGTATTGTAGATAATAGTGTACTGTGATGAGACTTAGATAAACTATTAAACTACCTATCCCAGTTAAATAAAGCTCTCGGGCCTCATAAGGCTATATCCGGCCAATATCACAAAAAGGCACACCTACCACAGTTAATGACCTGTTTATTACATGTGTAACCAAAACAATATTATTTTCGGTATATCTAAATTGCGCAAAGTAAACATACTTTGTATCCGCTTGTGATTCTTGTGTTTAAATATGATTCTTTATTTAGAGCCATAAAGACATCAATGTTGCATTTGTCCCTTTAAATTTGTATTTAATTATATGCAAGTAGGGTAAAGTCAAAACTATACTGGATAAATAAATCGAGATGTTTGATAAACACATCAAAATTGCCGTGTGTCCCTTTAAACTCCTATCTATCATTATAATATGTTTGCAACAGTGTTCTTCTCAGTAAATCTGATATAAAGTAATTGCGTATTTGTTTTTATATGATTATTTTGTTCATGTTCTCACTATCTTCACATTTTCGAGTAACTGTTTAGCCTATAAACAGGTTTATAACAAGTTGCAATGTAAGCAAATGTAAATAATAATACTATTTCTGCAATTATACAATTATAATATTTCTACAATGGGTCAGTCCGATTTAATTGTTAATAAAACAGTTTGGTCTGGCAAACTAGACGACTCGTTTAGTTTTGTTGAATATCCTATGACGCTTTAATATATATTTCTTTATTAAAGTCTCATCATGGTTTACAATAAATACAAACATAAATAAAACATCGTAAGCATGCCATTCTAATTAGAATTATAAGAGACTATAGTTATAAAATCATCAACACATTTTAAAAGTAGCTAATAACATCAAACTCTAATACAATCGTGTTTTGTGATGGAAGTACACGTTATTTAAATTATATGTACAACTGTTGGCAATATAATCCTCATTTACTTGCATCCTTCTTTTTGCTTCTATCGAATGATATAACTATTTAACTTAATCAAATATATGAGGTTATGCAGCAGATTTGTTTTTAAATTATTAACGTTTATGAAAATGGCATATTATGGTAAAGTATACATATAAATGTACAACTCTACGAGTTTTTATACGACCTGTTTTACTTCAATTGAATGATATAACTTGATATGTAAGTATATGAGGGTATGTAGACTAAGGTACATAGTATGCATGTACATAGAGAACGGTGACATATAAAGTGTACGGGACAATTGTATTTATTAAAGGGAATGTAGCGACACAGCCAAAAATGCTCTTTTATTAAGAGTTCTGAAAAACTTGCAAAAAGGTGAAATAATTATCAAAATCGGATGATAAACAAAAAAGATATGACCATCTGAAGGTACTAAAATGGATATGGGAGCCGCCATTTTGAAAACTATGACGTCATAGTTGCATATGACCATATATGGAATATTGATAAATATCATTTAAACAAAGCAAATCACTGCAAATGAATGCAAACTCCTTAACTGGGCATATAAAGCATTATTGACATAAGTTATACATATTCTTCATACAGTTACTTTAATGTTTTCCCCAATAAATGAGTATTTTTTTTTATATTTATCAATATTCCATATATGGTCATTTAGAACTGTGATGTCATAGCTCTAAAAAGGGCGGCTTCCATATCCATTTCAACAGAACCTTCAAACGACCATATCTTCTTTGTTTATCATTCGCTTTTGATAATTCTTCCATCATTTTCCAAGTTTTTCAGAACTCTTAATATTAAAGATTGTTTGGCTGTGTCGCTACATTCCCATTAACACATATATAGGGTATGGAGGTATAATATGTACGTATATAGGGGTATGGCGACATAATAATAGAGAGCACTTGGACATACTATGAAAGTATATAGAGGATCTGGGGTTATAATATGAAAGAATAAATATGTACGTATTATTATATAGAGGGTATATAGAGGATATACATAGGGACATAATATTTAAAGATATAGAGGTGACCATGTGACATAATATGTAAGGATATAGAGGGTATGGGGAAATATTATGTAATGATATAGAGGGTCTGGGGATATAATATGTACGTATTATTATATAGAGGGTATATAGAGGATATACATATGGACATACTATTTAAAGATGTAGAGATGTCATAATATGTAAGGATATAGAGGGTATGGGGGTATATTACCGTATTTCAGGATATAGAGTGTATGGGGGCATAATATGTAGGGATATATAGGGTACGGGGACATACACTGTAAAGATATAAAGGGTATGTAAGGATATAGAGGGTACAGGGAAATACAATGAAAGGATATCTAGGCTGCGGGGACATAATATGTCAGTATATATTCCTTTCCGATTATTTAATAACATAAGGTCGTAAGTGCAACTGTTCAGATTACTAAGTAAAAGTTACATTGTTGGAATTCTACGTATTCTATTTTATGAGAAAGAAAAAAATACAACGTATGTCATTTGAGATTGTTCCGAGAATTCATACAATTGATATTGTCAGGCAGATTTTTTCACTTCCCCGAAATCTATGATTTTCACTTCCGACGTTATAATTATTGACCATCGACACTCATTCGTGTTTGTATAATTATGGTTTGTATTTTGTATCAATTTTAGAATGATAACGACCCAACCATCCTTGGGAAATGGCGAATACAGACACACAGTGGCAACATTGCCGATATGGTACAGCGCATCCACTGGGCAGAGACCAATCATGTTGGTTACAAGAAACTGCTTGCAAAGGTAAACACGTGCACTTAATCTTGAATGTTAAAGGGACAAACGGCAATCTTGATTTTTTAAAAATGCACGGCGTCCCGTTAGTTTTCAACATAACTTGCATTTGTTCAATCAATAATTTTGATTATAAGGATAGTATAAAGGAAATTGTTTTTGCATATTACCTTGGCTGATAATTATATAAAGCCCTGATATTACTAAAAAATAAATATATAAAAACTCAATGTTTTATTTAATTATATGCAAGCGTAATTCGTATTTGTATATTGAGCTTTACTAAATTGATAATGTAATAAATACGCCATCATTAATATCCTGTGGTGATAATTGAACGTCATATAAATATTAATGCTGAATATATTAATGCGTACCGATAAAATCTATTGAAAAGACAAGAAACTCCTTCCTTAATTGTGATTGGCTGATTGAAAGACGAGGGTGTAACGGATCGCGTGTAACACAGTATGATTGGTTAACATGTATCAGAATTCCAATTCCGGTCTGGATTAGTGGTCAGTAACGGTCAACGTGACGGACACTTACGGCTCGGTGACACCTAACACCTTTAAAAAACATAACATATGCGCTCATTAAAATAAATAACAGTTTGTGACGTTTGTTAGTGCAAGATACACGCAGTCCTATATCAATTGATAGCAATTACTTAACATATAATTGTGAATAAATGTGAATACGTAAATTTCCCGATATAATGTTAAATCACGTTTCATTTTAAGATAATGTTTAATTCGCCTTTGTATGAAACTATTGTACATTACGAATACTATTACACGAGTAATTAGAATTACGCTCGACGTCTAGGCTATTTTCTGTTGCTAAATCATAAATATTAAAGAGACTGAAGGCGATATTTTTGATAATTGGTGCAAATACAAATACAAAAAAAAACAAAAAACACAATGTGCTTCAGTTTCGTATGAAATATGTCTATGCATTATCTAAGGTGTAGTTAGATCACAAAACACGAATTTATGATAGCCTTAAACCTAACGTTTTTTGCGATTTAGATTTTTATTAATAATTAAAACGATTATTTTATGGGACCCGGTTTAATGCATATGTACATTACATATATAACTGAAAAACATTATGATGGGTTTACTCGTATTTGAACTGACACCAATTATTCTTCCTGATCACATACATATATGCATATTTTATAAATCGTCGTCGTCGCCGCAGCCGCCGCCGCATCATCATCATCCTCCTCATCCTCATCCTCATACATCTTCCTCATCATCGTAACATACATCCTCATCATCATCGTAACATACATCCTCATCATCATCGTAACATACATCCTCATTATCATCGCAACATACATCCTCATCATCATCGTAACATACATCCTCATTATCATCGCAACATACATCCTCATCATCATCGCAACATACATCCTCATCATCATCATCATCGCAACATACATCATCATCATCATCGCAACATACATCATCATCATCGCAACATGCATCATCATCATCATCATCGTAACATACATCCTCATCATCATCGTAACATACATCCTCGTCATCATCGCAACATACATCCTCATCATCATCGTAACATACATCCTCATCATCATCGCAACATACATCATCATCATCATCATCATCATCATCATCATCGCAACATACATCATCATCATGAATGCAACATACATCATCATGAATGCAACATACATCATTATACATGTATTGAATAACTTCTTTCAGGTGCAATCCCGATATGAAGGCGTCCCTCGATGTGTTGTGCAAGAATTATGCCGAACGTGTCCGGTGTGTTTAACTTCCGTCAGACAGACCAATATCGCCGAATTGAAACCTATCCTTTCTTCTGGCTTTTTGACACGCGTCCAGATCGACTTGATCGACATGAGACACAAGCCAGACGCTGACTACAACTATATCGCCCATTTCATGGATCATTGGTCCAAGTACCATGTTATATGGCCATTGAAAAGAAAAACGGCCGATGAGGTAGCCAGTGGGCTCAACGAGAAAGTGTTCCCTTACTTAGGTTTACCCAGAATTCTTCATTCTGACAATGGTCGTGAGTTCGTAAACAAGGTGATTAGGGAATTAGTCAAGGACTGGGGAGGAGAACATGATGTTCTATTTGTTAATGGTCGACCGCGACATAGTCAGTCACAAGGCTTAGTTGAACAAGGTAATGCTACAATAGAGAGACACATCGCTAACAAGCGAGCAACTCTTGGCCTTACAGGTGATTCCAGTTATCCGTGGGCAAGCTGGCTGCCTAAGATTCAGTATAATATGAACACCGAGGTCGCCGAAGGTATAAAGAAGATGCCATACGAAGTTGTGTTCGGTCAACCACCAAGATCAACAATATTTCCAGACGCAAGAGTCGACGGCTGTGTAGTCAATGAGGAAGACCTGAACTTCAGTCTGAATCCGGATAGTGATAATAGTGCACAGGGGGAAAGAAAGTCAGAGACTACAGAAATAGACCATACCTGTCGTGAGCCTGAACCTGAGCCGGAGATAGAGCCTCAGCGTACTGAAATGATACAGAGACCAACACCACAACCACGAAAAAGAAAACTGAATTCCACTGTGCCACCTGTACACGCAACACCTGATCAAAAAACAGAACAACCGACTGTACTTGAAACATCAGATAGTGTCACAAGTGAGGTGTCTGAACGTGACGTGGTTCTTTTCGACGTTCCTGAGGTGTTAATTAAACACCAAGATGTAAATGAACATTCTGAGATAGCGCATATGGCTGAATCTGAAAGCACAGGCACTGAACTCGAACAATTAATTAGCGCATCTCGCGACGTAACTGATGAGAATATAGCTGATAATGAAATCGAACATGTAGCTAGTACAGTTCCCGACGTAACTCATGAGAATGTATCAAAACACGCAAAAATAAGACAAGAAACCGAAGAAAATTACAGAAAGAACGCTGAGAGCATGAAACTAAAATACTCCAAGCGACAACGTGTAACATTTAATATTTTCAGTGTTGGTGATACGGTAACAGTTAAAGTGCCAAAGATAGACAGGTCATCTACAGATAAGCCACGACTACGAGCGAAGATCTTGGAGGTCAGAGGCGATATTTACAAGATACAGTCAGAACACGGAGTATTGCAGAATTGGTATAGAGCAAGCGATTTAATGTCATTTGAGCAAACTTACGACTTTCAATGCACAAATATTAAACTGATCAGCCTCCGAGAGGCATCCAGGATTGAAAATCAGAACAAAATTACAAGAAAAAAATGTATGTGCAAGGGACGATGTTTGAAGAGTTGCTTCTGTGTGAAAAACAGCATGACATGTTCCAGTCACTGCCACCCATCTAAGACGTGCTGCAACATAGAAGGCGATACTCTTCATATACAAAAAGAGGACAGAAAGCAGTTGAACGACGGAATGGTTTTGACTGATAAACATATTTGGGCAGCACAACATATGCTGAAAAAACAGTTCCCGGAGATAAGTGGGTTGAAAGACACTGTAACGGTGGGGTCAGTTGAAGGAACAAATACACCGTATGTTCAAATAATTCACGTGAACGACAACCACTGGCTTACACTGGCGTCGACCAACATAAAAGGACCAGTGGTATTGTATGACTCGAAGACAAAGGGAAACATAAGCACACAGTTTGCAGTCACTATCAGAAAATATCACGGAAAAAACGTTGAAATAAATCTAATGAATGTTCAGCAGCAGGAAGGAATAACCGATTGTGGACTTTTCGCAATTGCAAACGCGACTTCCATATCTTTTGGAGACGATCCAACTTCAATAGTATACAGTCAGGATTTGATGAGAGATCATTTCCTTGCATGCGTGGATGAAAAGAAAATGACACCATTTCCACACACGATTAGTAGATGCAGAAAGAGGGTGAAGTTTACTAAAACAAACTAGGGAAACAATATGTTCAGTTCTAAAGACGAACTGTATTATTCACATTGACTAACGACATCGAAGAGCATGACCCGGCCACTTGTGTAGCTGTTGATTCTCGACTTTAAGCAAGCACACTCTAGTGTTTTTGGTCAACAATATGTTATTGATTTTAACTATAATTATGCAGGATTAAAAATAAAATTATCTTATGTATTGGTTTCGCAAATCACTTTATTTCTAAAGAGGAACTGTATTGTCTTTCACATTACTTAATGAAGAAAACAACCCGGCAACTTGTGTATCCGTTGGTTTTCGAATTGTAAGTGTTTTGCCAAACACATTTAGCAAACTACACACCATTATGTTATTGACTTTAACTATACATATGCATGATGAAAAACATATTTATTTAATGTATTTGTTGTACATCACATCATTTCTTAAGACGAACTGTATTATTTTTCATAATAATGACAAACTAAATAGCAGTAGGTTATTGATTCTAACTATAACACTATACATATGCATAATTAAAAATAAACTTTGTCCGTGTCTTTGTTATCCCTTAATTACCTTTACCCTAATGACATATATTAAAGAGAGTGGATGCGATCTGGAAGCATTATGGGTGTCAGCCAAAATACAAATACAACCACAAACATGGGTTTCAGATTCATATTTATGCACTAAACTAGGAGTTATCCATAACGGCCGATTCAATCATTGTTAAAGGGGTTGATGCGCTATTTTCAAACAAGGTTTATTTTAAAGGGCTCTTAAAAACTTTTAAAAGGCTGAAAGGAATATCAACATGCCATGAAAAACAAAGAAGATATGACCTATTGAAAATTTGCAAAGAAACATAAATGGAGACTGCTAACTTTGAACGATAGTGACAATATGTCTTTTAAAGCTAAGAAAACCACTGCAAATGAAAAATAAGCATACAATTTATACATTTTACATCTGTATATTTAGTTTTTTAATCAATTTGCAGTGATTTTTTTGTTTTAAAATGTGTTTTGTCTATATGTCATTTATAGTAAAAAGGTGCGATGATGACATCGTTCCAAGATACCAAGATGGCCTACTCCATTTATGTTCTTTGCAGATTTTCAATCGGTCATTTCTTCTTTATTTTTCATTGCTTTTTGATATTTCTTTCATTTTTTTTCGAGTTTTTCAGAGCCCTTTTAAATAAATCCTGTTTAAAAATAGTGCATCAACACAATAGTTGTAATCCATGCAAATCTTTAAGAATCTTATAAATTATTGTTTATAGAAGAAGATGAAGAAGATAAATGTTTATTAAAGTGTCACAAATCATCACATGGCAAACACAACGTTCAATACAACATATTAACTACTGAATACATTTAAAAATTATTTTTAATTATATTTAGTCCGCTGTTGTTGTTTTTCAAATCAAGGTTGTATTTTATGTTAGTACACAAGTCTCTTTGTCCCAAAGGTTAACATATGGTGATACACAGTTTCATAAGATCTGCTCTATTTTTGTCAGTTAAAACAAAAAAATACCAAGTTTTGCGTAATCAAATACAGACTAAACTCATGTAAACCTTTATAATGTGCTTCAATTTCATATACAATATGCATATGTATTGAATTAATTTTTCATTACGGTCAGTTATGGCTAATAAACATGTGCGGTCTGGAAAGCTCGACAACTCGGCTGCGTGTTGTTTCTAAATCATAAATGTTAATGTAAATGGGGTGTACTTCTATTACTATTGTGATATGTTTATCTGTCAAAATCATTCCGTCGTTTAACAGCTTTATGTCCTCTTTTGTATATGAAGATTATCGCCTTCTCAGTATGTTTGCAAATTCTAAGTTATTATATTTTAAACTATTTTTAAACTCCATAATGTTTGATTTTTCTTAAGAATGAGTGTTATCTAGATATTAAAGGAATCAAAATAACACATAATCGGCATGTTATTGATTTGTATAAATTAGTGACTCATAGGCCGATATCGGCCCAAAATCTCATAGATATGTTAATGTATACCCGCAAATATGTTGAAGAATCCAAATTCCTACTTCGCGTAAGGACGATAACGGAACTATTCCTACTTTGTCCCAATTCCTACTTTGCGCACGGACGATTCCGGAATTGAACCGCGCAAAGTAAGAATTCCGATAATGCCGCGCATTTTAAGAATTCTTACTTTGCGCAGGGCAATTCCGGAATTGTCCATATTCTCATTTTGCGCATAACATATACATGGAATTACACTTTTTACCATGGATTCAATGTTTGTGATATAGACAAAACAACAACGGTTTACATAAAAACAGCATAGTTCAAATCGATGAAGTCACATGCAGAGGGGTAGGACCACACCCCACCCCCTATTTATATTCATTTTGTCATGTTTTATCATGCTCATTCAAGTTCTTCATCATGACACCACATATGCAAACGTGGAAATGTGGCTCCATCGTAAATCGAGTGTCTACTATAGAATTTGCAGCAACTCTGCAGTTCTGCAGGTAAGAAGGTTCTACATATTTTATCTTCATGTAAATTAAGGATGAGCCTGGCACATTGATTCCTTAAACCCCAATTCAATTCAATTCAGTTCAATCCATCATTTATAATACTGACTGATTATTCATTTATTTTTCTTAAATCATATTTATTTTTTAAATTGAAGTTGTGCAGGTCTAAAACGATATACATGCTTGTGTTATTTCTCATACTGATTCTCAACATTTTTTGTATTTTGTTTTGCCAAGGCACAGAAGACAATGGATAGCATGGATAGCACGATTTTGGTCTCGCCTTTTCGAAGAAAAAAATAGACATAGGTGTTGCTTTTCCGGCGGCGGCGGCGGCGTCAACATTCAAGTTTTGCGTTTAGGTCATTTTCTCACAAACTGTATGCACTAGACCTTTCAAACTTTGCTTATAGTTGTATCATGGATGGTACATCGCAACGTGACAAAGCAAATGTGGAAGTGACCTTGACCCTCCAAGCAAAGGCAGATAACTTACTAATTTTTAGGTTCAACTTTTGCGTTTAGGTCACTTTTTCACAAACTGTATGCACTAGACCTTTCAAACTTTGCTTATAGTTGTATCTTGGGTGGTACATGACAACGTGACAAAGCAAATGTGGAAGTGACCTTGACCCTCGAAGTAAAGGGCAGATAACTTAATAATTTTTAGGTTCAACTTTTGCGTTTAGGTCACTTTTTCACACACTGTATGCACTAGACCTTTAAAACTTTGCTTATAGTTGTATCTTGAGTGGTACATCACAATGTGACAAAGCAAATGTGGAAGTGACCTTGACCCTCTAAGCAAGAGCAGATAACCTTATAATTTTACCTTCAACTTTGGCGTTTAGGTCACTTTTACACAAACTGTATGCACTAAGACCTTTCAAACTTTGCTTATAGTTGTATCTTGAGTGGTACATTGCAACGTGACGAAGCAAATGTGGATGTGACCTTCACCATCCAAGCAAAGGGCAGATAACTTTAATTGTTACATTTACATCACTTTCTCATGAACTAGAATTATGCACTAGATGTTTTAAACCTAATTTATAGCTTAATCTTTGGAAGAAAACATATTCTTTTTGACATAGTTGTGTCTTCGGTAGTGCATCTTTTTTTTTGGATGCCTGGATTTCATCTATGACCTTGACCTACTTTTTGGAGCTGATGATTTTTAGCTCTACTTACCAAAGGCCTTTATTTTTCATCCGATCTTTACCAAACGTTACCACATTGTTAATATCAATGAAAGCTCGCACGAGTTTGAAAACCAGCAAGATCGGACCAATAACAGCGGAGTTATGGCCCTTGATTTAGTTAAAAATGCTATATTTTGCCTTGATAATACGATAGGGCTTTCATTTTTCATCTGATCTTTACCAAACTTTACCAAATGTTTTGCTTTTTTTGTTTTTTTTATTAGTACTATTTTTGTTTTTTTTAATATTTTTTTTTTTATATATTTTTTTTATTTATTTTTTTGTAATTTTCTTATTTCATTATTTTTATTTTTTTTATTTTTTTTTGTTGGTGTTAACGCCATGTTAGCAGGAAGCATTGCTGGGCCTATTGCTTTTTTCTTTCCGGTTCGTTGATTTTTGATGAAGTTACGGCCCCTTGAAATGTTTGTTTTTTAAATTTCTTGTCGGCGCTACTCCTCCTAATCGCCTTGTTGGATTTCGACGAAACTTGGCAGGAAGCATCGGTAAGATGTCTAATTGTGCATATCGCGCTTTTGTTCCAGTTTGCTGATTTATGTCGGAGTTATGGCACTTTGACATTTTTACTTTAAATTTCTTGTCGGCGCTACTCCTCCTAAACGGTTTGTTGGAATTTAAAATTTGGCAGGAAGCCTCAGTATGATGTCTAGTTGTGCAAAGCATGATGATGTCTAGTTGTGCAAAGCATGGTATATCAATGAAATTTTGGACAAGTTCGAAAACCAGCTAGATCTAGTTAGTAACGACAGGTTGATTTGTTGAAAAATGCTATATTGTAGTTTCCTGTGTTAAATCTGTAGTTACTTCATTTTTTATCTGATCTTTACCATATTTGTTTAGAATTTAAAATTTGGCAGGAAGCCTCAGTATGATGTCTAGTTGTGCAAAGCATGATGATGTCTAGTTGTGCAAAGCATGGTATATCAATGAAATTTTGGACAAGTTCGAAAACCAGCTAGATCTAGTTAGTAACGACAGGTTGATTTGTTGAAAAATGCTATATTGTAGTTTCCTGTGTTAAATCTGTAGTTACTTCATTTTTTATCTGATCTTTACCATATTTGTTTAGAATGTTAATATACCCCCCCCCCCCACCCCCCACCCCACCCCACACACACATTTTTATGAAATTTCATTCATAGAAGAAAGTGGGACAAATTAAAAAATGCCCATGCCAGACTAGACACAGCAGACTTATTGCCCATGATTACCAGGTGAACGATCTAAGGCCATCCTATCCCTGATGTTTTTGCAATGTTTTAAAAAACTACTGATGATAATTTTATGTCGACAACACTTGATATAAGAGCCGTTTTAGCCAGTAGAGCATCCACAGGCCCTCTTGGGCCTCTTGTTTTTAATAGAATGGCATTTTGTTTTTAAACAAATGCACTTAAATGTTATCTCAGCAAACGGCAAACTCGATTGTTTTTAGTTACTAAAATGTTTACAAACTTTCATTTAAGCATCATTGACCTTTTTATTTTTATGTCCAGCCCACGTTAGGCGAGACATGTGAATCCACGGATTTCTTGTTAATATTATTTACCATCTGAAATCCATAATGTTACTTGCATTTGGTTTTGGCAAGGCACAGAAGGAAAAAGATAATTTTAAAATCAATTTTTAATATCTAATATTGTTTACATAGGAGTAAAAGTTCTGCTCGGTCTGAGGTAGTTCCAGTGCCTAAACTCGTATATAATTGCCTTAAATCTATTCCTTCATCTATGCTTAGTAATTCTTAAATCTCTCGGTATGAAAACATTGCCAAAAAGTATTGTCTAATCTTCGAATTCATGTTGTCCTCCATTTTTGTTTTGTTTTGATGTGCGCATGTCTAAACCGAAGGCGATGGCGCGATGGTACGATGGAGCAGGGGGCGATGCAACATGGAACATCGACTGCGATGGTACGATGGCTATGACACGATGGTACGATGTCAATGGTACGATGGTCTGTCGCGTCATCGCCATCATACCATCGTGCCATCGTACCATCGCATTTACAAGTCGATGCGCGATGGTACGATGGCCCTAACGGTGAGTGATTGTAAAACAAGTGCACTCTTTCATATTTATTTAACTGGAGATCTAAAAAGAATAACGTTAGGTGTCTCTGATTCATTTCATACTGATAATAATTGCTGGACAATTATTCAGTGTAAAATGTGTCCAGAAGATGAGTATCAAAAACTATATAAACTAGCAAGGCGTGTTTGCATTGTAAGCTTCGCAACAAGCGACGCCCCGAACATTAAAAAATCATATATCACCTACTGCCATCAGCCCAAATCCCTTACAAGTTCATATTTTATAACATATGACAAATAGTGTGGTAAACATGGTGAAATGGTATTGCAAACGCCAAAATAATGCCGAGCGCAGCGAGGTGTTTTTACAACAATTTAACAAGATGTGTGTATCTCACAAAGGGCTTAATTGTTTACGCATATTTGTATTCTCAATCAAGATTGCGAGCGCATGTCTAGCAGTCTATGTCCCTGACGTCATGAATTTGACGTCGACGTTTTAGACGCAGTATATCATGACGTCATCTTATTTTTGTTTATTTGATAATGATGTGAAGATGTCGCTGCAGTCTCCAGCAATGTACCTATTGACTAGTGAGTGATGACTTGATTAGGGGTGATGCTTGATTTCGGTAAGTAAGAAAAGGGTTAGACACAGTTAAAACGCAACATAAACTTGTTTCAGTCAAAGGTTTTTCGCACTTTTCAGACAAAATTAAACTACTACTGTATAGTTGTAGTTGTAGTTGTAGTTGTAGTTGTAGATCTACAGAGAAACAGACTAATTACTCATTACCATCATGTTAGTGGTAAATACAAAATAGATCTACCTTAGAATCTACTGTACGTTTCAAAATCGGTTGAGAAATACACATTTCATTTTCAGGTGCGAAACTTGTTTTTGATACAGTACAGTATCGTCGAACCATCTGTTTTCGCACACTCTTGTGATTTCGGACGATTCAGGAAATGACGTATGCGCGTGTTGTCTTGTGTGAATTCCGTAATCACTTTTGATGTCCGTCTGCTAAGTCTATAGTTCATAAGCATAGCATCAAAAACAAAACTGAAGCGATTTTCAGCTCTAGCGGACATTATTATTTTGCTATGTTTCCTACCATCTACCGGTGTATTTTATCATTAAATACTTTCCCTTAAAAGAAAATTCAGGAATAGTTAGATCAGTTATTTTTCGATACTATATTGACTTTGATCTATTGTCTTTCTTTAACCGTAAAACAAATTGCGTTTTCAACAACCTCTTTCATCGTAAATAAGAAATGGAATTGGGTCAAGTCAATGGCGGGTACCCTGCAAAAAACGACAACGCAATATCGGTGTTTATGTAAAAAAGCCATCTGGCGAGTGGTTATTTCATAACCGTTAGCCCCAAAACTTTGTGACTGATACATGTGACCTAAGTTGGCTGCCATGTTTTGAACACAGCAGATGTAAACAGTTTACAAACTATTCTTTTCCGAGATGATGATTGTATTTTTTTCTTTAAAACAACACAAAGCAAATACAAGGCATTGTTTTCTTCTTTTAAAGTAAAATAATAGTGGTTACTTCGCTATTTTTTCTGTGTTGGCAATTTTACATAAAATCAGGTCAACTCATTTGCATAAAATTAGCCGTATGCAAATACTGCATCATGGGGAAAAAAATAAATTAAATTAAGTGTGCGAAAACTAAAGCCACTTACCGCAAGTAAAAATATGTAGGTCATACATTTACACATTTTATCAGATGAAAAGTAAATTAAATTTGAAAATTGTCTAGGTAGTTTTTGCTGCAGACTGAATAGTTTATTCAATCTAGCATCTTATTAGGTTCACTGTATACTTTTCACTGATATAATGATACCAATTATCGCTAAGTGTGCGAAAACTAGGAGGCCGAGGATACTGTACAGTAGCGCATTTAGATAGACCTGAAATTCATGACGTTTAGTAGTGTTTTAAACATTTTTTTGATTTTTCACTAATGAGCGAAAATTCCAAAAATAAAAAAAGGCTCGTAATGGCCATGAATATCGGGTCTAGGCATTTAGAGTAATACCGGGTTTCATCGGATGGACAGTTCAAAATACTACTAATAAACGCAATACTACTACTTTTACTGTAACTGCATTGCTATTCCTGTCTGTTTACATGAACACAAAAACGAGTGATGAAATGTATTGGCTGTTTTGATTGGTTGTCAGGGGCGTACCTAGAGCATTTTGAAATGTACGCCAGATATGAGAAGCGTAGCTGCGAACTGAGCAGCGACGCTGCGAGTGGGGGGTTGGGGGGGGGGGGGGGGGTAGGTGTGGGAGTGGGTCTGTGGGGGGTAGGTTTTTAGGGGGTCTCCCCCGCCAGACCCCCTCCCGCCGGGGGCCTCCCCCCAAGAAAATTTTGAAAATAGGAGGCAAATGATGCGTTCTCAAGCTATATTTCAGCGTTAATATGGCATTTTGAACTTTTATTTTTTCACTTTTGCTGACGAATTGTACGCGTTGGCGTACGTGCGTATGCCTGGATACGCGCCTGGTTGTGGACCAGATTGTAGTAGTGATCACCCGTTCGTTATCTGACTGACAACTAAGAAAGCGCGGGAATTTGAAACTTCGGTTTCACAACTAGACAATAAAGGATAGTGAATGTGAAATTCTTTTAAATTTGTTTTCTTTTGTTTATTTAATAATAAAAAAGAAATGTCAATGCTAAATATTTTCAATTTCAGTGAAATAATATCAAAAGATAGAAAAAAATCACACCTGAGACTATGAAATTAATGTTAGTGTTGAATAGGTGTTTGGGTGCTTTTGCCTAGAAAATAATAACCGTATCGTTTCTAGATATAATAAATTAGCGAAGAAGATCTGGATCTAAATAATATTTACAATATTAACTTTTCCCTCGATAATTTACCAGAAACGATAAGTAACGGATCGTCACAGCGCGCGATCCGTATACACATGATCGCACATGTTGTGGTGCGTAAAACTTGTAAAAACTAGACCGCTACGCTTCTAAAATAAGTAAAATGTAATATCCTTTAATTCTAACTAAACCCTAAATTAAAACAATTAGCGACCGTAACATTTTGTAAACTGTCCCGTCATGAAAAAATCAGTTGCAATTACTTAATTCAAAAGGCATGTACTTCAAAATAATATGGCAAATCTATTTCAGGGGCGTAGCTTGGCCTTTTTGACAGCATAGGCCCGCAGTTAAAGTTATTATGCTAGGGGGTCCGGGGGCATGCCCCCACTCTCCGGAATTTTGTTTTATGTTAGAATGCATTAGGTGCGCGCTGACGTATATTTTAGACTTTAAGAAGGGCAAAGATAACTACACAATATATAAAAATGATATTTTCTGGCTTAAAATATGTTCAGATATATACTTTTATATCTAATAACAATTAGGCACCATATTTTAAATAAAATCTAGGTTTCTGCATTTCAACGACGCAAACGTGTTGATAATATGTTCTATGTTTACGTCCATGTCCATGTCCCTGTGCACGTGCATGACACCATTGGCGGATAGCCGCTCCCCACTCATTGTAGATCACAAGCACGTTTTTATTCGCTTCATGGAGATGATTGACCTTTCACAGGATGCCGAAGTTAACTCGCTGGCATCGTTAACATCATGAAGAGGACTGTGTATATGTTAGGATACACGTCCTTGTTGGTCTTGTCTAAGGTGCTTATGAGGTCGATGGCTTTGACTCAGCAAGCTGCCATCGTGTCTTCCATCTACCTCGTTTTCAAAGACCTCAATAGAGTCGGTGAGGTCCTCTGCGTACGCAGCATACACGGTCTGAACATCTGCTGCTTGAGCCCCTAGAAGCCGAGAAGGAATCAGCAAATGGGCAGTGTACCGGTCTTCGTTTTCTACTATGCATCTCCAGTAGCATGTGATCCAAAAAGACATTGTACAGCGCAACTCTCCAGTACGTTTTAGGCTCTTCGATGGCATAGTTTGCTCGGTGCTGATGGCTTGCATGTTGTCGAGGGACTGTTGGGTTAACCTGAAATTAAAATATATAATCTTATATGGCAACAATTAAAAAATTAAATTGTCATATTGTACAGTTACAGAAGGCCGATTATTACAGCCGCAACTCATGACAACTGCGTTCTATCAAAACAAATACAATGCCATGATGGTTATCTGAAACACCAAACAGATGTACGCATTGGGATTATCGTTTGGAGTGACCCCGCTTAGGTGGTTCCACGAACCTCTGATATGCACCAAACTTAACAAAAAACAAACATCGTCAAGATCAGCTCTGGGGCAAAAATAAAAATTACTAATAACATCCACAGAGTATGTTTATTTTTTCTATTTAAGAAAATGCTTGCGTACCTGAAACTTTGATGCTATATCGGTGGCTTCCTGGAATATAGCATCCCACACAAGTGGATCTTCCCTCTCTTCTCTAAATATCTGCATCACAAATTTCGTCTCCCGGACTGCCTCGATCAGATCCATATCGACCTGCACAAATGTGTTATTTTATAGAACTTTGTTATGAGCAGATTTGGGATTCGACCTGACTACTGATCATTGAAAAAGTGTTATGATTCAGAAAAATGTATATCCATATAGTTGTGGAATCTTGTGAAAAGAAATCAATGTTTTACTCATACTACAATCACGTGGAAAATCTTAAACGTGAAAACACCTATTTAAAAATGTGTGTTGTTTCCTACTTTTTACCTCATACCTTTTGTAGTATAGCTGTTAGACCGACCAGGTTGCTACGGATGTGCTGTGCGGCGGCAAGGGAAATGATGAAGTCGAACTGCATGATGGCCGCCAGGCGCTGACCTGCTTTTGTGTCACTGTCGGCTTGTCGTGTCTCTAAAGCACGAACCACAACCCTGAATGCATTTTTGAACGTTGTCAGTGAACCTGCTCTGCTCCATCTTGTCTCACAGAGAGTTTTCAGCTTCTTCCTGCCCTCCATAGCCTCCCTACTCAATACATCATTAGCGAGCTTATCAGCAAACGCCACCAGACGTTTAGCGGAGTAATCGAATGTGAATGCTATGTCCTGCACTGTAGCCATCATCGTACGTACACTGTACTTTTGAGCTATGTACAAGTGCCATGTTTAAGCTATGCGTCTTACAGTGGACGTAGCGTGGCGATGGCACCCGCTCCCTGATAAGGACCTGTATCCCTCTATATTTGCCTGACATGTTGCCTGCGCCATCGTAGCACTGCGCTCTTACGTTTAGAATGTCCAAACCGTGTTCTTGTATATTCTCTAGTGTTGTTTGTGCTAAATTAGTACCTTTAATTGAACGACATGTTGAAAACCCTAATAACTTCTTCACTTCGTGTGTATGACCAGTCAGTGCCACAAAACGTACACATAAAGAAAGTTGCTCCTTCGTTGACGAATCCGTTGCTTCGTCCGCGATGATGGAAAAGAACACAGACTGTTTGCAATCTGAAATTATCTTTTCAAGTAATTGTTTAGAATACAGACCTAACGGTTCGTTTTGTACATCGGGGGACGTGTACTTGGCATTCGTCTGGGCGTTTGACAGATGGTCAGCCAGAATCGGGTCTTTCTTTGCTTTTTGCTGGAGAATAGCCATGAACTTACTCTTTTCCTCTGTGTGACGCCTTACAGCGATATTTGCTGCCCAAGAAGAACAAGTACGTCTATAATCTCAAACTGAATATGTCTGTTTCTCTTAACACTCACCCTTCTCATAGGAGTAACACGACAACAACAATATGTTATAAATGTATATTTATTATTTATTGGTATAAGCCATTGGACGACCGACTGACTGACCTTATTAACATTAATTAATAACAAACACTTCACCTTCAACTTATAATACGATACATAAGGAACTGCACCTTTAAAATATAGCAGTCTCTCATCACAGACTTTCGCCAGTCTATTATTTTCATATGACATATGCCAAACCGATCCCAGATCGCTTACGCGAACTATACAGTACATATAAAGCAAACGCAATACTTCCCGACAACTAAATAAGCGAAGGAGATACGATTTTATATCTACTGTTTTAGCATACAATCAACCCAGTATTCACCCTTATATAATACAATTACCTTCGACGGAATTACTTGATATCACTGGTGATAAATTAAAATTAAACTGTATTAAATAAATGTTATTATTTCTAAGATATAAAATGTCATCCCCACTGCACCAGCTCCAACAATCACATCGTACTTTAAACAGAGCACCATCAATGTGATACCGAGTCGTCCGCGAAAAACCCACGTATGGGAAACATTTATCCGATAACATTTTTATTCAAGGTATCACTCAGGATAAGATCTCGGACTTGATCTTTAACTATCAAAAGTACAAACGTTTCAATAATCAATGGAACCAATACAGCCCGGACAACATCAATATCCTGAAATGTCTTCAAGTCCATAATATGTAAGTTACTGCCACAGGATTTACTAAGAATCTAAAATTTGAACGTGTTAACTGGTCAGTCATCCAACACTGAATGGCAAAAACTGGCGTTCTACACGCCACGTACACTCCACTGAGAGTGCGCCCCCTATGAGAATCACATCATGAGAAATCAATTATCGTCTAATTCGCTACTCTCAAACGACAATAATGTCATTTCTCTTAACACTCACCCTTCTCATAGGAGTAACACGACAACAACAATATGTTATAATTTATTATTTATTGGTATAAGCCATTGGACGACCGACTGAACTAAAAGAACGGGCTCAAAAGTGTAACAACCAACATTAGTATCCAAGTAACTTACATATATGAATTCAAATCTCCATTATTAAACATATAACATATGAGACATTTCTAAACCAAGATATTGGTAATAATATAGGTTATTGCATTTGTATGGCTAAATATTACTTGGAACGAGTTGTTTTGGCAAAGGACGACGAGCTTGCGAGCTTGCGAGTCGTCCTGCGCCAAAACAACGAGTTCCAAGTAATATTTAGCCATACAAATTCAATAACCTTTTTATTGTATACTTTCATATTGTTTTTGATCAATGTTAATTGTATGACTATTACTTTTCATTGTATTTGTGTTATTTTTATAGCTTTTGATGGAATTCCTATCTTGCCATTCAGTTTCATTTTGTGTGGATGATTATTTTGCGCGAAAACGACGTCGACGTCGGATGACGTCATTAAAAACATCAAGCGATTTTCTGAAGTTTGTTTACCATTCGATAACGTTAAAAACAATGGGTGAGTGACCATTTGAATTATTTTATCAATTTTTGCCATAAAAGGTTGGAAAAAAACTCGTATTTTTTTGTTGACTCTATAGGAAGGATTCCGTTATTTTTATTTGAAAGTAGTTCCTTATTTCTATTTCGCGGCTCTTAGCAAGCACGAGCAAAAGTTCCCGTGCAATATCAATGCGTGCAATATCGTAAAATATTGCACACTTAGCTCAATGCCAACTAAACGGGACAATATGAAAGTATACAATAAATAGTTATATTCAAAATTGGTCATCCGACCTGAAAACTAATAGAGTATTGACACTGTACAAATCTGTAAAGCATCGTTTTGAATATGATACTTATTTAGATTTATTGAATCGCGCCGATCGCAGTGTTTTAACCAGATTACGTTTGTCCGCTCATAGTTTAAGGATCGAAACAGGGAGGTATTCTCGCGAAAGACTAGAAAGGAATGAAAGAATTTGTCAAATATGTAACACTAAACGATATTGAGGACGAGTTCCATTTTACCTTAATATGCCCTGCTTTTAATACAATCAGAAGTAAATATATCAAACGATATGACATACAAGCATGTTTAAATGTATTGCTCTCCTACAGTCGTCTAACAAAAAAGAAGTTATTAATTTTAGCAAATACATTTCAGAAGCATACTCTTTAAGACGTGCCATGATAAATAACTTATAAGCTCGTTCATCCTCACGATATAAAAGTCGTTCCATTGTAATGCATTAGATTTTCTCCATATATAGGCCACGTTTTTTTGTTTTTTTGTTTTTGTTATGTTTTTCATTCGTGCTATCTGTATTTTTTCACGCAATATTTTATAACTAGCTGAAATTGAAATTGTACTAATCTTGTCATTGTGTTTAAATTATATTTGTAAATGTGTATTTATATGATGAAAAACTATGAAATAGTTTAAGTCAATAAAACTTCTTCTTCTTCTTCTTCTTCTTCTTCTTCTTCTTCTTCTTCTTCTTCTTCTTCTTCTTCTTCTTCTTCTTCTTCTTCTTCTTCTTCTTCTTCTTCTTCTTCTTCTTCTTCTTCAAATGCTTCTTCTTCAAATGCTTGTGTATGGGCCGCACTTACTAACATTATTTGCAGCACACTTGTTTCATAAGAATATAGTTTATCAAGTATTGAACCATGATGATGACCTTACAATTCTGATATCAGAGAAGACAAGGAAAACTTGATGCAAAGCATCAATTCGGCGCCAAAATTTTGAAGAATTAAAACATACGTTATTAAATAACAGTACACGTGTTTATCAGTTATTTTAACTATCTTATCATCAGTACTAAACCTTGGTATATTTAGTGGTCATGGACATAATATTAACAAACGTTGCTATGTTGACTTGGTTAAATGTATTATGAATTAACTAGGTCATTCAGACAATTTTCCAAACGGTTTCGTTGCAGGACTTTCCTTAAAATGTGTTAAATGAATTGACTGCATTAGGTTTAAATAAATAGTTTATGGAAAGATAAGGTGATGAATGCCGAGTGATTACAAAGTCGTTGTTGAAACATTTGGAGAGAAAGCTAAGTAAGCCAAGAATTAATGGACAATGCACTTCACATATCTGTTTGAATTTTTAACGTCGTTTTTATGCCATGAAGGGCCAACAGACGATCAGTTTTAGACTTATTGTTTTTGTTTTGTTATTAAACCTAGTACTGTATCACATGAACCATCTATACAGGTAACTGATAATCTACTCATTTGAATTAGTGGCTGGAGACGAGGGACAATAAGACACAATGTTGCATGTCAATCATTATAAAGGGTGTACGCTATAGAAATAGTGTCATGTTTAAAGACAACATGGTACTGTCTGAGGATCCAACTGACCTCTGGATTCAAAGCCCAGTGCGCTACTAACAGTGGTAATGCCGACTTTTTCAGTTTTGACCAGAAAACCTACTTATGTGCAAAAATAAGTGAAGAAGTCAATTATTTATTTCTTAACTTTTATTGAACATTATAAAAAATATATATCAAAACTTGTTTCTTTCATTAGCATCAAAAATATGTTAACAAACAGGAATAGAAAGACGTTTGTACTTAATTGAACATTATAAAAATATATATTAAAACATCAAAACTTGTTTCTTTTATTAGTATAAAAAACAAGGAAAAGACTAGATCAAAAATAGACTTATTATATCAATAATGGTTTGATGATACTCATTGAAAACGGAAATTAAGTCATTATTTAATGGCACTTAATATGATGATTACGTTTTTTATTATACCCATATAAAAATCAAAGTATAAAATTGAAATATATTTGGCACTGGAAAACACAGTTTAATGAAATGGGTACTCAAGTACATGGACAAGTAAAAATGTAACTAAGATTATTTAAATGAT
Organism: Cyrtodaria siliqua; assembly: GCA_037043455.1. Classification (NCBI taxonomy): domain Eukaryota; kingdom Metazoa; phylum Mollusca; class Bivalvia; order Adapedonta; family Hiatellidae; genus Cyrtodaria; species Cyrtodaria siliqua. The sequence continues at coordinate 460,192 of JAWPHD010000333.1, forward strand.
AATATAATATGTTTTACAACATTAATAAGTGTATTGTAATAACAATTAAAATTAAAGATATAATAAATGGAAATGAATATTTACATATAAGTAGGAAAAGATTAAATAAAGATTTGACTTGTAAAATTAATTACAGTTTTCTAATACTTATTCAAATTTGAAATGAATCCGCTATTTAATGACATTTGTGAATACGATTATGTTTTTTTTTTATTATACCCGCGAAAAAAAAAACACAAGCCAAAAAGGAACATACAGTATTATAAAGTTTAAAAAGAATTTGGCACAGAAAGAAAACAATATAATAAAATGGGTATTCAAGCACATGGAAAAAAAACTATATCTATATACATACAGAGAAAGAAATACATAAAGAGAAACTTATAAAATATGCTCTTGGAAGTAAACACGGCATACTTTGTCTGTTCGACTTTTATATCTACTTGATGTAGTCTTACGGAACAAAACTAACACTAATTTTATTGAGTTGCAATAACTGATGGACATTATTATATCGTAATTATTCGCCTGAGAGTTCACAGTGTATACACGAATCTCACCCAGTATTGTCTTTGAAAAAACATAAACTCATTATATATACGAATGTGTGTGTACTCTATCTAAAGTGCTGCAATTACGTTTCCTCTCTAACATCAATGAATCAGTAACGCAGTCTCTTCAAACTACACGTATATGGTATATACCAACTTAGCCTATTCCATATAGGTAATAGGTAAAGTAGCATACCCATTTAATAAAATACGTACACCTCACGTGACGTATTAGTTAAAATAAGTTTAGTCTGCAACTAACGGAATAAACCAAAAGCTACTATTAAATATAACCATTGTGGTTATACTGTACTCTTAACAATATCCCGTGGGCATCCATACATGTATGGATGTGTATGTACATGGATGTGTACATGTATGTATGTGCCCTCCGGCCGACTAGAAATGCCATAAATACACACAATATGTATTTAAATTAAATAATTCTCAGGAATAGGAATAAAAATATGAATATATAGGGATATAGAACATATATGTAGACTAACAAATACGATACACTTACAGGAAAACAATGGGGTTATAAGCTTGCTTATGTTAAAACGTCAATTGATTCGCGTCGAAACAGTTATCAAAAGGAAGACGGTAGACACACAGATGGAACCAATTAATGACCAACACACTACACTTTGTAGGCAGTCGCTGTCCCTACATCGACCGAGTCACACGCATGTTTTCAGCTCTGAAAACATTGTATATTTCACTTTCTGTTAGCTATCTATATACAGTACAGATTTACACACTTCTGGAGATACTCCAGAATTTGTTTCGGTACCAACCCGACGTGTAATCTACATAGCTATATACAGTACAGATTTACACACTACTGGAGATACTCCAGCATTTGTCTCGGTACAAACCCGACGTGTAAACTGCATATTCCTCGGAATATATGACACATTCGTGTCTTATTTTGCTAATTTATTTGTTATGAGAACATATTTACTCACATTTGGAGATACTCCAAATTTTGTCTCGGTACCAACCCGACGAGTAATTATAAATAGTGTTTTCTTCGGAATACATGCTACCTATAAGACACATTTAAGACGGTACCAACCCAGTCGTGTCTGAACATCTTGCTGCATGTTCATTAAAAGACAATACATTCGGTACCTACCCGATTTGTCTTACAGTACTTTTGTACTTTAAAATAGCAGTTCTCAATAAGAACCACACATATATAAAGTATTGAATATGTATTACTAACTAACTCAGACAGATTGAATACACTATACATACTTAATTGGTTAATCACAGTGTACCGATATAAACCTCATAACATCAGTAAATGAGAGAATTTATGTATTAAATAGAAATCGTTTAGGATTGCATGTTGCAACTGAAGAAGGTTTCAAGACCGAAAGCGCTCTTGCAGTTCGGATTATTGCCTATCCGAGTGGAATCAGAGACGATTTCTGTGCTTGAACTATAAACACACGTGACACAAACATAGTGTCTCTATAACATACGTGTTACATAGAAAAAGTGTGTATACATAATATACACATACAAACATTAAAAACTGTTAAACTAATTGACGGGTTACTTAACACAAAAGCAATCATACATGATTATATAATAACCATACTATACTGTCCATAATTATACAGGGTAGTAAGTAACCGTAATCAACTGTTGTTGGTGATAAAAGCAATCACAAACACATTGTACCACCTTTGTGTACAATATGAATAAAAACAACAACAAACGCAAAACCCTGGGGGTGAGGAAATCCCCCGTGCGTAGTGTGCTAACTGGGCAGGCCGCTACCACGAGGCAATCTGGAATCTCTTCTTTGGTCAGACACTCGTACCCACCCTATACAAATCCTCTAAAAATGTAAAGGGGGATGGGTTCAAACAAATATATTACACCCTTTTCATAACACCATTTCGACTGGAAGTCGCATAATTTTGAATATTTTTGATTCCGAGTCTGCGCTCATAAATCTACTTTCGTTTTCAATACATTTGTCTGCATTTGACAGTCAAAATGAAGCATTACAAAATTAGCGATTTCCCGTAAACGAAATTTAAATGCCAAAACTTTCCGATATATCATCGTATTTTCTCATTTCTTAGCAACATTTAATGTAATTTGCCAATAATAATTAATCAAAACGATTTAAAAACGAGAACAATGTGAAAACATTTGAAACGCAGATATTACGATCGATAAATTTCGTTAAATTTTTCTAAAATTCGTATTACGCATTTAACCATTTGATTTTTTATTAATCAGCCTCGTTTTCAGTCAAAATACAGGGAGACATCGTTTTAATGAAATGATTTTGTATAATTTTTGAATTATTGGTGCATCCTTTCTTACAGAAATTCAAGAAATCGCTAAGCAGTTTTATCTCTTGTGTTTTATATCTTATTCTGGTGCGTTTTATAGCATGCTTTAAATGCCATTTAAACATTTTAATTACAATCCAAACAAACTCAACTATCAGTCCTTTGGATTCCCCATGCCTAAGGTCCAAGTACTACCACAGTATGTCCGGCGCCCTCAAGGGGCGCCGAACAATCACCATGCGCTTATCTTCTTTTTGCGATGTGTTTAAAGACAACTGGCCTCCGAGTAGGTGCATGTTAATAGAAAGTTTTTAAACACGTTATACCTTTCTCGTCGCAGGGCTAACTTTTGTGGTAAGAAGGTAAGGTACACATTACCTTCACCTACTTGTTTCTATTTTCGAATCCCCGCTGAGTGCTGATTTGTCCTCGTTTATTTACAGCTCATTATTGAAATGAGCTGTATAATTTTTGAATTATTGGTGCGGGGGTTTTCATCTGAATATGTACCTTAAAGCATTTGCGCATTTTAAAATTATCGTAACTTTATAAGAACATGTTATATACGCAATTCGTGATTTGTTCGTAGAGGCTGAATATTTCTGACGCAATAATTCTCATTTACTAATAAAATACGTAGCTGGTAATCATGTTTATTTGTTATTAACACATTAAATGACTTCATATTAGTTGAAAAATGCACGTCCGATGAACCCTTTTTTGATGTCCGATACAACCCGTTGGCTGTCCGAGACTCCCACAGCCGATGATTTATTACTTCAAACTCGATTAAGATACATTTGCTGAACGTATTCGTATTAAAGCACATTGGACTGGAATCGTGACAATGGTAACAACCGAATTTATCCTTGTATTGTTTTTCTAACGGTGCATATATAAGAAAATTCCTGAAGGTGTCCGATATAATCCGTTATCTAATGCAAAATTCTGCTACTGTAAAGTACAGTAGAACTACATCGAAAATTAGAAGATTTTTTTTTTTAGATTTTTTTTATCCAAAAAAGATTTTAATGTGTTGGACAGACGTAAATTAAGACATCCTGAACGTTTTATTCTTCGTTCTCTTGAAATCGAAGCTCTACAGTCTGCATTGCACTACGTGACCCCGTAAACGTTAGCTCCAATGATAAGAAGCGAAGTCTTCCAAAAGCGTGGTAAACGGTCATCGGAACACATCGCCGATTAGCCTGGTTCCCTGGCCTCTCGCCGATAGTAGTCACTATTGAGGGGAAATTGACCTTTGACATGAATATTTCTGTAATGTGGAGCATATATCATCATAATTTCCGATAACTATTGTAATACAATGCACTGCGGTGGTGTCTTTATTTAATCTTTGTTTAATACGACGTGCACTGGCATATTGGGTTCCTTTACTTGAATTCTTTTTGACAATGCTAAACATTTACAAGCAGTTTGCATATTCACGGATATATTGTTCCACCTACATTATGGGTCAACTCATTATGAAAGTAGGTCTTGCGTATTGATATATTTTACTTATGTTAGTAGGCTCTGATGTATTACTCGCACCAAACTTATAGACACTATCAGGGAAATAGTAAGATATTTTGTGTTAAGTTAATATGCCATTATCATATTAATAAGCAGAAATAACATATTGTTAGTAAACATTTCGGCAAAGATGTTTTAACTGCTGCTTTGTTGCTCGAGTGTTTCCGGAAAGTCGCGAACGATTGCATAGCTAATTGTGCACTAAATGCAAAATCTAATAATGCATGCAATGTTTTACTGTTTGCACCCTGTATTTAATTGTGTTCTGAAGATGCACTGATAATTATATCTTAAATTGAGACTTCAATATTGCAATTTTTATGTCATGACATGTGGCGGGAAATTGGATCACGTGACAAGTGCATCATGCGCATGCAGCTATTATAAGATGCAAAACATCCCACAAAACACGCCTCCTAGTCTTCAACTATTGGCATTTTATAACGGTTATAGGTGTACAGGAAGTAAATCACTATGGTATTCATGCCTGGTGTAGTCGAAAGGAGTTCCCAAATATATAATCCCTAACTTTTTTTGTGATAAAAGGCATTTTTGAGTATTTAAGGCCTGTTTTTCTGGCTGAAATGACTTTATTGACTTGTTTGTGATAGCTTAAAACCATTTGCATGGTTGTATGATGATTTTATTTATCAACTTGACAGTTTTGAAAGTGAAAGTAGAACACATTTAAGAGGTGCCGAAATAATGCAGTTTGTTCACGGTATCAACAAAGATCAGAATTTTATTTTCTTATATGCCACATGACCCCTACTATTCTCAGCAGTTTTCTAGAGAGGCAGGTCTCATGACTAAGAACATGTAAGTGAATCTTAGTTTGAACTTCATTTTGAAAAAATGGCTAACTAGAAAGCTTTGTCAATATTGCATTGGACTCAATGGGATTTGATTTACTTCCGGTACACCTATAAGGCGGCGTAATGTGAATATTCATTTTCTCTCGGATTCTTACCCAAACAATATTTTACTTTTCGGAATGACTATAGCTCTGACAAAAAATACTTCACGGTGTTTTAAAACGCGTTTTGATTTTTTTCTCATGCTTTTTTGCCTCGAAAAGCTGTAATTTGGAGTTTCAGATTTTTGAAGTCTTTAAATGATGACCTGGAGAGACATTTTTCAACAAAACTAGGCTTGTTTGTTGTTAAAATGTAGATATTTGTATTTGCAATGATAATTCAGCATTATCATTTGCAAAAGTATAGTTGTATAGGTGTGACACCACCAAATCCTTCCCCTAACCCCCTAAAATTGAACTTTCTGAGAAAATGTCAGAGAGTACTGTAGACAAAGTATGCTGTCCAGTCATAGAAACTTAACTTTTAATCACAAAGCTAGTACCAGGCTTGCATTTATGAGTAATTGGGATGTTTATATATGCATGTAGTGCCACCAAATTAAGGTATGATGCCACAAATACACCAAATTGCCTTGTAAATCTGAATTTGGCATGGAAATCAGCATATTTTGCACTTATATAGCACTTTTGGGAACTAAACCTCTTGATTTCTTCAGGTTTACTGACTTGTTTAAGCATTCTATCCATTAGACCAAGTACAGATATGCCCAGTGTCATTTTATATAACAGTTAAGAAAGGTAAAACTGTGAACATTTTTACAGATTTTTCATCGCTGTCGACCGAACTGTACATTTTTGAAACGCCCATATCTTGATCAATACTCGACCGATTCGCCAAAATGTATGATTTTTTTATGCGTTATATATTTGGCTTTGCCAGAATAGTGGCTTTTAAAATTCACTCACAATTAGGGCTTCTTATAGGTGTACAGGAAGTAAATCACTATGGTATTCATGCCTGGTGTAGTCGAAAGGAGTTCCCAAATATATAATCCCTAACTTTTTTTGTGATAAAAGGCTTTTTTTGAGTATTTAAGGCCTGTTTTTCTGGCTGAAATGACTTTATTGACTTGTTTGTGATAGCTTAAAACCATTTGCATGGTTGTATGATGATTTTATTTATCAACTTGACAGTTTTGAAAGTGAAAGTAGAACACATTTAAGAGGTGCCGAATGAATGCAGTTTGTTCACGGTATCAACAAAGATCAGAATTTTATTTTCTTATATGCCACATGACCCCTACTATTCTCAGCAGTTTTCTAGAGAGGCAGGTTTCATGACTAAAAACATGTAAGTGAATCTTAGTTTGAACTTCATTTTGAAAAAATGGCTAACTAGAAAGCTTTGTCAATATTGCATTGGACTCAATGGGATTTGATTTACTTCCGGTACACCTATAGGGGGGAAACTCCGCTTACATCATTGTAAATACAGTACGGCGTAATGACTACGGGGCTTTATAAACCCGATAACGGCAAATAAATGTGAATTATTAACAAACTAAACGCTCAGATTCATGCTTCAGCGTTTGTTTTTACAATACCCAGTCCCACTTTCAATTTTTGTAATGAATTAGTGACATATTTATATTTTTAACAACGATTGCGACCGTAGGAACTACATCTGTTTTACCGGCGTTGAAAACGAAAGTACCCGCTCCGCGAAAATTCAAATAAATTGATTTTAAAAGAGAGTCAGAATTTTTAAAAGACATAGTTTGTTTCATTCTGTTTAAATAACTGTATACTGTTTAAAGTCAACTGACATTAAATAAGCAAACTATATGAAGATTGTATTCTTTCAGTCTGCTGCAACAAAGCATTAATGATACAGTTTTGTACATTAAATCTATATTAAACTGGCTTAGTTTTGATAAAAAAATCAACTTCTTTCAAATATATTCAATGTTTGAAAGGAAGGAATATATATTCAACATGTTGGCTTTATAAACATTATCTGTCTACAGTCTTTCATTGTGTTTCTTTATTTAAAGTGTATATTAGGAATTTCAGATCTAAGAATAAAAGTCAAGCATTAACATAATTATTTTTGGGTGTGTTTTCATTTTGGTATTGAATTTATGTCTCATATTTGACTTTTTACCTGTTTAATGTAGCCCCCAAACATGATCATACATAAACTTGGTTTGATTCATATTTACATGAACAATTGTACCATCCAAATACAGATACCCTGCTTTAATTATTATATATGCCTGAATAAACTATTTTCCTGACACTACATATTACATTGAACACATATATTATCCTATTTTATGCTTTTACAAATTGATAGAAACTACTCACATATAATCCATATGCACTTATTTCACAGGAATTGTCAATCAGTTGTATAGTTTTTATAAATATTGATTAAAATTAACTAGCATTTTATTTTTTCTGTGTAATTAATCAGTTAAACATTCTCCGTTGCACAACAGCCAAGGGACAAGTATTTTGAAGAAGAGCTTACAAATATCACCAAAAAATTGCTAAATTCAATTGAGTGCTGATGCAAACCAATCTAAAATAAGGGGAATCCCCCTACTTCATTTTGCATATGTAGATCTTTAATTACCTCCATTATTATTAAACTGTGAAACTACGCTTTTTCAATATTTCACCCTAGCAGAAGTTATCACATTATAACATATTATCCTTTGTGTTTGTTTTATTTCATTACAAACTTACTTTAGTATTAAGATTGACTTAATACTGGCAAACTAAGTTGATTATGGTATAAAGCCTTGCCAGAGGTTTATATTAAAGGGTTCTTTCTCTTCTCTTAGCTGAGCTTCATATGTGAAAACCCCAGGCCCCTTTCTTATCAACATCAGACCACCATTCAGATAAGCACAAGCAGGTCTAAATGGAGTGATGTCTCTGGCTGATTTTTGAGATCCAGGGGTCTGTGGTACTACGACACCAGAAAGATCAGTATTTAATATAAATGCTTTTGAAGCATGGTAATTTAATTTATAATACAATTACAATATTTACAGTTGTAAATCTTCACCTCTCACCGCTGCGGGTTCGAATCCCACTGGGAGCTCGACTTGTAAGTGAGGAAGTGTCGATTCTTACGGATAGCGGGAGGTATACAGTACTGGTTCTACCAAGGAAAAGTGGGTGGTCTGCCTCCACCACAAATAATCGACCGTCATATATAACTTACATGTGTTGAAAATGACGTAAAACACCATACAAACAAACAAAACAAATTATTAAAGTGTCACATATAAAATTACATATATACATACATCACAGTACAATTTAAATGTTTTATATCCAGCCGTATACACGACATTATGTACACATAATTTTCACTTTTAGAATGACCATACATCAATTAAGTATAAAATAAATAATAACAATTGATAAGACTAAGTAACTATAGAAAAATATAATAAAAAATATATAAATAAATAAAAAATAATACAAGTTACGAAAGTGTTCTTCTGAATAAGGTTATTGATATAACCACTATCACAAGTTTCACATTACGTGGTCCGGCATTAGTTCCATTAAGCGATGGGAAAGCTTACATTAGCAGGATTTTATAAAGGATATTTCGACAATAAAACACGTTTAAAAACATATTTTACTGAAAACATAGGATAAGCTGTTTAAAATTACCTAATAAATGTTTTAATTTTACAATATGCGAACTTCTAAGCCGAAATTAAGATTTTATTTCATACCCCAGCCAACCCAGTTTTCGCTTCTTGGATAAGGGGTTGGATGGGGTATGCAAGTTAATACTTTAATACTCAGATCACGTAATGATGAACAAAATGTACATTGTGTGTTAATCAGTATCGAAACTGGTGCATCCATGTTTAATCGGTCATTAATTTGAAACACGTTAATTGAAATGAAACGGCTACATTTACAATATAAAGACAGAGAATTGTTTTTTAGTAAAATCCGATATGCCGTGAACTGATTGGCACTTATTGCACATATGTTTTGTTTAAAAGAAATAAATCAAAAGTTTCTTCTGCGTAGCAATTGGCCATACCAAATTGCAAAGAATCTGCGTTCATTAAAAACACTAATTTTTCAATGGGGTTATAATCTAAAAACAATGGTTCTAAATTACATGCAGAATTAAAAAGATGAAAACGTATGTCGCTATAAAAATCCCATTCAATTAAAAAGTGAGTTTCATCTTCAACAGACATTGTATTACAGTACTGACAAATTCGGCACGGCCTGTGTCTATGGCTAATTGAAGATTACATGATCTACACTTTGACAAAACGCGACGTTGGTCTCTACTCATATTTACCACAACATAAGATTCAACATTAAGTTCCCTTTTATAAGTCCTGTATGTTCGTAGTTTATTACCATTGTCAGCATCTCTACCGTTTATCAAAAGGCTTGTACTCCAATTGTTTCTGTCTATTTCTAATAACTTTTCTTTTGCTTTCCTAAAGCATACTGATTTACACGGCTTATCGAATAGCATAAACTCATTGATACCTAGTTCATTAAACATTTTCTTGACTTTTTCCCCCCATGATCTACCATTGTGAGAAGACATAAAATGTACACGTCTAACAAGTCTTTCATTTGGCATGTTTCTTAATCTGCACCACAGTCTTACGACTTCAACCGTTTGCTTTACTTCACATGTTGTCTAACCCATGTCTCCCTTACTAGCTATATTGGGGGTACCGTTTCAATTTCACTAAATTTTCTGTAACCCCATATACCAGCACAATAAAAGGGAACATGTTCAACAACAGTTTCAACAAGTTTAATTTACACATGATACGACATACCACCAACATTAATATACTCGTATTTCATGTAAACAGCACCTAGGGCTCGACTTGCTGACTTAGCGATTTTCTTAACACACTTTCTAATATATCGAGACTATCGTTAAACCAAAATCCAAGGTATTTGTAATCATTTTCATATCCAATACATTTATCACCACTTTAAATTCAACTTCTGACCTTGGACCTTGATTTAAACATATTGTATTGCCATATGCAATCTGGTCGGGCCACAAGTGCTACCCACATTAGTTACGGCCTTTCCCTACAATGGAGTTTTAACAAATATAATGAATGGCAATTGCTATTAACACGTATCAATGAACTGGATTAACTACAACATGATATGTAGAAAATAGAAATAAAAAATAAAGGAAAAGTAGAAGTGGAAGAAAGAATAATGCAACACATGGTTAATCAGACAGATAAAATGTAATGGCAAACCTAAGTAAATCGATGACTATCTCTAATAAAGTTTTGAACAGAATTAAAAATCAAACCATTCTTGTGTTGTAATATCTAACCTTCCAAACAATAATGTATTTGAGCTTAAAGGGTGAAACGAACGTGTTGACTGGAAGAGTTCGAGCCTCTCAACATTGAATTGCATACATTCAAAGAAGAAATGATTTGCATCTTCATTACCCTGACCGCAATTGCATTGAGGCGATTCGCGTAAATGATTTTGAGAAATATCATTATTGAGATTACTACATGAATTTCTTATCCTAGCATGCATAACTGAAAAAAAACGTACACCAGAAAAGTAAAAACTAGGAACATTTGAATCAGTAAATATTATTCGCATAAGCTGACCTTTGAATATGTTTAATGAGCCTGAATTTCTAGTTCATTCCAGAGTTCCATAGCTGATGGAATAAATGAATTCATAAAAATAGATGTTCTAACTGAAGTCTGCGAGAAATTTTCTCGTTTCTGATGGGATATGGAGTCTCTTCCGCCACGGTTCTTGGCAGTAGATTTGCCAGGTATTCAGGCACTGTTCCGTTTTTCATTTTATATACAACAGCTTACGCCGTTCTGTTAACGTTAGCCACGGGTCAGACCGGTCACAATAGGCGCAGCTTCATATTGTATTTTTTCAAGTTTATTAGTCCCACCGGGGGGGTGGGTGGGGGGGGGGGGGGGGGGGGGGGGGAACTATAGGTTTGCACCCTGTCCGTCCGGCCTTCCGTCCGGCCTTCTGAAATGCTTGTCCGGGCCATATTTTCAATACTATAAGACTTTGAGATACCAAACTTGGTATGTTGATACATCTTGGGATAGCGGTATGTCGCGTGCCAAAAAAAGGTCACTGTGACCTTGACCTTGACCTGTGACCTCTGTCATAGAAAATGCTTGTCCGGACCGTATTTTCAATACTATAACACATAGAGATACCAAACTTGATATTTGAAAACATCTTGGGATAGCGGTGTGTTGCATACCAAAATAAGGTCACAGTGACCTTGACCTTGACCTGTGACCTCTCTCATAGAAAATGTTCCGAAAATGCTTGTCCGGGCCATATTTTCAATAGTATAAGACATTGAGATACCAAACTTGTATGTGGATACATCTTGGGATAGTGGTGTGTCGCGTACCAAAATAAGGTCACTGTGACCTTGACCTTGACCTGTGACCTCTGTCATAGTAAATGCTTGCACGGACCGTATTTTCAATACTATAACACTTAGAGATACCAAACTTGGTATTTGAATACATCTTAGGATAGCGGTGTGTCGCACACCAAAATAAGGTCACGGTGACCTTGACTGTGACCTCTGTCATAGAAAATGCTTGTCCGGACCGGTTTTTCAATACTATAACACTTAGAGATACCAAACTAGGTATTTGAATACATCTTGGGATAGCGGTGTGTCGCGTACCAAAATAAGGTCATTGTGACCTTGACCTGTGACCTCTGTCATAGAAAATGCTTGTCCTGACCGTTTTTTCAATACTATAACACTTAGAGATACCAAACTTGGTATGTTAATACATCTTGGGATAGCGGTGTGTCGCGTACCAAAATAAGGTCATTGTGACCTTGACCTGTGACCTCTGTCATAGAATATGCATAGAAAATGCTTGTCCGGACCGTATTTTCAATACTATAACACATAGAGATACCAAACTTGATATTTGAAAACATCTTGGGATAGCGGTGTGTCGCATACCAAAATAAGGTCACAGTGACCTTGACCTTGACCTGTGACCTCTCTCATAGAAAATGTTCCGAAAATGCTTGTCCGGGCCATATTTTAAATAGTATAAGACATTGAGATACCAAACTTGTATGTGGATACATCTTGGGTTAGTGGTGTGTCGCGTACCAAAATAATGTCACTGTGACCTTGACCTTGACCTGTGACCTCTGTCATAGTAAATGCTTGCACGGACCGTATTTTCAAGACTATAACACTTAGAGATACCAAACTTGGTATTTGAATACATCTTAGGATAGCGGTGTGTCGCACACCAAAATAAGGTCACGGTGACCTTGACTGTGACCTCTGTCATAGAAAATGCTTGTCCGGACCGGTTTTTCAATACTACAACACTTAGAGATACCAAACTAGGTATTTGAATACATCTTGGGATAGCGGTGTGTCGCGTACCAAAATAAGGTCATTGTGACCTTGACCTGTGACCTCTGTCATAGAAAATGCTTGTCCTGACCGTTTTTTCAATACTATAACACTTAGAGATACCAAACTTGGTATGTGAATACATCTTGGGATAGCGGTGTGGCGCGTACCAAAATAAAGTCATTGTGACCTTGACCTGTGACCTCTGTCATAGAATATGCATAGAAAATGCTTGTCCGGACCGTATTTTCAATATTATAACACTTAGAGATACCAAACTTGGTATGTGAATACATTTTGGGATAGCGGTGTGTCGCGTACCAAAATAAGGTCATTGTGACATTGACCTTGACCTGTGACGTTTGTCATAGAAAATGCTTGTCCACACCGTATTTTCAATAATATAACACTTAGAGATACCAAACTTGATATTTGAATACGTCTTGGGATAGCGGTGAGTCGCATACCAAAATAAGGTCACAGTGACCTTGAAATGTGACCTCTGTCATAGAACATGTTCCGAAAATGCTTGTCCGGGCCATATTTTCAATACTATAAAACTTTGAGATACCAAACTTGGTATGTGGATACATCTTGGGATAGTGGTGTATCGCGTACCAAAATAAGGTCACTGTGACCTTAACCTGTGACCTCTGTCATAGAAAATACTTGTCCGGACCGTATTTTCAATATTATAACACTTAGAGATACCAAACTTGATATTTGAATACATCTTGGGATAGCGGTGTGTCGCATACCAAAATAAGATCACAGTGACCTTGACCTTGACCTGTGACCTCTGTCATAGAAAATGTTCCGAAAATGCTTGTCCGGGCCATATTTTCAATACTATAAATCTTTGAGATACCAAACTTGGTATATGGATACATCTTGGGATAGCGGTGTGTCGCTTACCGAAATAAGGTCACTGTGACCTTGACCTGTGACCTCTGTCATAGAAAATGCTTGTCCATACCGTATTTTCAATACTATAACACTTAGAGATACCAAACTTGGTATTTGAATTCATCTTGGGATAGCGGTTTGTCGCGTACCTAAATAAGGTCATTGTGACCTTGACTTTGACCTGTGACCTCTGTCATAGACAATGCTTGTCCGGACCGTTTTATTCAATACTATAACACTAAGAGATACCAAACTTGGTATGTAAATACATCTTGGGATAGCTGTGTGTCGCGTACCAAAATAACGTCATTGTGACCTTGACCTGTGACCTCTGTCAGAAAATGTATAGAAAATGCTTGTCCGGACCGTATTTTTAATACTATAACACTTAGAGATACCAAACTTTGTATGTGAATACATCTTGGGATAGCGGTGTGTCGCGTACCAAAATAAGGTCATTATGACCTTGACCTGTGACCTCTGTCATAGAAAATGCTGGTCCGGACCGTATTTTCAATACTATAACACTTAGAGAAACCAAACTTGGTATGTGAATACATCTTGACCTTGATCTTTGACCTCCATCATAGAAAATGTCTGGAAAATGTTTGTCTGGGCCGGTGGGGGACTATGGATTGCCCTGCAATTCTTGATGCTCTTGTTTTTTTTTCATATTCGCTGCAGCCATCCCAAACAATAGCAGCATATTCTAAAATTGGACTGACATACGATAAATAAATTTGATTTAATGCCTTACGACTTAGTGTAAATTTCAAAAGCCTCATATTTCCAATGATTTTGGAAGCCGAAAGAGAGATATTTTCGATATGCATATGCCATTTGCCATCATGGCTCAAAGTAAGGCCTAAATGTTTATGGTCTTCATAAAACGACAACTGTATGTCATCTTAAATAAGATAAGGCCGACGCTGTTCATTGTTTTTTGAAAAAAAGAATGCTTCATTTTTACTGGCGTTTAACTGAACTAACCATGTTTTTGACCAATTAGATTATTAACTTGATTTCTGAGACGTTTGTGTGATATCCAATCCGAATTAGAAAGAGATTTAATTGCGATACGTTTTTGTCGGTCACGTTATCTTGAAGTTCGACGAATCTCAGAATCATACCAAGGTTTATCATTCGGTCGTATAGTTACTTGTTTAGAGGGTATGCACATTTGAATTAATTCCACAAACTTACTTGTAAAATTAGTGCACGCAATTTCTAAATCATTATTATGAAGAAAGGACCAATCAGTATCTTCTATGAGTCTGTTTAATTTGATAAAATCACCATTTTTATAATTCCAAACTTGTCTTGTGAATGATGATGTGATAACTTGATTAAAATTAAAACAAGATGGTCAGTAACGTCACGTGGTGTTATAATAATACCAAAGTCATGTGCTTTAACAGAATCTGACATAACTACTGGATCAATTAAAGTTGAAGAATTGTCAGTGACTCGGGTTGGTTCTGTAATTACGTTGGTGAGATTATTAGTCAACATTATATCTCTCAGTTGGTGATTATTCAAGTTTAACTGGTCCCCATTTACATCTCGAACTATAATTACACTCTTTGCTCTTCTAACGATTGCTCAATACTTAAATTAAATATGATCAGAAGTCTACTTTACTATTTGGTTTACGATACACGGTGCATATAAGTATGGTTTCGTTACTAACTTTAATTTCAATCCATATAGATTCTGGTAAAATATGTTCGAGTTCATGTACTCTGTTGGATATTATATTTGACGAAACATACAATAAAATACCTCCAGAATGAGAAGTGCTGTCTTTCCTATAAGTAGTAACAATCTTTTAAATAAGTAAGAAATCGTCAGCTATTTCGTGTGTAAGATGTGTCTCGGTAAAACACAATATATCAAAGTCAGTATAATTATCCGTAATAAATTCAAGTTTATTTCGAATGCTTCTAATATTAAGATGAAATAAAGTTAAGCTAGTATCAGTTGACACTGACGGACCTGGATTTAGTTCTACATCTCCAGAAGTAATGATTAATGATAAAGCAACTAGTGGAGCGCTGTGGTCTAGTGGTAGAGCGTTGGACCCATGATCCAAAAGTCGTGGGTTCGATTCCCGTCATTGCCATGTGCGTTGTGTCCCTGAGCAAGACACTTTATCTGCATTGCTTAGTACTGGTTCTACCCAGGAAGACATCGAGAGTGATTCAAATAAGTTCATAGAGCTTTCGTTACAATCGATGTAAAATAAATAAGTTTAAACTAACTAGTGCACATTCTAAATTTAAAATACTTAATTTTAAATAATCCGTGACATTTTTTAACATAATACGCATACATTTAAGCTGAAAATGATAGTATTATAAACAAAAAAAGTTTAACGGTGTCGTTATAAATGTCATTTTCCCGGGAATGCCACTACAGATACAATGAAAGAGGCCAATAGCCATCCTCCAACACATTATATCGTTACCCATTGGGAAATAAAGACACTTTCAACATGTGGAGGGTGGCCAACTTAGTACAACCAAGACGCCTGAGTCAACAAACCGAGCAAGGAAATGTGCATCTACAAGGAAAGGGAAAAGCATAGAGATAGAGAGTATCGTAAAAAACAAAACATTTAATACAAACAAGTTCATACTACTTATCGAACTCGAAACGAGCGAAGATCATCCAGAAAATCAGATAACAACGTAAGTTGGTGCATTCACTAAATACTTGATAATGTGACATTTAACGAATATAAAGACTGACTTGTCATTATCGTCATCAAAACATATAAACATAGTCATCATCCATCATTACAAAACAATAAAATAAATCATCATAATCATTAATATTATCGTCACCGAATTGGCAATACCATTATCATCGTATCAATCCACTCATCACCACATTAACATCATTATCATTTTTATCATCATAATCATCACTACATCAACACAATCATTTTCCCATCAAAATATTTCTCATCAAAATATTTTTCATTACATAATATCATCACATAAACACAATTATCAGTCTGTCAACATCATTTCGCTGACATCTATCAAATCATCAACACATTAATATCACTTTCATTTTCGGAATATCACCGTTATCATGGATTGCATCAAAAAAAAAAAAAAAAAAAATAATAATAAAAATCATAATCATCACCGTTATCATCATTGCATCAACATTACCATCATATTCATCACTGTTTATTTTAACCATCTTTGCATCAACACAATCCTAATAATCATCACCAACATCATCACATTAACATAAATCCTAATCTTCCGCATCATCATAATCATCAATTCATCACCATCAACATAATCAAAATTATAACCATAATTATCAATTTCGTAAACAAAATTATCATAATCATCATTGCAGTAAACTAATATCGTCATAATCATCGCCATTGTCATCACATAATCACCATTACATCAAAATAAGCATCACTACATCAACATAATCATCATTACATCAACAATACCACCGTTACATCAACATAACCACCACTACATCAACATAATCACCACTACATCAACATAACCACCAATACATCAACATAATTGTCATAATCATCATCGCAATAAAACCACGATCAGCATCGTTACATCATCTCCATAACCATCACCATGGTATCGACAAAGTATTATACTCATCATCATACTCAACAACAAAACAAAACACGTGATTATACAACTTAGATGCATATAAAAGAAGTTAGTTAGATTGTAGGGGGAAAATGAAAAAGAATAAAAAAATACTTCATTTATCATAAAACAGTTTAGAAAACAGTTGGAACAGCGTGAAGTTCGTTGGAACTGATATCACAGTCTATTTAGTCGGACTCAACAAAGAGACTGATTTGATCCTGTGTGCGAAGACGTACTGGTTTATCTGTCTCGGCCTTTTTCGCGAAAATATTTCCGTTTCTTGTCCAGAAAGCATAAATTTCATTTCTTGTCTTAGCATTTCATGATTAAATGGCGTTAGATCCTCTGTGATGAAGACTATCTGTTTGGATTATTTCTGAGATTTTTTCTTGACATGAAAACGGCGTTTTTGACACGTAAATATATGTACACGTATCTCGTAAATTTTACAATTAATTGTTTTTTGGCTCTGCCTACAGGATGGCAACGTTCGACATTGTCGGTCGTGATTGAACTGTCCTTCAATATTGATTTGTTAATGTAATCAACGACGTAGGTGGTAAGATTAGTTTCAGTTTGACCGGTTGGTACAGCTAGGTTGTTGAATCGAATAGAATTCCTGCGACCATATTGCTGGAGATCATTCAATTCAAGTTGTAGGTCTTAATGTTTATTGCGCAATGAACTTAACTGGTGTTCCCATTCATTGATGGCTTTGGACATCTCCGCAATGACGACACTTTGCTGCTACAGCTTTAATTTTTCATCTATAGCATTGATGGTTTCCATCAATTTATTGTTCGTTTGCACAAGCGGTTTTACGACGGATTCGTTGAAAGCGACAATAGCAGCACCCATAGCTGATTTCACGTAGGGACCCAATAAATTGGTTAATATGGGTGTTAGTAAGACACGTTTCTTCTACAAATGTTTGTGCAACCATGTCTGCAAATGATGGGCCTTTCTTACCCTTTTTACCAAATTTACTGATGTCTGGTAATGAATTCTGACGTTTTAAAGGCGTACCATTTTCCTCATCAGGTTTACGCTTAATGGAAGAAGATTGTTTCTTACCAGAAGGTTCTGTATTGATGCTTTGTATACAAACAAACACAGTTTGTGTAGTCCTCGTAGAATGTCAACAATGGAGCTCACTCAGCGCACGGGATTTTCACATAACGCGAACAAAGGAAAATACAATAATTTCCAATAATGTCAATTTTCACTGAATAAGTTATTTTTTACTTCCAATAAAATCCTTTCATGGAACACTCTTGAAAAGACGCTTTAAATGCACCAAAAAATATTTCATATTAAACGATGTTTTTTACTGAAAATCTGAAAATGACCTTGGACCTTCGATTGCTGTCGAAAGTGTAGGACTTTTGTCTTATTTTCATTAAGACTTAATCTCCACTTTCGACACCATTCACTGACGGTGTGAAGTATAGTTTGCATATCTGTTTCATTACCAGCAATTAAAACAATATCATCAGCATAAAGCATTAAGGAAATCATTACGTTATTGACATTAATACCACAATTTAGATCATTAATATCAGATGCCAAATCATTAATATAAATAGAAAATAAACTAGGCGATAAATTACACCATTGCTTTACACCAGTGTTTACATTAAACCAATCAGTTAAATTATTGTTAACTCTTACTGCACATGAAACAAATGTATACAAAGATTGAACAGCATTAATAAATTTCCCATGGATACCAATTTTCATCAAACCAAAGACATTCTCTGTTTACTGTATCAAATGCATTTTTAGCATCAATATGGAAACATTAGATTCCAAGGAGGTTTTATCGTATACCGTAGTAAAGAGATATCCGCCACTTATCTCCGCCTTTCAATGGGAGGTAATTATCATTGTTATTGACAACGCCTGGATGTATAACCATAAAATCGCCATGCGCAGCGGAACACAATATTCATATTGATATTCAAATACAGTAACTTTGTTTTGTTTACGTTGACTAGTAACTACCACAGGTTACAATATTAAAATGTATATGTAGTCCGACCTTTTCCGCCTTAGGTGCCTTTCGTACATCACTAGCCGAAAGTCTATATGTTGTAGCTAATGAACCATCACTGTCTCATAAACGGGACAAATCAGCCCTTCAATATGCCATTATATTACAATCTAACCCTTCAAACCCAACTTTCGATACTGCTTTTAATCCTAGTTATGAATTTCGTTTTGATCGAAAACCGAAGGCCATTCGACCATTTGGTCTTCGTATTAAACCAAACTTAAGAGACACTGAAATCGACCTAAATTTGATTGCCAAGTACAAAGTACCACAACTTCCACCAGGAATCTGATAATTACCAATTTTGTAATCTTTTCCGATTCCCTTTCATCTCTTCAAGAACTGGGTAATATGAAACCTGATAACCCAGTTGTCCATTCCTTTATGCGAAAGCAACTGAAATAGCATGGAAGCATATAGGCAACGATATGCAAACACCTTTCTCGGTTTTATTGAGTCTGTTCATGAGTGTCTGTTCATGAGAGGTAATATAATTTGCCAATTATATTACCTCTCATCAAAGACTTATTAATAAATTACTATTTGCTATTGGGTCTGTGCTCTCATGAACGGACTCAATAAAACTGAGTCTGCTACTTTTCTCTTCTGTCTGTATTTGTTGCTTTCAAGTGATCACCTTTTCAGTATTTATTAAAATAAACAAAGCATGAAAATCACGAAACTACTGATATTATTTATATAAACAAAACACAGGCAGCATTCAATACAATAAGAAATGCATTTTAATTGTTGAAACAACATGTCTGTACGCAATGCAACGAAATTGTAGCGTTTTGAAAACTTTGACGGCGTTGGTTTTGTAAATATAAAAATAACACGAGGGAATATACCCTTATACCGAGGTAGGCAGTCTCAACCTTCGTGCTCAGGAACAGCCTATACGAGATGATAAACGTTGCTTTGATCAAATAGGCTTAGAAACAGGGGTTGGGGTAGGGGGTAGCCCCCATTGATACACAGCATGTTTTTCTGCACCTCCCCATGCCACAATATATTTAACAATTATATGCTGACACAAATAAAAGTGCTACTTATGTCCTGCAAGTTTACTGTCCCTCCCCACTCCCCATTCCCTCTAATCAATAGACGCTCATAGACACGTGTGTGGGTGTATAAAAGCTCTGATAACATGAACCAAGGATATGTTTATCCAATGCTCATCTGATATCTAGATCTTCTATATAAACATGTCTGTGTTAGCAAATAAATAAGTTTAAAACGCTAAATCTAACTTCAAGAGTGTTTGCTTCGTTTTCAAAATGTGCTCATCAACACAGAAAATTAAGAGTTTTATAAAAGATCAGTCAAGTTTTTAATTTATTCTTTTTGAAATAGGAATTCAAGTTACAGTTCTAGGTTATGTTTTAATGTCACGACTATACCTTACATCTTTACAAAGTTATTAAAGTCAGAGATTACTACTATTCCATGCGCTACTTAGCTTTTCGGTACCAACAGAAGTTGTTAAAGTGTTTTCCTTCATCTTAAAATGTCCTTCCTGAGATACAGAAAAAAGTTCTAAAGAACAGAGACTTCTTTTGGGGGGGCCAAATGTTGCAAATTTAAACTAAAATCGCTGAAAACGGTATTTTAATTTTTGTTATTATTCTCATTAAAATTTTAAGGAGATTGAAAGTTCTTAAAGTTATATGTTATAAATATTCATCTACTTGAAATGAATAAAATATTAACTATGAATCTATGGACCATTTGTGAATATATAATTTTATTGCAGTAAGGGAGTTGAATATCTTTTAAGATATCTATTATATTCATGTACATGGGGAAAGGTTTGGAATAAACGAAGTTAAAATACATCTAACATTTTCGGGAAAAACCTACAAAAATAAGTATAAAAGAAAAGATTTTTGGAAAATTATTTATAACAAAACAAAGTATTTTTAACAGTGTAAATGAAGATGTCAATGATCAATATCGCAAAAGAGTTCAGAAGTAAAATCGCCGAAATTGGAACTTATTAAATATTGATTTCTTTTGAAATGAAAGAGAGCTGAAGGTCCTTAAATTGTTCTATTATGTTCGTGTCAGTAAATGAAGAAAACAAAAAATGCACTAAAACACACAAAATCAAATCTCTTAAAAAAAGAATTGGATGAATATCATGTATTTGTCTTAAAATATAAGGCAATAAATCTATAAATTGGAGACATTTTTTAAATGATTTTGATGATTAAACTTAAAACTCACAACATGCATACGTACATGCCATTGTAGTAATTATTTTATTACATTATTGCAAAAAACGTATACAAATTAACAGCATGTTACAATACAGAGAAGTCTACGCTTTCTGCAAGTAGAGTGTTAAGTATGAAACTATTGTCGCACCGTGGTCTCGTCTCCCAAAAACCCGGTGTGAACATTTGATCCAGTGACAATAAATGATTTGAGAACACTTTCTAGATTAATAAATATGGATTTTATTAACTTAATTGTATGATAATAATATCTACATTAGTAGACTACAATGACCGCAATCGGAACTGCCTCAGCCATTTTTTAAAAAAAATAAATTCAAAATTATTATTTCCGATGATCTACGGAAATGAGCGAGTTTGCATGCTTGCAATGACCGATCAGAATCTCCGGTAATGGTAGCGAGCGGTTTGTGATACTTGAACAGCATTAAATGTCTAATTGGCTAGGAAGGGCGTCCCTGGAAACGGGACAAACTAATTCTGTTTTAATTGTAGTTTTATAAAATACCCGCAACGAACCTGGTTGACTGGATGTAGTATTTCGGTTAATATAAATATAGAGTGTAGATCGGACTACACCAATTACCAACCAATCAGCGGGCAGGGAAAAAAATCCAGGGTAAATTCGGAGCTATTACACAGAACCTCTTAATTTTGATTGGTTGTCAAGGTAAAAAAACAAAAAAATCTTCCTAAAAAATTAAAATTCGACTTTTGAAGTGTACTTATAAAGGTTAAATCATACATTTGTGCAATATATTCATAATGTGTTGCTTAATCAAAGAAAGAAGTATATTTTACGTTTACCTCATGTTTCTACATGCAAGTAGGTGGGTCAGCACCGTCCGACCCAAACAGCTTTTTCAAAACATACTCAATGTATGGCTTCTGTATGTTGTTTTGATAAAACTAAGATAGGTCTTTCAAAACAAGTAATAAAAAATATAGCTTCCTATATTAGGGAACTCAGTACAGAGCTTAGAGCTATAAGGTAGGCCTATGGAAAATGAATTGGTGTAGTATGACCTAAAGATAGATTCTGCATAGGGTAAAAGTGAAAGTAGACATACTTTTTCCCTAACACAATGATTTGAAAGTGTGAGAAATGTTGAATTATGGTGTATTTTGACTTTTCTTATAACTCTTTTCATGGTTTTTAAATATTTGAAAGTTTTATGATGCAACATAGGTAATTTAAATTCCTTTATTGAAGGTAGTGGACACAAAATTAGCCATACCTGACACCTGGTATACCAAAATTAGCCTGTAATGCACGTTTGACTAGTTAAAGGTATATCTAGTAAGTTGTATTCATTTCTGAGGGCTTTGCATACATTGTTTGGCAAATATGTCAGAAAGCGACAATCTACATCTGTCCGAAAAGATGTCGAAAAGCCGCTTTTGTCTGTTTTGAAAAAGATGTTGAGGTAAACTCTGACTTTGAGTGCATCACTTCTATACGGTTAGTGTCGATATGCAAATATGTTATGCGGTTTAATACATTTTACAAATTAAATTATTGAGTTGGCAAAAAATATGACCTTTTGTATGTTTTTCAAAAGTTTTTTTCTACCCAACCCCCTTCATTTTAATGAATTTTCATTTATCTGTACTTTAAACAGTGCTTATTGGCTGCATGGTTACATGAAAATGACCTGTAAAGATGGTATAAACAATATCTAATAAAAAATACCAGAAACAGTACAGTAACAGGTAATCTTGTGTAATGAGCATATTGTAAAACATGGCATGGCCCTAAAAATGGAGTTGGGGAGGATAGTCTCAGAATTATTTTTTGTCATTTCTAAATTGAAAAGTTGCATTTTCTTGATACTTTCACATATAGAACCTGCTGAATAATGTTAATTAATTCATTTGAAGGCATATTTTGAATACATACAAAAACAGTGGCGTTTTATGGTAAAATCTGCTATTTTGACCCCTGAAAATCACAAATATCATTTTTGAGTAGATATTATTTTCAAGATAGATTCAACTGGTTCAAAAGCACATGTTGCTGATGAAATCAATTTAAAATCACTTTATTTGAAGGAAAAGATTGGAACGGTTGTCGAGATATGGCGTTTTGAAGATTCTGGATTTACGCGTAAAAACCGAAGGAATTTTGCTTTAGCCAAAGCTCTTTTAAGCCCTCATATTTTGTCGAAAAGGATTTTTTTCTTAAAAAGAATGACATCATTTCTCTCAGATCGAATGTATCAAGCAATTTAGCCAGAAAAAAACAACCAGTCAGGTTTGAATGTCTTTTTAGATCAGACTACACCAACCAATCAGCGGGCAGGGAAAAAGTTCCAGGGTAAAACGTAAACATCACACATGTGTGTATCACCCCTTGGTGTATTATATAGGATTGAAGTTTTATAGATATTTAACTTCCTTCAACAAATTATTGTTAAAGACTATACATTATGTATTTTATCTTTAATGAATAGGCTTCAGTCTGTTATGATGAACATTTTTTACACACGACTTCTTTCCATCTGTCTTGACTTGTAAAACAAGGTTAAAGAACATTTTACCAATGTAATATGGCCCCTCCACCTGGGTTGTAATTTTTGGGGAATGCCATTTTGTTTTAGCCATTATTTTGACCCAAACGCGATCTCCCACATTATACTCGAACGTTTTTACGCGATGATCATATAGCTTTTTTTGACGTTTACTGGCTTTTAACATCTGGTCCCGCGCGAGTTCGTGTACTTTTCGCAACCGATCTTGCAGTTTTTCTATGTAAGTATCCGCCTAGTCCATGGCCAAACATCGGGTCAATTGGGAGAGTTGCATTTCGGCCGAACATCATCATATAAGGTGTTTGCTTGGTACTCTCATGGACTGAGGATCTGTACGCCAGTAAAAGAATTGGTAAAAATTGGTCCCAATCTCTTTGTTTGTGGGATACAAATTTACTTAGCATATCTTCTATGGTCCTATTAAATCTCTCCAACTGGCCATTGGTCTGGTTGAAATGCGGTACTTGTTAATTTATCAATCTCCAGGATTCTACACATCTCTTTAAATAACTGGGACTCGAACTGACGACCTTGATCAGTTAAGATCTGTTGCACAAGACCATAACGACTTATAAATTCATTAACAATAATGCTGGCAACAGTAATGACTGTTTGGTCCTTCATAGGATACAGTTCTACCCATTGAATGAAGTAGTCGGTAATTGAGAGTATGTATATGTTTGTGGGAGCGGTCCTATAATGCCAATGCCTGTTTTCTCTCTAAGGGTAATCCAACACTATTTGATTTTAGAGGAGCTTTTGGTAGGGGCATTGGTATACTGCGAGCCTGCCTTTTTTCACATTTTTTACAATATTTGTCTACACTCTCTTGACATGACAACCAGTAGCATCGTTGTTTTATTCGCGCATATGTCTTTTTCTCTCCCAGGTGTCCAGATGTGCAATGACATGCATTTGGAACAAAATAACGTCTTGTAATGACTAGGAATTAAAATTTGGTAATATTTGTCTCCGACTTTGTTAGTATTTTCCCTGCAAAGTATTCCATTCTGACATACTATGGAATCCCATTGTGACCACTAATGTTTTATGGTCAAACCTAAATGTGAAATCTGCTCCCAAGCAGGTCACTTGTTTCAGCTTGTATTCATACTTTGTTCGGTTTTTATAGTTTCTTCACTAATACTATTCATTCGTTCACTTTCATCTGTACAGGTTCCGATGGGGGTCCGATTTTCGGATTGCCTACATGCATCTAGACTTATATCTTTACTTCTTCCATGGATGTCATTCAGGGCCCTTGAATCCCTTCCTGGATCGTCTGCTAAATTTCGTGTCCCGAGAGCAGGTTCCGTTAAATTTTGCTCACGATTCATACTCGTGTCCCGAGAATTAGAATCACTCTCATTGTGTACATAAACTCTCTGTCCTATTTGTGATTTTGTCTTGAAACTATATTTCATCTTCTTGGTTACTGTGCTTTTTCGTTTGCTGTCTAGTTATCACTCTACTCTTATGTGAACATTCCATGTTTTCATCTATTGCTTCTGCTTCTATTTCTCTTTTGTCACAATATGTACAGGGGTTGCAGGGTCGTCTGGATAAACTGTCAGCATTTCCATGTTTGATACCTGCGCGATGTTCAACAGTGAAGCTATACATATTGAGGGTGTTGATCCATCTGCTCATTTGTCTTAAAGGTACTTTGAGCTTCAATGCCCAGGTCAAGGTACTGTGATCTGTTCGTATTTTGAAGAAGGGCACGCCATATAATTAATGGTGAAAGTGTTGAGTTGATTCAACTATAGCTAACAGCTCTCTTCTAGTCACACAGTATTGTCTCTCTGCTTTGCTTAGGTTCTGCTTTAGTAGGCAAGTACTCTCTCACAACCATCTTGTATTTGAGATAACACGGAGCCAATTGCAAAGGAACTAGCATCAGTATCTAGGATATACGGATCATGGGAATTAGGATAGCCTAATAATTGAGCTGTGGTGTGGGCTTGTTTTAAAGTATCAAGTGCAATTTGACAGTCAATATCCCAGTCAAAAAATCGTTTTTCTGGGTCAGTTTGTTAAGAGGGGAAGCTATTTTAGCAAAATCTTTAATTAACCGCCTATAATAGGACGATACACCTAGAAAAGATTTCAATTGCTTAACTGTTGCTAAAATGGGCCAATTGATAATCGCAGACACTTTTTCTTCATTAGCAGAAATACCCTTCTCTTCCACCATGTGACCCAAAACATTAATGTTGAGCCTAAACAAATGGCATTTCTTTGATGATGTTTTCAAATTGGCTTGTTCTAGTCGTTTCAGCACCTCTTCTAACTGAATCAAGTGTTGATCAAACGTTTTGCTAAATATCAGACAATCGTCCACGTATATCAGAAGTGTATCGTACTGCAGCCCAGACATGATGTATTCCATCAGGCGTTGGAAGGTCGCAGGGTTCGATGTCAAACCAATGGGAAAGACCCAAAACCGGAACTGGCCTTTAAGACATGTAAAACTCGTCTTATCCATGTCATCTGGATGCATTTGGACCTCCGGGAGAACAGTCTAAACTGCTGAAATATTTTGAGCCACTCAAACAGTCCAAACAATCTTGAATTCTGGGTAGTGGGTATGAATCCTTCAATGTCACCGTGTTCAGTTTTCTGTAGTCCACCGCCAGGCTGCTTTCCTTATAGGGACAATAGGGCTTGCCCATGGACCATGTGACTTTTCTATAATACACATCTCAAGCATCCGGTCCACCTCCTTTCTACTTCCTCTCGAACCAGCAGTGGTAACTGACGGGGATTTTGTTTTATAGGAGGTGCTAAACCAGTATTTATTTTGTGTTGAATAATACCAGTATTGCCAAGGTCAGATTTGGACTTACTAAATACATGTTGGTACTGTAAAAGTAAATATGTTACCTTAATTTGTTGTTCGTTTACTTTCTTCATACAAGCTATTGATATGTTCTGGCATGGGCATTGTTTCTAACTGTTCTCGTGAGATCTTGTTTAACTTAAAAACTGTGTTATTTGCTTGTCTTTTTAATACTACGGGTTTACAAACGGCAACATGTTTGTTCTGGTATAGTTTAACTGGGTGGTTGTTTAAATATAGGATACGTAATGGGATAACATCATTATTTGTATCAAACACCACCTTGGCTAAAATTAGTCCCTCCCTAGTAAGGTGATTCGCATCTTCCTCGGTCAAACCCATGTGATAGTCAGGCTTTCCACCTTTAATGGTTCTCTGGGTAATACTTTCTGTGGCAGGAGGAATAACTACTGTTTCTGTTCAAATGATTCGGAATACAGATGGTACTTAGCTTTCTAATAAGAACTGGATTTGTTTGATTTTGAATGTTACCAACCCTGTACCCATGGCAATGTTGACATTGTGAGTTTTAAGGAAATCCCAACCTATAACAATTGAGCTTCTACTTCTGCTAACAGGAACTCGTGGCTAACAGATTCTCCACCGATAAAAATGGTGAGAGTGGCAAGACCTTTGCTTCTAACAGTACCGCCATCAGCCACTTTCAACAAACTTGTACTTTCCTTTATTTCTGGTCTCATGGCTAGCGGTATAGCTTCGAATCTTTTGGGATGTAGAATAGAAACGGAACTGCCCGAATCGAGTAATGCATTTATTTTCATGTGACTACAAACAGTTATTGGCAAATAATAGGCATTGTACATATCTCTATTTTCTTTAGGATTTTGTTGAATAGGGGGTCTTTGTTGAATAGGAGCTGTTGTTTGACCCTCATCGGCAGCTAATGGTAGTTTCCCTGGTTCTGGATATTTCGTGGGTAATCTTGGTAATTGCCATTTCTCTGATTGGTGGCTTTGACTAGGGGATTCCCTTTTGTATTCATAATTTCTCTGGTTATATTCATTTTGTGGTGGGTAGTTTCGGTTTGTAGTTTCAGGATTATGGTATCAATTGTAAGGATGAATCTGTCTCTTATCAAATTCAGGGCAGTCCTTCGTCCAATGTTCATAAGAACCACACACATGGCACTGACTGTTTCGGATATTCTTTTGTTTGTGTGCATCAAGCTTGCGATTAACCTGTCTTCAATTTTGGTAATTTCCTTCCTTTTGTTTCCTTTGCTCTGCCTCTAGTTTTGCAATTCGACCTAATATCTCTTCATGGTCATACTCCACCAATTCATTTTCCATAGGCCTACCTTATAGCTCTAAGCTCTGTACTGAGTTCCCTAATATAGGAAGCTCTATTTTTTATTACTTGTTTTGAAAAACCTATCTTAGTTTTATCAAAAAAACATACAGAAGCCATACGTTGAGTATGTTTTGAAAAAGCTGTTTGGGTCGGATGGTGCTGACCCACCTACTTGCATGTAGAAACATGAGGAAAATGTAAAATATACTTCTTTCTTTGATTATGCAACACATTATGAATATATTGCACAAATGTAAGATTTAACCTTTATGAGTACTCTTCAAAAGTTTAATTTTAATTTTTAGCAAGATTTTTTGGTTTGTTTACCTAGACAACCAATCAAAATTAAGAGATTCTGTGTAATAGCTCCGAATTTACCCTGGAATTTTTTCCCTGCCCGCTGATTGGTTGGTAATTGGTGTAGTCTGATCTAAAGAGACATTCAAACCCGACTGAAGTTGTTTTTTTCTGGCTAAATTGTTTGATAAATTCGATCTGAGAGAAATGATGTCATTCTTTTTTAGAAAAAAATCCTTTTCGACAAAAATGAGGGCTTAAAAGAGCTTTGGCTAAAGCAAAATTCCTTCGGTTTTAACGCGTAAATCCAGAATCTTCAAAATGCCATATCTCGACAACCGTTCCAATCTTTTGCTGCAAATAAAGTGATTTTAAATTGATTTCATCAACAACATGTGATTTTCAACCAGATGAAGCTTTCTTCAAAATAATATCTACTCAATAATGATATTTGTGATTTTCAGGGGTCAAAATAGTAGATTTTACCATAAAACGCCACTGTTTTTGTATGTATTCAAAATCTGCCTTCTAATGAATTAATTAACATTATTCAGCAGGTTCTATATGTGAAACCATCAAGAAAATGCAACTTTTCAATTTAGAAATGACAAAAAATAATTCTGAGACTATCCTCCCCAACTCCATTTTTTAGGGCAATGCCATATTTTACAATATGCTCATTTACACAAGATTGCCTGTTACTGTACTGTTTATTGTATTTTTTTATTAGATATTGTTTATACCATCTTTACGGGTCATTTTCATGTAACCATGCAGCCTATAAGCACTGTTTAAATTACAGATCCATGAAAAAATCATTAAAATGAAGGGGGTGAGGTAGAAAAAAACTTTTGAAAAACATACAAAAGGTCATATATTTTGCCAACCAAATAATTTAATTTGTAAAATGTATTTAACCGCATAACATATTTGCCTATCGACACTAACCGTATAGAAGTGATGCACTCAAAGTCAGAGTTTACCTCAACATCTTTTTCAAAACAGACAAAAGCGGCTTTTTCGACATCTTTTCGGACAGATGTAGATTGTCGCTTTCTGACATTTTTGCCAAACAATGGATGCAAAGCCCTCAGAAATGAATACAACTTACTAGATATACCTTTAACTAGTCAAACATGTGCATTACAGGCCAATTTTGTATACCAGGTGTCAGGTATGGCTAATTTTGTGTCCACTACCCTCAATAAAGGAATTTAATTATCTATGTTGCATCATACAACTTTCAAATATTTAAAAAACATGAAAAGAGTTATAAGAAAAGTCAAAATACACCATAATTCAACATTTCTCACACTTTCAAATCATTGTTGTTAGAAAAAAAGTATGTCTACTTTCACTTTTACCCTATGCAGAATCTATCTTTAGGTCATACTACACCAATTCATTTTCCATAGGCCTACCTTATAGCTCTAAGCTCTGTTCTGAGTTCCCTAATATAGGAAGCTATATTTTTTATTACTTGTTTTGAAAGACCTATCTTAGTTTTATCAAAAAAACATACAGAAGCCATACGTTGAGTATGTTTTGAAAAAGCTGTTTGGGTCGGATGGTGCTGACCCACCTACTTGCATGTAGAAACATGAGGAAAATGTAAGATATACTTCTTTCTTTGATTATGCAACACATTATGAATACATTGCACAAATGTATGATTTAACCTTTATAAGTACTCTTCAAAAGTTGAATTTTAATTTTTTAGCAAGATTTTTTGGTTTGTTTACCTTGACAACCAATCAAAATTAAGAGATTCTGTGTAATAGCTCCGAATTTACCCTGGAATGTTTTCCCTGCCCGCTGATTGGTTGGTAATTAGTGTAGTCTGATCTCATGTCCCTGTTGCAGATCTGATTTTGGTAGTTCATAGTTTTGTATTTCTCGACAGACAACGTCAGTTTTAAACAGTTCACATTGGCCTCTACCTCCATTACCGTACTTATGGCATCTTTCAGTGTATCCGGTCAACCTTTGCATTAAAGTCGAATCGTTTAGCGATGGACCTAAGTAGTCAAGCACTAATTGATCCCTTTTCTGCTGTTTCATAGTTGTATGCGCTAGTCGTACAAGCCTCTGAAGGTCTGAGGCTAATTCTGGTATACTCTCATTATTCTTCCTAATTCTATTTTTCAACTGAGCCACACATACAGTGACTTCTGGTTAGAAGGCTCAAACATCTGAATCAAGCAATCCTTTAGGTACTGATAGTTTTTGGTGGATTCTATCGAACATTACTAAGAAGCTCACTAGCAGGACCTCTTAAACTAATTGCTAATTCAATTGCTTTGGATTCTTCTGACCATCTGTTCAGTGAAGCGACCATCTCAAGTTGGCGTAAATATGAAGTTTGTAGATCCATCATACGTGTAAGGCTTGGCGTATCTATGTTCGGTATGATCTCGTTGGTAGAAATATGTGTTATTTCGTTGTTGTTGTTGTTGGTGTTGTTGTTGTTGTTGTTGTTGTTGTTGTACAGGGTTCGTAGTTCTGTACGAATACAAGTCTCGGCCATACTCTCGGGTATCAACATCGGGAAATGTTACACCTCGCTGGTTTCCACTTTCTTGTGGACATTCCAGACTGGTATGTCTGGAATCACTCCGGAGCCGTTGATGGTGTAATTCAACTGCATCTTCAGGAAAACGTTGTGCCCGAACTGGTAGCGACCCTATTGTCGACTGACCTCCTGAAGATGGTACGGTATCTCCACCCCTCTCTAATAAAGCCATTTCCCGATAAATTTCATTTTCTGTACTTTTTACAGAATCTAATTTTCTGTATAATTGCTTAAGCCTTTCATCGTACGCGTACATTCCACTGAAGGACTCAACTGGACCCCCAAGGCACCCTGGAAAACTGGCTGCTCTAATTGGTCCCCAGCCAAGATCGATGCCATCTTGGTCTTGACTCGTCCTAGTTTCACAGCGTCTCCGCCATGAAACTTCCCCGCTAGGCGTACCTAGGATGATGTTGGTATCCATATGCTGGCCGTGTGACCGCACCCCATGATCCAAACCAACTTGATCATCTAACTCTGGCAAAAATGGATAAAGTGCCCCAGTGTTTCCTGGTCCAATGGTTATTCTGTCCCTATTGCTGAAGACAACTTTTCGTATGTCCTGGTTCAATGTGGAATCTTCTTGGATCTCATCACCCTCCATGGGTGCTCCCAGATCATTGGATTCTTCCATTTGATCAGTGGAATGGTCACTACCTTCAGCCATGACTATATAGTCAATTCACTGGTAGCGTGAATTTCACCTCTGGACAAAATATATATTTTTTTAGCAACCTTCCCTTTAACGTTTTTTTTTTATAAAGCTGTATAACTCTTCACCCAAGTTTATGGTGAAAATGTAAAATTAGCCTCCCTTGGATTGAGAAACGTAGAGTAAGTATGCGCACACGGTTGTTTTACATACTAACTTGGTAACTTTAGTCATTCACTGAATCAAAAAAATAAACTTGGTTTTAAATCAGATCCCACCGCTGCCATCAATGTCGCACCGGGGTCTCGTCTCCCGAAAACCCGGTGTGAACCTTTAATCCAGTGACAATATATGATTTGAGGACAATTTCTAGATTAATAAATATTGATTTTATTAACTTAATTGTATGGTAATAATATCTACACTAGTAGACTATAATGACCGATCAGAATATTCGGTAACGGTAGCTAGCGGTTTGTGATATTTGAACGGCATGAAATGTCTAAATGGCTAGGAAGGGCGTCCCTGGAAACGGGAAAAACTAAATCTGTTTTAATTGTAAGTTTATGAAGTACCCGCAACGAACCTGGTTGACTGGATGTAGTATTTCGGTTAATATAAATATAGAGTGTATTCTTTAAACGTGTATTCTCAAAAATGACTGAGTAGCTCTCTTGGTCTATTTAGATTTGGATCTTGGGATGAGGTAACTACAGACGCTGCGATGTGGTATTTATAGTCCCACAGAGTCACGGAAATTCCCGAGTGAACAAAATACACCACTCGATACCTCGGGTTACCACACAGTACCACTTCGGAACTGTGAGTACCACTTCGGCAATTTCCGCGACTCCAAAGTTACCACAATAACCACATCGCATATATTCGTAATCCGAGGTTACTTACGCAATTATCTTTAATATAAATTTATAAGTAACTTTACTAATACAATTACTCTATTAAACGAAGATTCTGATTGACTAACAATGAAATACATTTTATCTATAATTATTTAACAAATAATTATCATTCCGGAAGTAAACAATATTTACGTCATGTGCACTCGAACACTATTTACATGAATGTTGACAACATACATTCAGAGAAATATTTAAAGGTGGATTGCCACCCTTTTTGTAGTATTATCAATTAACAATTTAACTCTTAAACATCATGTGAACATTTCTTGATAGTCCCGGAGAGAAACATATATTTAAAAGCGCTACTAAGTTGTATGTAAATTAAAGTATTATTTGCATGACGTAGATACTACTTTTACCACTGCGTGACTGCACGGGGATATATATATATATTTATTTTTTTCAGTTATCTTCTGATAACCCATTTATTCAGATATCTTAATACATATTTTATGTCAAGGTTAACAATTTGTAGAATGAGTTTTGGTATGTTTTTTGTATATATTATAAATATGTACCAAATTAAAATAAAAAATATATAATAATATACATGTACACATGGGGAACAGAAGACTTGCTAAGTTTTCTGAAGTAGAATATGTTCTCTTGGATGGGCAATTTTGTATTCATTTAGTCCATTTTAGAAATGTTCACCTGTCAGCATCTTGGTCTTTCAGTCAAGTGTTTGTTGTTTTTTGTGCGTTTTAAGGATTTAAACTATTATTTTCATGTATTTTTGCCACACTTTTGTAAATAAATTTATTTTATTGTTTTTGGTAGCGATACATTTAAGAGATTTATACTGGTATCTTAGTCTGCTTTGTAAAGCGATGATTGACAAGGGTTTATTTAAGTGCTTTGATGAATATACGTAGTATTTAATTTCTAGCATAATTTGTAAATCGGCTGGAGAATAGGCATTTCCAATGTTAAAAATAAATAGCTCTTCTGTAAATAGTAATGTAATGTTATTGGCAGATAACCATAATTTAACTTGATTTAGAAAAATCTGAGTTGCTTGACATGTCCATAACATATGGATTAAAGTTTCTTCTTGTTGGCATAGAGGATTGTCTATAATTTTAATTGTATACAAATATTTTTTAGTTGAAAGAATTCTATGATTAATTTGTATTTGGAACCATTGTAAGGATGTACTGTAGTTATTTTTAAATGGTGCATTGTAAATATCTTCCCATGTTTCACTATCAATATTGTATACTTGTTTCCATTTTGCCTTTGAAGAAGATGTCTCATCATTTTGATTAAAAATATTATACATATCTTTACATCCTGTTGTTGATTTCAATATAGTGCAAATATGATATGGCAGTACAGGATTTTGACATTTTGTTTCAATTAGAGTAATATTATATTTCATTAAATATGTTTTTATAGCATTTACCACACCATTGTATCGATTAAAATTTGTTTTGATTCCAAATCTTTGTTCACATTCCAACTGAGAGAGAAATTTGCCATCGTCTTTAAATAGATCATTAATATGAATAATTCCTTTATTATACCACGCTTTATAAAAGAATGGTTTTCCTCCAATTAAAATCTCGTCATTTAGAAATATAGAGATTTTCAAACAGTCCTCTTCAATTGAAGGTTTGTTCATTTTTCTAAATGTATAAAATGATTCTAGTACATCTTCCCAAAACGGATTTGTTATTTGTTTTATTAATGAACTTAGATGATCGTTTCCTAAGTTTATTATGTCTTTTATATTCATTTGTTCTTCTATTATATTTTTTCCAAATTCCTTCTTTTAAAATCATTCTTCTTATCCATGTAACTTTAAGGGCCATATTAAATGCCTTAAGATTTATCATTTGTAACCCGCCTTCAAAGTAATGTTTGACAAGTACTGTATGTTTTATTTTTGAAGGTCCTTCCCACAAAAAGTTATAAAATAATGAGTTTATTTCTTTAGTGATGATTACATTTGGATTTGGTAATGCGATAAATAAATGGTTTAATATTTTATAACTGTTATTTTCCCTAGCGGTGTTAAGACTCTTCTTTTCCAAATTTTGATAAGTCTTTCTATCTTTAATACTTTTTCTTTGTAATTTATGCTAGAAATTTTGTTTAAATCAATATCAAATGTAATTCCTAATAACTTGAACTTGGTTTTACCCCATGTCAGTTTCCATCTTGTTTTAATTGTATCGCTACTGTATTTTTTAAACCAATCCATATAACTTGTGTTTTATCAAAATTTACTTTAAGACCAGAGTATTTAGCATAATTTGATAATTCCTTAAGGGTTTCATTTAGAGATTGTTGAGATTCATCAAGGAAAGCAGAGGTATCATCAGCATATTGGGATCATTTATATTCGGTGTTGCCGATCGTAATACCCTTAATGTTTTATTATTTCTGATTTTGATAGCTAGAATTTCAGCGCAAAGTATAAAAATATAAGGCGATAACGAATCCCTTTGACGGCAGCCACGTCCTATAGTAAAAAATGAAGATAAGTTACCTCCCTGATTAATAGCTAGTTTTGCATTTTTATAGAACAGTTTTACCCATGATATTATTGAACTTCCAAATCCAAAGTAAGTTAAAACTTTGTAAATAAAGTTCCAAGAAATAGAGTCAAAAGCTTTTTCAAAATAAGTCTTGTATTTCCCCCAAGGTATCTGCCTGCAATGAA
Source organism: Cyrtodaria siliqua (assembly GCA_037043455.1). Taxonomy (NCBI): domain Eukaryota; kingdom Metazoa; phylum Mollusca; class Bivalvia; order Adapedonta; family Hiatellidae; genus Cyrtodaria; species Cyrtodaria siliqua. The sequence goes on from JAWPHD010000333.1 coordinate 495,494, forward strand.
CCCTGTTTGGTCTTTATTTATTAGTTTTTGTAATGTAGTTTTGAGTCTATTAGCTATAGCACTTGAAGCAATTTTATAAACACAGTTCAACAATGAGATGGGTCTACAGTTTTTTAAAATATAACGAGACTTTTTTCTTTAGGAATGCACGTTATTATTCCTTCTATTTGTGTAACTGATAATTCACCCTTTTCAAATCCAAAATTTATTGATTTTACAACGAAATATCCTAATTTCTTCCAGAAAACTTTATAAAAATCCGATCCAAATCATGAAGTACCAGGACTGCGATTATTTTTCATTGACTTAAGGGCATCTGAAGCTTGATCATACGTTATTTGTCCTTCGAGTGCATTTGACTCATCTTTGTTAAGTTTTGGAATATCATAGTCCTTTAGTTCATTTTCAAGATTAATGTCATTTAATTCTGAATCTTTACAAGAATATAACTTTTGATAGAAAAGTTTTGCTTCGTCTAATATTTCAAATTGATCTGTTATAAAACTGCCATCACTTTTTTCTATTTTCGGTATTATTTTACTTGTATACTTGCGACTCTAATTTACAGAAATAATTGGTAGGTTTTTCATCATTTTCTATAATGTGTGCTCTAGATCTCATCATATGGCCTTGCATCTTAACTTTACGAATGTCGGTTAGTGAATTTTTTAAATCATCAAGCTCTTGTATATTGTCTTTAGTGACATTAAGTTCAATCTGTTCTATGTTTTTAATGATTTCATTTTCTAAACTTTCCCTTTCTTTTTATTAAAACACGAGTATGATATGGACTTTCCTCTAATCTCCATTAACAAAGTTTCAAGAAAGAGCTGATCATCAATCACAAACTGTAAATCTTTATCTGAAAGTCTCTATCTATAGTCTCAAGATTGTAGACTGGAAGTGCATACTGCATTTTTACCTCCTGGATTTTATTGTTAATGGTATTTAAATAATCTATATCTGCAAGTAGGGAATGATTGTGTTTTCATAAGGGTTTTCCTTTTTTAAAATGATTATTGAGTGGTCTGACCTATAACCTGGTTCAATTGTACATTTATTTACTAATGAGAAAAGTATTTCAGACATGAGAAAAAAATCGAGTCTAGCCTGTTTAATAGGATTTTTTCTTCTCCATGTATATCGTTTAAGTGTTGGGGTAAATTTCTCGATATAGATCTATTAAATTAAATTGTTCTATAATTTCTAAAACCTTTTCTTGCGCCTTTGTATTATTTATATTTTTATAGTTAAAATAGTCTATTAATGGGTCTTGAACAATATTATAATCTCCACATATTATGAATTTATCATTGTTAAAATTCATTGTAATATTCATAATGGTCTCAAAAAAGGTGAATCCGAGTTTGGTCCATATAAACTAATTAATGTAAATCGATTATTATCTACTGTTCAGTCCGCAATAATAAAGTTTCCCTCAGGGTCAGATTTGTATGTGTGTATTTTTATAATCAATGTTTTTGTTAAATAATATTGACACACCTCTCGAATTTGATGTGCCCTGAACTGAAAAGACAGTCATTATCCCATTGAGTACGAATGAATTTCTCTGTAGCCACTGATGAATGGATATCTTGTAAACAGTATATATCACAGTTTTTAGATTTTAGATAGTTAAATACATCTAATCGTTTTTGAGACAGAGCCAAGACCCTGACAGTTGAACGATAACAGTTTAAGTTCCATCAACAAAGGTTATAAGTAAAACAAGAAAGGGCCCAAATGAGAACAAATTGAACAACATTTTGAAGTGTGATAAACAAAAGTGTAAATGGAGATGCAAAATAATAATAAAATATATTTGCATATGAAAAAGGTAATGGAGTGATAAAAACTTAACATTTTGGTCTTCACTTAAAATAAGCTGAATATTATAATTTAATTATCTATGCATTTCTTTGATGATTCTGAATTTAGTTTATCTATTCATGTATTCAATATTTGGTTTAAAAGGAAGCATTATTGTTAAGACTTAAAACAACTGGGTAACAGTAACGTCCTTTTTTTTTTAAAACAAAGAAAAAAGAAAGAATGAATATTACTTATGAAAAAGGCAATATTTATGAAAATTACGGTCAGTAATGTAACATACAGAGACATGGGGAATATGGTAAACTCTTAAAACAATGGACTGCACGGGGATATGAGGTAAATCTGAATTGTATAGCTGCACAACTATTGCCAGATAATTGATAAATACATTTACCTGTGGAAATAATTTATCTGTTCAAAGTTTTCTACATCATCAAATAAAATCGTATTCTCGCTTTTCACAGATATTGCAATGTGTGAATTGTAAATATCTATTGTGTATTGATTTCGATTTAAATAATCATAAACATTTTCATGAAACAAAACATGGCCGGAGAACTTTAATCACATTTACGATGAATTACAAGCATTCTCCTAAATCTATAGAGTGAATCAGCGATCAAGTAAGTTAATGATGTTTTGATAAATGCATATCTAAGTTCCTGTAAATTCAGTAAATTGCGTAATGAAAATGACCAGGAGTTCGTTGACTGTGGCGGCAGTAAAACCTCTCCCAGCGCTTGCAATCAGGACTGTTATTCATTCGATCTTTGGAGATCGCTGAGCCCGATACTGATATTTAGTTATCGGTGGTACATTTTCATTTTTTTTTGTATTCTTACTTAATTTTTGATTCGGTGGTTCCATTACTCCGGCCGATAAAAGGCTCTGGATATTGTTTAACCACTCATGGGATATGTGGTCTGCTTTTTAATTTAGTCTTTTGGCTGTTACTTGTGACACGCAGGCTTCATAACCGCTGCTCCCAACTAAATTCCATTATGTTTATTTCGCTCTTCGGGGCATTTAATTTTATTAGATACTGGGACCATTCGCCGTACGACATGGGGAAGAAATATACTCCATGTCCACCGCCATATGCATGCCATCTTCGGGATGGTTAAAATGTTGTACTATTGATTTTATGAATATTGAGTTCTGCTCAACCCAGGGCTAGAGGGCGTGAGCGGTAGCTAGCATATTTCACTACCGTTCATGAACAGTCTCAATCAAACCGAGACTGCAATATTTCGTATATGTCGTGTTCGGCCGTTTCCAAAGGTCCACTCTCATACTCTTTTAATCAAGTGCTACACTATGTTTCGCAAGATAACTTCGGAGGTTATTTATACAGTTATTTATAAAGGAACAGATGGGTCATATGTTATAACAGACCTTATAACAAAGTCCAAGGTGTCCCATCCCTATTCTGAAGGTATGTAAGACCTTCCGAGGTCCATGTTTGCACTCGGTGCACGCAAATGCTGTACTGCTGTTCCTGCATATGAATGCAAGAGTTGACCAATTGAATCCACAACGGAGTAGGATGGGCATACAACAAGCCGTTGTAATGATACACTGGAACAATTATTAACTGGATATCGTTTTGAAAATATCACCATCAATATGTACTGTAGACTTTTTGCCCATTTAGATAAACTGCTGTTTAAAATAATATTTAACTACATTGTTTCAAAACATTAATTTAGCCCTAAGCGGTATCTGATTTGGATTATATTTTTCTTTCAGCAGTCATATCCTCAAACTACTTTGTAAATCAGTTGCTTTCGTTTCAGAAATATTTCCTACTTCCAAAAACTGAAGCAAAGACTGCTCTGCTCTTTGTAACAGTGCCTTTGTATCTACCCTGTGTTAAGCACTTGCCTTACGTGTAACACTCGTTAACATTTAAGTACTATTGGTCTGCCATCTTTATAAAAAAAATCCAAAATGGTGGGAGATGTTCAACCAAATGCATAATTTAGGCATGAGCAATGTCAACCATGAAGTACATGACAGTAGTTCAACACTATTGATGCGAACATAATATCAGAAAGAATACTTATATGAATGAAATTGTACTCTTAATGCTATATTATGATGACATTGACTTTCTGTGTCAACATATTGTAACCGGCAACTATATTTGTGGTTTTGTTAAACACAATTGAGTGACTATTTCGCATAGAAGCATTGCAAAATAAAACCAATTGATAATTATGCATTAGGCATGTCTGTATTTTAACAAAAACGGATTTTGATATTTAGTTGTCGTGTGGTCAGAAGATGTAGTCTATGGAGTTAGCGTTCAAGGAGTTGGATACTATGATATTGTATTTGTTTTAGGTTGTCAGGGTGCGGGCGGGGATCAGACAAAGTTTGTCTAGGGGGATGGGGTGGGTAGCATCCAGGGAGAGTATTTTGATATTTTAGTTGTTCTTGGGGGTGGGGGTGGGGTATAATTATAGAAAATCCCTTCTATAGGTTGTCCACGGGTAGTCAGACAAAGTTTGTCTAGAGGGGGAGCGCCCAGTTTTTTTTTATATTTATATTTTTCCAGCGTGGGGTAGGGGTGGTTGGCGGTGAAGATGGTGAGGGTTAAATCAGAAAACCTCTTCTATATGTTGTCCGGTGGGGTAGGGGGTCAGACAAACTTTGTTTAGCGGGATACTGGCCAGGGTGAGTATTTTATTATTTTAGTTGTCCAGGGTGTGTTAAATCATAGAAAACCTCTATAGATTGCCCGGGAGGTGGTCAGACAAAAACGTTTTCTGGGGGATAGCGTCCAGTTTTTAAAAATGTTATTTGTCAAAGCTGGGATGGGTTAAATCATAGAAAATCATATATAGGGTCCTTTAGAAACCACAGCGTCCGAACGCAATAGCATCGTAGGTCCGCACTGTACTGCAAACAAGGACTTGAAACTACAATGAAAGAGACAAAAAACAACAGAAAGGGTGGTGAAGACAGGGTTACCGACTTGGAACGGTCAGTAGGCAATAAGGCCTACTGGTTAGCTTGAATCGATTTTATATGCGCTCAATCCTCGCTATTATCCTGTCTTCAGCGCCCAAATAGAGAAGACAGTGTAAACAAAACTACATCCCATCAAAAGGAAATCTCTAACAATAAAGTCCACATCCAGAGAAACTAACTAAAGATATACATACAAAATAATAAACATCTCAGGATGTATCCAGAATCGTACTGAACAACCATAGAAGTTGCAGCTAAAGAGAAAACCAATCTAGGGTACGACCAGAAAACCCGAGGGACGAAAGCTCATGCACCCACCTCCCTTAGTTGGGGTTTCAGTAGGTACAATCATAGAGTCCCAAGAGGTAATCCAGTCATCGCACAAGTGAAAAGTGAAGCGTAATGACTGACTGTAGAGGGGTCAATCACTAAACATGCAGTGCGCTGTAAAACCAAAGGGTTATATCCTTTTCTGACGAACTTCCTGATTAAATTTGTAAAGCGGTCAGGAAACCCGTCAGACCCCTTTAACTTTCGAAGTTTATAGACCACATCTCCATAAAATGAGGGTTGTGATATGCCTAGTCGCAGAAGTGTTTTAAGGTTGGTGTTGTACTTTTCCAGCAGGCTCTCGTTGCGGCGGTAGAATTTAGAGAAAGATCTACGTAGTTTGTGATAACGAAAACCCTGCTGAAGAAGTTTACTTGTAATAACTTGATTACGATCATTGAAGTCTATAACATAATTACACGCTCTAGCAAATCGAATGAGCTGGGAGATATACACCCCATATGAGGTAGCACGAGGTACATCTCCATCCAGGTGTGGATAGTTAACGATGTTAAAATTGAAATCATCTCTCTTATCATAGATTTTAGTATGAATACAATCATTTGAAATCGAGAGATGAAGATCGAGAAATGCTGCTACTGTATCCGAACTGTTGGCTTTATTCAACGTGAGCTGTGGTGGATAAAATTAATGTTAGTAACCATATGAGCAAAGAACGGATTATCAATATTGAGTATGTCATCAAGATACCGAGAAGTATTATTAAAGGCATCAATAATTTCACCCTGGCTAGCAGGTGACAAACTCAACATAAAATCTCTTTCATAGCAGTACAAAAACAAATCTGCAACAAGTGGCGCACAGTTAGTACCCATAGGAATACCAACAACCTGGCGGTAAATAGTTTTACCGTATCTTATAAAGATGTCCACATATTATACTTATCAATGGGGGCGTTAGTAAAGAAAGCCCTGACATTATTACAAGCTAAAACTCCTTCTTTAGGTTGTCCGAGGGTCCGTGGGGGTGGGGGGAGGGGTTGGGGTGGGGGAGGGGGGTCAAAGTTTGCCTTGCGGGGTAACGTCGAGGGTTGGGGTTGGGGTGGTATTTTGATATGATACTTGTTCAGTGGAGATTAAATCATAGAAACACCCTTCTATACGTTGTCCGTGGGGTCGTCAGACAACGTATACAAGGGTAACGTGCACGGGTATTGGGGGTATATATTTCAATTGCCCAGTATGTGGGGGAGGGGGGGGGGGCGGGGAGAGGGTGTGGAGGAGGGTTACATCATAGAAGTCCCTTCCTTAGACTGTCCTAGATGGTGGTGGTCAGACAAAGTTGTCCAGTGGGGTAGTGTCTAGGGAGATGGGTATGGGTATTTTGATGATTTTAGTTGTCCAGTTGGGGTGGGGGTGGGGTGGGGGAAAGCGGGGTTGAACCGTAGAAACCATTTCTATAGGTAGTCCGTGGGGGAGGGGTCAAATGAATGTTTTATTCAGAGACAATGTTCGTCATCGATTCGTCCGTGAGGTGTAACCAAAATATGTTTTTTCCAGGAGGTGGTTGTAGAGGCGTTTTGCAGGTTGGGGTTGTATTTGATATTAAAAACCCTTCTATAGGGGTGCAGGCGGATATCTAAATAATACCCGTAGATAATAATAGAACGATTTATGCATTTGATTTCAGAATACGCGTTTCCAACAAATACTTGTTGCCTTCTATTAATATTATCGTCACCTAATTGGCTGTATCAACCCAATCATCACCACATTAACATCATTTTAATGTTCATCATCACAATCATCATTACATCAACATAATCATTTTCCGATCAAAATATTTCTCATCAAAATAGTATTCCTTACATAATCATCATCACATAAACACAATTATCATAGTATGTCAACATGATTATCATCACAATCAGCAACATCATTACGCTGACATCTATCAAATCATCAACACATTAATATCACTGCAACACACCAACTTAACAATATGTACATCCACATAGTCATCATAATCATCCACATCTTCATCATAACCATCCATGCATTTTCGGAATATCACCGTTATCATCGATTGCAAAAATAATAATAATAATAATAATAATAATCATAATCATCACCATTATCATCATTGCATCAACATTACCATCATATTCATCATTGTTTATTTTAACCATCTTTGCATCAACATAATCCTAATAATAATCATCAACATCATCACATTAACATAATCTTAATCATCCGCATCATTATAATCATCACCATCAACATAATCAACAGAGATGGAGATAGCGGCCTGTGGGCACAACATAACACCATGGTCATTAATGGAAACATCTTGGAAGATGAATCGAGCAAGCAGACACGATCACCAGCAAGCAGACCGGATCAGTTTAATTAATGTTATATCATAAATCTGTAGAGTTGGAGATAGCGGCATGTGGGCACAACATAACACAATTGTCTTAAATGTAAAACATCTTGACAGATGAATCCAGCAAGCAGACAGGATCACTTTTATTAATGTTATATAATACAACCACCGAGTTGGAGATAGCGGCTTATCGGCACAACATAACACCCTAGACATAAATGGAAAACGTCTTGGCAGATGAATCCAGCAAGCAGACAGGATCACTTTTATGTTATATAATACACCTACTGAGTTGGAGATAGTGGCATGTCGGCACAACATAAACACCATTGTCATAAATGGAAAACGTCTTGGCAGATCAATCAAGCATGCAGACCGGATCACTATCACAGGTGGAGATAGCGGCCTGTGGGCACAACATAACACCATTGTCATCAATGGAAAACGTCTTGGCTGATGAATCCTTCAGGCAGACACGACCACCAGCAAGCAGACCAGATCAGTTTATTTAATGTTATATCATAAACTTCTACAGATGGAGATAGCGGCCTGCGGACACAACATAACACCATTTTCATAAATGGAAAACGTCTTTGCGGATGAATCCAGCATGCAGACAGCATCATTTTTATTATTAATGTTATATAATACACCGACGGAGATAGTGGCATGTGGGCACAACATAACACCATCGCTATTAATGGAAAACTTCTTGGCAGATGAATCCAGCAAGTAGACAGGATCACTTTTATTAATGTTATATAATACACCTACCGAGTTGGAGATAGCGGCCCGTCGGCACAACATAACACCATTGTAATAAATGGAAAACGTCTTGGCAGATGAATCCAGCAAGCAGACATGATCACTTTTATCAATGTTATATAATACACTACAACAGGTGAAGATAGCGGCCTGTGGGCACAACATAACCCCATTGTTGTCATAAATGGAAAATGTCTTGGCAGATGAATCCAGCAAGCAGACAGGATCACTTTTATTAATGTTATATAATACACCAACATAACACCATTGTCTTAATTTGAAAACGTCTTTGCATATCGATCCAGCAAGCAGACCGGATCACTTTTATTAATTTTGTATAACACACTATCACAGGTGGAGATAGCGGCCTGTGAGCACAACATAACACCATTGTCATAAATGGAAAACGTCTTGGCTGATGAATCCAGCCTGCAGACCAGATCACCAGCAACAGACCGGATCAGTTTAATGTTATATCATAAACTTCTACAGATGGAGATAGCGGCCTGTGGACACAACATAACACCATTGTCATAAATGGAAAACGTCTTGGCAGATGAATCCAGCAAGCAGACAGGATCACTTTTACTAATGTTATATAATACACCTACTTAGTTGGAGATAGCGGCCTGTCGGCACAACATAACACCATAGTCATAAATGGAAAATGTCCTGGCAGATGAATCCAGCAAGCGGACAGGATCAGTTTAATTAATGTTATATAATACACC